>CM042141.1:91806543-91876417 GCA_023376005.1 Doryteuthis pealeii
GAGAGGAGGATGGTGAGAGATGCTTTCCTGTAATAGTAGTAAGTGGCGGTCTGGGGAATTGGATAGCAGTATAAGAATCATACTGAGTAGTGTTGTGTTATAGCATGAGTATTTGAAAATGCGTATAGGGAGCGTAGTTAATAGGAGGGTTAGTGGTGTGGGTGTTTTCACGACCGGAACCAAACTTACCGCCTACGAAGCCCAAAAACCTTTTAAAGAATTTTGGGTTATAATGTAAGATGGAAAAACCGCCACCCGGGAAAAGGGTTTGAAAAAAATAATTGTCCCCCCGGGGTAAAACACAACCCCAAACCAACTAAACCTTGTGTATCTCTCTATTTTTCTCCATTTGTTGGTAAGGTGAAGGGAAGTCATGTCATCTCCTTGGATTGCAATATGAGTAATTTGACAAATAGTTTAATAATCTATACATATATACATTTGTTTTCTACACAAACTAAGCGCTGATGCAAATCCAAAACTTAGTTGGCACATTAAATGACCCACCGAGTTTGATATGCCGAAAAAAACAAACAAACCAAACTAAACCCAACACGTCGCCATCTCGTTGTCTTGGGTTTTTATGTAAGAATTGATGTTTACCATCGTCAACAGTGGATGTCCCTATATTGAACATCTATCTGCAAAGATGTCTCGGTCTTTTCGAGGAGCTTGGACCAGGTGCTGCTTTTTGCAGGATCCCCTTATAGTTCCCTTTAGTTAGCATTCCGGTTCCCCTTTAGTCAGCTTCCGGTTCCCTTTAGTAAGCTTTAGTGGAGGTGCTAATGGGGTAATGGTTATGCTATTGAGGGAAAATGGACACGGCAAATCGAATTCAAATGCCTGAACGAGGCTGTTTTGTTCTTTTTTTATTTACGCATAGGCATTATACACTAGTAAAACATATGAATCCAACGGTTCTCCCTCTAGCTAGGGTAAAATTGTATGGTAGCAGGGCAAATTTAAATCTTGGGTATGGCAAACAGGTCGCTAAGAGAAGGAAAACTATTGACTTCAATCTGTTTAAAACTCCCTTGAAAAACTTGTATCGCACCATCTTCGCACGGAAGGGTTTGGTAAAAAATACATATAGCTACTCTATGCAGATGAGGTTGTGATAGTCAGAACGAGAGATAAAGCATTCTGGGAACACCAATTAAAAGGGCTAAGCTGGCATCGATGCCACAAATGGGGGGAATTTATTGGGGCCATTGCATGTGGCAAGAACATACACACAAGGCAAATAATCCTTTATTCGGGACGACAACATTCGGCGTCAGACTTATGTGTTTACTTTTCAGGCTGTTTGGACTTATATTTATGATTTTATTTGATAAATAAAAATCGCCGAATTTCTTTCTATATATAGATCTTTTCGCAGCGAGAGCAACAACTTGTAACTTCCGGTAAAAGTAGCCAATAAGGAAGCATGCAAAGACAATTTAGATCATTCATTCTTCGTAAGGTCAAACTCAAGGAAGACTAGCTTGGATAGGTGAAATAAGCCATCCGGAAGGTGATGTAATTTACTACACACCACATACACACATCACACACACACACACAACACACACAACACGATATTATATATATATATATCTATATATATGAAAGGTAAAATGGATATTGAAATCCGACTAACAATGTGTAGAGAGTTTGTAGAAAAAACAACAGAGTTTAAAGTTTTTGCCTGACAGAAATCTGTTTCGAACCTATGAAGATGTCTTTTACCAAGTAGCAACATTGTAAACGGAAAAACGAAATAAATATATCATTAAATCACGAGGCACAGAACGCTCTCGGGATCAGTACGCGGAATTTTTAAAAACTTTCATACTGTCCACAGAAAAAAAACAAAATTGGAATTATTTAAATTATATCACCGGAGGCTCAAATTTCGAATATAATAAGGATCCGACACTACGAATCTGTCATCATTACAGATTCCCTGAAATTTTCCGATTCTTCATCTATTGGTACTGTTGGACTTATTATACTTTTTAAAACTTTCTTTTGTAAACCGGAACATTTTTCTAACTTTTTTTACTGCAAACTCTTTTGAGCTTTTGTAATGATAAAAATGCTTATAATTTTTAAAAATAAAATTTATTTTATTTTTAACATAAAATACGCATTTTAAAAATTTTTGAAAGTTCCTGTACTTATCGAGAGCGTTCTGTGCCTCGTGATTAATGATATATTTATTTCGTCTTTCCGTTTACAATGTTGCTTTGATAAAGACCTCTTCATATGGTCGAAACAGATTTCTGTCAGCAAAACTTTTAACATCTTGTTGTTTTTTCTACAAACTTTCTACACACACACACACAACACACACACACACACACACACACATATATATATATATATGTGTGTGTGTGTGTGTGTGTATAAAGACCTGCACATGGTAAAACCTTTTTTTAACGATTAAAGGGAATTAAATGCAACAATGGTTGATCAAAATAATACTTCCCTGAAATTGAATTCTTTGCTATGGTTTCAGTCGAATTTATTGCATAGAGTAACATCAGCCCCCAAGACCTCTTGCAGATAATGTGTGGCTTGTAGGCTATATGTTGTTAAATATTTTTACATTAAAAAATTGGTAGTATTATTATAAACTTCTTCTTCTTCTTCTTCTTCTTCTTCTTCTTCTTCTTCTTCTTCTTCTTCTTGAGCATTTACAAGGGGCCTGTGTCCAGTGGCTTCGGCGTAGATCCCAGGGTCTATCCCCCAGGCAACAGAGTCAGGGCTGAGTTTATTGCCCAGTGCCTGAGGTGCCCCCTTGTGGGGGAATGCCGACGGGATCAACGCAGTTTTTGCATCCACCATTCCATGAGTTTTGGCTCATGCGTGGTCCCTCATTAAAAAAGACATTGTATCACACCCGCATACATAGGATGCGCAGTAAATACCCTTATACAGTTTCAAGTAACAAATGAAAATAAATCCTTAGTAAACTATTATAACTTCAAGTAACTTAATACAAATAATCTGCTCACGGTTTTATGGTTTCCAGTATTCCTATCTAATAATAATTTGTGAGCAATTATATGATTTCAAGCATATCCAACCCATTCGCCATGATTTCGTATCAAGGTCATTTTTTCAGCGAAGTGTTGTTAGTTTGAATTCAGATTCTCCATCCTCCTAAACCAATTGCGATAAGAAGGCTATAGAACTGTTTGCCATATTTACCCATGACTTGGGGAGAAGTGATGAGTTCATGCCTTTCCCAATGGCTTTAAACGATGGTTCGTCCAGATTTTGAACTCAGCTTTGAAAGTGAACGTAATAGCGCGACTGAAGTTCGAACTCGCTTTCTACGATGTCGCAGTTCAGCACGTTAGCCACGGGGATCGCCCCTTCATTTTTCTATTCTCGTTCTGTTTCTAATTCACTTCCTTTTCTACTTAACACAATTCACTTTCGTCCTTCCTTCCTTCCTTTCTTCCTTCCTTCCTTCCTTCCTTCATTCCTTTATTTTTCTTTTCTCTCTCTTCTTATTTCTAACTCTTCTTTTCCGCCTACCTTTTCATTCGTAACATTTTTTTGTTTATATATTTCCCGGTTTATTTTTTCTATCTTCTTTTTCTTCATCTTTTTCTTCATCATCTTATCTTTGCAGCATCCTATTTCCTTTCTTTCTTTTTCCTCTTCGTTCTTATTCTTCCTTTGTGTGCAGCCGATGTCTTTTCATCACACCTTCATAGTTAGTTTCTTCTTTCTTTCATTCCCTCCACTTCCCCCCTTCTTTCTTTGCTCCCACCATCTCCCTTTCTTCCTTCCTTCCTTCCTTTTTACCTTCCCTCCCTTCCTTCCTTTTTTTTACCTTCCCTCCCTTCCTTCCTTCTTTCCTCCCCCCTTCCTCTCTCCTCTCGTTCATTCTTTTCTTCCTTCCATTCACCCCTTCCTTCACTCGTCCGCCCGTTCGTTCGTTCCTTCTTTTTTCTTTCTTTCTTTTCTTTCTTTCCTCTTCCCATCCTTCGTTCCTTCCTCCCTCCCTTCCTTTTTTTCTTTCTTTCCCCCCCGCCTTCGCCCGTTCATCCGTCCGTTCGTTGCTAACCCACTTTGTTCTCCCTTCGTTCGTTCGTTCCTCCATTCGTTCCTTCCTTTATTCATCCTTCTTCCCTTCCTTTCCTACTTATTCTCTCCATTCCTTCCCTTCATATTCCTCGTTGCTTCTTTCATTCGTTCCTTTATTCCTTCGTTCTTTCCTCCTTTTCTTCGTTCCTTCGTTCCTTCCCTTTTCCTTCCTTCCTTCTAACCCCTTCCTTCCTTCCTTTCTTCCTTTCTTCCTTTATTTCCCTTTCCTCCTTTTTTTCCATCCATTCATACTTCCTTCCTTCCTTCCTCCCTTCCTTCGTTAATTCATTCGTTCGTTCGTCCCCTCCACCCATTCCTTCCTTCCTTCCTCCCTTCCTTCCTTCCTTCCTTCCTTCCTTTGTTCTTACACCTACTACCGGATTCTGACCGAATAATTTACATTTACCACAAACCTTTCCTTTCTCATCTTTTCGTCTCGGATCAAACAACAAACAACATAATTCCCCACCACTTCCTGCAACATATTGTCCTCTCGCCCCTGACATTTTTATTTTCAGAGTTGTGTATCTTAATTCTAACACATTTTGATGCACGAATGATCAAGATCGCCATTTTGGCGATAGAAAACCGGAAGTAACACTGGCGGGAAAAAATGGATGTAACGCTTGTTGAACGAATTTCAGAATAATTGAAATTGCCATAGGAGTGGTGCACGGCGCCATTGGCATAAACAAAACATAAACATACAGTTATCTTTAAAATTAGTAGCACGGTCTAATTTTACTCCAATTATTAGAAATAATTATCGATATAATCAAGTAGTAAAGATATCCTGTAAAACAGCGGTCCCCAACCTTTTTTGCGCCACGGACCAGTTTCATCTACGACAATATTTTCACGGACCGGCCTTCATATGCTCCGGCCTACATTTGCTCGATAATCGTTAATGGTTTTGTTGGTTGGGTTTTACGGCATGTCAAAGTTAATGACATAATCTAATAATAAATCATTCTCAGTGGTCTTATGTCAAATGCAAACATCAACAGACAATAAACAACCTTTTGTTTATAAATTAATAATCAACAACATCTCTGTAAATGAAAATATTTATTTTAGAACGAAAATCCTTTCTAATAAAAAATAATTATAATAAAAAAAATCGATTCAAGTGACAATACTGATCATTTCTATATAAAAGAGTGAACAAGTGAATCAAATTATAATAACGACAATTAGTGAGAGTCCTGAGCTTGTTTCTCTGCAGCGAGCCGGTCCCATCTCGGGATAATGGGAGACAGTGACACAAATTCAAACGTTCTGTGCGGCCCGGTACCTAATGGCCCGCGGCCCGGTACTGGGTCGTGACCCGGTGGTTGGGGACCACTGCTGTAAAACAGAGCTTGATATAGCGACAGAGTTAGTAAATAATCACCATTCTCGTGTTATTACGTAACACCAACAAACGGTTTCTGCAAGCGCGTAATGACATCAACGACCGAAAATAAACGCGTTTTTAAAAAATCACAAACTGGACTAAAAACTAAACTCTTAAGATGAACGGATTTTATAATTTTTCCTCTTTTTTGTAATACCCTTTCCGGTGGAAAAAGCTGCTTGGTAGCGCTGGGAGTGGCAGTCCCGCCTTGATCTATCGAAACTGTGTTATCGCTCCTGGCTGGCGGCCGATGAGAGCAGGGTATCACACGTGCTATCACACGTTGTATGTGTGACAGAGAACACGAGGTGAGTGGCGAACGTCAGGGCCTGCCGTATTCTCGAAGGAAGCGGGCTAGGCTTTGCCTGACATGTCGGACTGTAGAATCGAATCCGCTTCCTTCAGAATGCAAACATTGTCACCGAAGTCTAGAAGCTACAGTCCCGGATGTAAGCGCCAGGTGACCGGATGATGGCTATGATGATTCCGGCGGTCGGGTTTGGCTCGAGAATCTCGTGCGTGGGGTGCAGACACCCGGATGTTGAAGGAAAAACTCGTATAAGTAGAAGTGGGGTGACGACAGCAGGAGTTGCGATTTTTCAGCTGCTGAAGATGTTTGAGTTGGTGGTCTTGTGACGGCGACGACATTTATTTTTCCACTCTATTTTCTTTTCTTTTTCATACTAGAGTATGAGGGGAAAATATGCTCATGAATTTTAAATATTCAGTTTTAAATAATTGTAAATCTATAATATCTAATGATAATTGTATAATGTCCACTATAAATAATAATATGTCAGTGGTTCTATTGTCGGAATCAGTCAGACACTAGGGAGTTTGTTTTTGAGTCTAAGGTATAGCTCCCCATTTTATCACACTGTTCCAAGCTGTTCTAATCATGAGATGAGTTAGCGAGGGCCGGTATCGAACCCGAAACCTTGTGGTTCCAAGGTTGATGCTTTACCGATTAATCTAAGCCGGTACATATTGAACCATTTCGTTGTAAATATTTGATACGTTTTATTTGTATTTAAAGAAAAAAAAAAGAATTTTGATCGTAATTAAGTTAGAAATATAAATAACTAGAATCAGCTACCCGGCATCGCCTAGGTAGAGTGAGGGGGGATGCAAACAAGTTAGTCCATTGTTACTGAATCACGAGTTGGATCCTCGCAAGATGCCCCATTAAAATCCCTATGTAAAAAAGACCTTGCGTTGATCCGACTTGGTGGGACACCAGAAAAAGTGCACAGACACTCAGAAAAGAAAAGTTAATGTCTCCTTTTTAAAATACAAAAAAAGATTCCATGCTATTGTTAGTTAAATGTTTTTTGCTTTTCAAATCTTCATAATTTTTGTACAAAAAACAAGAACCGGTGATATTAAATATGTATATATATTTATTCTGTCGTTAATTGTTTTATTATCGTAGTTTCCTCCGGACATACATACATACACACCAACTGCCTTTTGTATATGTATAGAAGATTATATTGAAAAGTAATTAAGTACAAAAAAGTGCTTATTTTACTTGAAATACAGAAAAATTAAGCATCATTGATAGAAAAATGGCGTATCCAATAGAAGACATTGCCGAATATATTGCCTTGAATAGCATAATGGCGTACCGAATACAGGATATCACCGAAGATATTGTCTAAAAGTAAAAAAATCGGTAATCCTTAACTATTTCCTCGTAAATTCCTACCATAAAATAAACTGAACCCTCATTTTATGTCCGTGTTTTTGCAATAAATGTTTTATTTTTCTTGTACCCGTTATTTTACAATACTAAATATATTTTCTTTATTTATTTTAATAATCACTTCAATGTGTATATTCTGTTGTTATTTCTTTCCTTATTTTTTTTTTTGGCTTTGGTACTCTAAAATAAAAACGTCAGATTTTAATCATCGTCGACGAAAAAACAAAATTTCGGTCATAAATGGAGGATCCAATTAATGCCTAAATTGTAAAACAAGCACCCTCTTAAAAATTAAACATTCTCACAAAATAAAAACTTTTAGAATATACACATTGAAGTGAATATTAAAATAAATAAATAAAATATATTTAGTATTGTAAAATAACGGGTGCAAGAAAAATAAAACCTTTATTGCAAAAACACGGACATAAAATGAGGGTTCAGTTTATTTTATGGTAGGAATTTACAAGGAACAAGTTAAGGATTACCAAAAAATCTAGATATCAAAGAAGACTAGTACAATGGTGTCAGAAAAAAAAAACAAAAAACGATCACGTAGACGACTATCCATTATTATGAAAATGAAACTACCTAGTCAATACATTTCAATGAAACAATATTATCTATTCATTATATTTATTCATTTATTCTCCTTATTTATATAAGTTCATTCAATTTTTACTCAATTCCAATCTAAAACAAAAAAGAAAAAAAAAGAAAAAGAAAACCCGGAAAAACGAACAAAATTTTACAACGCGAAAGTTCAATATACCCACAAAATATATTAGTTTAAAAAAAAAATACTATCTGATTTTTGTATTAATTGTTTAAATTCTGTTCTAACATTCTGCTAATAGTAAGTTGGTGAAGTGACCTATTGTCGGTAACATTCGGTGCTTGACCAGGGATATTGTTTTTGCTGAGTTAGAGTTCTAATAGACATCCAATAATTCACAACTAGCAGGACCTGTGGATATACCACAGTATGATAATCTAATTATTACAACGTTTGATAGGTTTACTTGAGAGCTATTGCTAAATAGTTCAATATGTAAAAAGTATAATACTTTTGAGTTAACTCTCTCTCACTCTTTTTTTCTTTCTTTCCTTCTTTTTATTATACTCGATTAAAACAGATTAGTGTTATTTATTTTTTTCTTATTATATCTTTCTGTGTAGCACGTCTTTCCCCCCCTTCTTTTTGTTTTCGATTGAAACAGATTAGTGTTATCGTTTCCGCGCGATCACACCGTCTCTCTATATTTACCCTTCTTTCTTTCTATCTTTCTTATTATATTTTTTCTGGATCACAGGTTCTTTTCCTTCCCTTTCTTTCTTTCGAATAAAAATAGAATGGTCCATTATTTAGTTGAAGTGACGACACCCATAAGAAATAAGAATTCGGCGCTTAAGCAACACCAAATAATTAGGATTTACATTTTAGCATCTCATCTTGGACGATTTGGATGGTGTCATTTTTAACTAGAGGGTGTTGCAAGATGATAACGGTCGTACAATTAAGGAACACAAATATTGATACATAGATTAGATGAATTCAGGGTATTCTGGGGAACTATCGTATTACTATTTAACAGAAATTGATCTGTATATAATATTATATATAAATATTTAATACTTTACATTTTCCTATGTTCAATCTTAATTTCCAAATATCTTCCCAATATGAAAATTTATTTTGATCCACTTGATAAGCAACACCAGATAATGGTGTTGCTTATCAAGTGGATCAAAATATCAAGTGGATCAAAATAAATTTTCATATTGGGAAGATATTTGGAAATTAAGATTGAACATAGGAAAATGTAAAGTATTAAATATTTATATATAATATTATATACAGATCAATTTCTGTTAAATAGTAATACGATAGTTCCCCAGAATACCCTGAATTCATCTAATCTATGTATCAATATTTGTGTTCCTTAATTGTACGACCGTTATCATCTTGCAACACCCTCTAGTTAAAAATGACACCATCCAAATCGTTTTAGCATCTCATCTTGGACGATTTGGATGGTGTCATTTTTAACCAGAGGGTGTTGCAAGATGCTAACGGTCGTACAATTAAGGAACACGACTATTAATATCATTAACATTAACATGTGCCTTACGACGTTTCGTCTAGCAGGAATTATGAAATCAGTTCATTTTCTTTAAAAAAATGATGCAAAACCCATGTCTTTAAAGTAGCGTCTATTTCTCGGGGCACCCAATATAAATAAGTACAATAATCTTGATTTAATTCTCTTTCACAATTTTCTTCTTTCTTTCATTCTTTTCACCTGTTCATTATATTCGATTGAAACATGTTAGCATAATCGCTTCCGCGCCATCATCCCTCTCTCTATCTTTCCCCTACGTTCTTTCTTTCTTCCTTATTATATTTTTCTGAGTGGCATGTCCTTTTTCTTCCCTTTCTTTCTTTATAATAAAAAACGGAATGGTCCATTATTTAGCTGAGGGGACGACACTCATAACAAATAAGAAATCGGCAGATAAGCAACATTAGATAATCAGGATTTCTATTTTTGCATTTCATCTTGGACGATTTGGACGGTCTTATTTTTAAGCAGAGGGTGTTGCTGTAGAGTTTTTAAATGCCATCCTTGGCCAGTCGAAAAGGGCTTAAAGAAAGTCCTGTGTTATGGAATCCTTTGGTAAGCGTATAAGAAAGAAAGTCCTGCGTATCGGTAAAGGTCCAGTGATTTAATCCTATGTCCGTCGTCAAAGAGTGTCCATGTAATTATGACCAGTAGGGTCGGGGTTAAGTATTGTATCAACCTCAGAGTACTGCCAATGATTGACCAAGAGTTAGATCACATGATTCTGGTCGAGTCTAAAAGTAGGAGTGGGCAATTAGCACACACCTTATATGTCCAAAAATTCAACAGTTGCAAGATGATAACGACCGTACCATTAAGTAACACGAGTATTAATAAATAGATTCTATTTAATAATAATCATATGTTTTCACTGGTTAAATGGTTAAAAAAATGATGCATTATCCAATGTCTTCAAAGTAGTGTCTATTTCTCGGGGCACCCAGTATAAATATCTACATACGTAAGTATACTTGCATTTGTTTCTATATGAGTCTCCATTACAAACATATCGTAGCGATATGTACATATATACACACTCAATTAAAACTTGGAAGTGTCCTTGATTTTGAAGTAACTTCCAATTCCACCAGATGGCGCTCTGGTAACCAGTCCATCCGGCAAGTTTCGATTCCAAACCGGATATCCTGAAACACTCACCGTTTACTCGCACTTACTCACACCTATCCCCGTTTTTTGATCTTTTGTTTCAACACATCTGCAACCAATAAGGGGGAGACAATCAATAAACCACTGAAGACGGACGAAACACTGGAACAAGTTGTCACAAAATGATAGCATTGCTCGACTCGCTGAACTTAATTGAGCAGAATGAGAAACTTAAATGAATGGGGAAAATATAGCATCACGGTTATCGTTGTAGAAAATGGAATCGACGACTAGAGTTCAAATCCCGAACGATTGTGTTCTGTGTTCTCTCTATACTCCTGAACCGTCCTGTCAGTGGGCTGTAGAATACACTGACTGCACCCTACAGAGGGGTAAAAATCCCCCCCCCAATGAGGTCATCTGTTGACTGTGGGTGGTGACCCGTGATGTATATTGACGGAATCCTGTTGACTAAGCGGTTCATGACATGCAACACTCCACTTTGGCTCTTACTTAGGCTAGACGCGCAGTCGGAGAGGCCCCCTCATATCAATCGGCTGGTCACGTCAATCCTTAGCATGATTGTCCAAACCTACTGCCCTAATCGCAAACACCCAACCCTTCTTTATCATATATATGCTAGAAGAAGGTGGCTAAGGGTATTAGAGTCCTGGGTATGACGTTAAACTGCATCTAATGGTGAGGTTCCAATTCTGAAACTTTGGGGAGTATGAAGTACCCCTTTATAACCATTACTCCCAGGTTCACCCTTACCCGGAATGGTAGTAGCTGTTAGCGTCATATCTATAGGTTAAATAGATAAAAAATGAGTTATATAATGGTATGACTAGAGTTCGAACTCGCAGTCCGGTACATTAACCATTACGCCACGGGGATTCACAGCAATTACAAAGGTTCCAAGTAACTATTAACAAACTATAGTAAACAATTATAGCCACAAGTAACTATTCTAAATATAATTTGCTTAGTATTATCTGCGTTATTCGGACTATTGTCCTCATCTTCATTGTTATCTGTACAACGTTTCGGCCGATGTGACTTACGGCCTTCTTCAGGTATTTCTTGTCGGACTCGGGAACCTTCTCGGACTCGGGAACCTTCTTTTCGAACTCGGGAACTTGTCGTAGTCGAGAACCTTCTTGTCGTAATCGGGAACCATCACGGAACTTTGAACCTAACCCTTTATTCAGTCCACGGGCGTATCCTGTTCTCATTCCGCTAATCATAGCTGGGGCAGGAGCTGTGTTAATTATTTTTCTATGTTACTGCCGCCGATCAGGATTGAACCTGGAATCCAGAGATAACTGTCACTTAGAACTGTTTTAACATAACTAACTTATCCACTAGGCCATGTGTCCAATTGGTTCCCGAGTCCGACAAGAAATACCTGAAGAAAGCCGGAGGGCATATCGACCGAAACGTTGTACAGATAACAATGAAGATGAGGACAATAGTCCGAATACTGCAGATAATACTAATAATCAAGCCTCATCTCAAACATTCAGAGACAAAATAATTTGCATAGAACTAAATGGTTTCAAGTATTCCTATCTAATATTAACTTGCAGGACCTATGGATATACCACAGTATGATAATTTGATTAATACAACGTTTGATATGTTTACTTTAGAGCTATTGTCAAATAGTTCAGTATTTAAAAAAGTACAATAATCTTGATTTCATTCTCTCTCACAATTTTTTTATTTCTTTCATTCTTTTCATCTTTTCATTGTATTCGATTGAAACATGTCAGCTTAATCGCTTCTACGCTATCATCCCTATCCCTCTATCTTTACCTTACTTTCTTTCTTTCTTTCTTATTATATTTTTTCTGTGTAGCATCTCCTTTTTCTTCCCTTTTTTCTTTATAATAAAAACGGAATGGTCCATTATTTAGCTGAAGGGACGACTCTCATAACAAATAAGATATCGGTGGATAAGCAATAATAGATAATCAGGATTTCTATTTTTGCATTTCATCTTGGACGATTTGGACGGTCTTATTTTTAAGCAGAGGGTGTTGCAAGATGATAACGGCCATACAATTAAGTAACACGGGTATTAATATATAGATTCTATTTAGTAATAATTATATGTTTTCACTGAGTTAAATGGTTTCTTGTATTCCTGTTGAATACGAATAATTTTCAAAGACAAATATTTGACCCATATATAGTACCCTAAGAGGTACTACCACTCCGGGTCAGAATGGACCTGAGAGTAATGAACAAAGAGGTATTTCACTCTCCCCAGGAGATTTACCACCGGAAGTCATTCCCAGAATACAGTTTCTATCAGTTTTGATTATTATGGTCATAGGGGCACCTAGTATGATGTAATGTTTAGTGATTTACTCTAGCAGGCCATGAGTAGCGAGTTCGATTCTCATTGGGTGCAACATGTTACTAGTCATGTGTCAAACTAGGCAAAGCTTGATAAATCGCCACGTCTTTACTTCTAGGTGTAAACAAACAATATGGCCAAGAGTGGAATCGAATAAGGTTGTGACTATAAAATCAAAATTTTCATATCATCTACTGGTTAGCATTATTTTCTTACCTTAATCAGTATTAGTCCATGTCAGAAGGCAATAATTTCAGGATGTAGGTTCAAATCTTGCTAGAAGTTAATTCTTTATTTTTGATACCCGAAAAAAAAATTATATGAAGTATTGTTATTATTAAATCCTAAGTACACCATGACACTACATTATATCACTCTTGCGTTCTCTATTGTAGTTATTTTTCTTGTGGTAATCCTCTGATGAGACTCAGATGATAACAAAAGCTTGTGTTAAGGATGAATCCGCTTATCATTGCAATTATAAAATGTACCTACAAAACTGTTTTTAGATATACTTTTGTTAGTTATTGAGATCAAATTAGATCCCCCTTTGACTTAGCTTATTTGTTGGCACCTTTCCGTCCACTAAGGACGATGGCGTAGTGTCCAAAAAAAGAAATAAATTATTTGCATCTGCGCAAGTGACTGCAGGCCTATCCCTGCGTGACAGTCTTTGGTGCACTGACTGCACACAAATTGAGATGCTTTCTGGAGCTGCTGTTTTTTCTCCCTCTTTCTGGCTCTCTTTGCCGTCGAGGCTACTCTCCTCTCCACTTCACCCCCTCTTCGCGTCTTGCTTAACGTTAAGGCGCCATGCCGCTCGATTTTCTGCATCTACCTCCCACGTGTTTGTGTCAATGTGGCATATCCTCATATCTCTCCCGCAGACATCTTTAAAGCGTAGACGTGGTCTACCTACCGATCGGGAGCCTTTTACTAATTCACCATACAAAAGATCTTTTGGGATGCGGCCATTTTCCATCCTCCTGGCATATACCTTCGTATATAACCTTATAAGTTAAAGAAATCTTTATTTTTTATCTATTAATAATTGTTCCATGGTTTAGTAATTAGAAATCTTTTTTTTTTGTTGACGCAAGAAAAAAGCGTCCAAAAATAGAAAGATAAGTTTGAATTCCAGTTGACTTTTAGTTGTGTATTGTTGAATAAAAGACACAGCGTGATACAAGGTCTATTTGATAGTTTTCTTTTTCGCATATCCGTCTATCTTATGAATTTATCAGAGATCTGTCAAGAGAATAATGAGATTGTGTAAAAAAAGGGTTTGTTATCAACTTGATTACAATTTTATCTTTTCTAAAATAATTCTTTTTGTAAGTTGTTCAACAAAGATTTAGTTTCCACTCCTAAAAAAAAAACAGAACTGGAAGTCTTCAACTGACAGTTGTTTTTAGTTGCTGTTTCATGACATGTTTCATATTCTCAAAATTTATCAAGTGGTGACCACAGAGTTGGCTTTTGATGTTTCGGAACCGGAAATAGTGACAATGAGTCAGATCAGGAGATTAACAGGATTGTGGTACCACGGGAATATGCGTTTGCGGAGAATAGGGAACCAATTTTGCACAGATCTTTTGTAGATTTTCTCAGATTTTCAATAGATTTCGTGCAGATGTTCTATAGATTTTGCTCATATTTTCTGTATATTTTGCACAGACCTTCTATAGATTTTGTGCAGATTTTCTATAGATTTCGTGCAGATTTCTCATAGACTTTGTCCCTATTTTCTGTATATTTTGCACAGATTTTCTGTATATTTTGTGCAGATATTCTGTATATTTTGTGCAGATTTTCTGTATATTTTGCACAGATTTTCTGTAGATTTTGTGCAGATTTTCTATAGATTTTGTTCAGATGTGTTTAAAAACTTTAGTTTAAAATAACAAACATTGAATACCTATCAAGCATGAATAAAACAAAATGTTTCGGCATAGAATAACCCACAAGGGTTGACATGCCGTAAAAGTACACCCCGCTTGATGGCTCAGCAGGATATTCTAAGCCTCGCCGACAAGATATTCTCTCATGAAAATGTAGTTAGGAATAAAGGGACACAAACTGTAGAAAAGGTTGCGACATTAAAAAAAATTAATTATCAACTGTATACAATTCGAAATAAGGTAAGACGAATAATAATGATATGACTTTGTAATATCTATTAATAATGGAGATTCGCTTCCGGTTTTTGTCTGTAACAAAAACTACGTCACTGCTTACGTCACACTACCTAAAATCGTCATAACATAGAATAAATACAAAATTTGAGCATGCAATGTTAGACAGTCCTCATTGGTTTTTTAAAACAAGTTTTAATAAATACGTACCTGGTATTATCTATCTATATATAGTTTGTTTTATTTTAATATATATTTAAAGTTATCAGAACTAAGTTTCCATTTCAATTTTTTTTTTACTCCTTTAATAAATTTATTTTATTTTTTACTCCTTTAATAAATTTGATGATTTTACTTTACTTATGATACAAACTCTCTGATATTAAATTTTCAACTCCCATTCCCTCAGGCAATATTTATTTTACATCGCCCAGAGGGCGTTTTTTATTTTGCTTGTATTTATAAAATAAAATGAATATCATTCTATTTATTAATTTTAGGATCTTGTGTGGCTGGAGTGGTTGGCATGAAGATGCCTCGCTATTGCCTAGTTGGAGATACAATCAACACCGCTTCACGAATGGAATCCACCGGAGAAGGTAAGACTTACGTATTATTGTTTGATTTCACAACCACTAGTTTCTATCTATCTATCCATTTATCTATCAATCAATTAATCTATCTATCTATCTATCTATTCATTCCAACCTGATCCCATTTCTTAGACGCTTCAAATCTATCTATCTATCTATCTATCTATCTATCTATCTATCTATCTATGCATCTATCCAAACCTGTTCCTATTTCTTTCCCATCTATCTATCCAAACCTGTTTCCATTTTTTTTATTAGTCTCTTTAGATCTATCTATCTATCTATCTATCTATCTATCTATCTATCTGTTCCCGTCTCCTTCTTAGTCTCTTTAAATCTATCTATCTATCTATCTATCTATCTATCTATCTATTCCAATCTGATCCCATCTCTTAGTCTCTTAATATCTACCTATCTAGATACTTATATAATAATATTTATTTTTCGATAGGTTTTTACAAGTGCTTTGCAACTATATATATATATATATATATATATATATATATATATATATATATATATATTATATATATATATTATCATAGAGGTACACGGTAATAGCCTACTCGAGTTTCACTATAAGGATCTTCAGGGCTAAATCCACTGGATTAATCAAGATATTGATTAATTGCAGTCGATTTCACGTGTGTGTTTTTTTTCGCGATAAACGGTTGATTATATGTCCGCGGTCGAAGAACGCTGGTTTGAAATTCAGAAATTCAAAAAGAACGGAAGTTGCATTTTTTTTTCAAAGGATCAAAATATAAACATTGTTAGAAATCCGCTTTGTGCTATTGTTTTAAAGGTTTACGACAATGATAAGGATTGTCTATATCATTATAGAGTCTGTAGTGATTAAATGTGGTTTTAATAATGTATGTCTAAAGTTATTTATTTTAATTAAAGCCAATAGAATGTGTATATATGTATACACACATGGAGGTGTATTTTTACCATTTCAATGGTCTTATTATTATTAAAAAAACATTTTCACCGGTAAGTCACTTTTTCCACAAATACCATATATATTATATATATATATATATATATATATATATATATATATATATATATATCCTTACCCTCTGATACATGTCTTTCTTTAACATCCGGTTACGAAGTAGATACTTTATATCAATTTATGGTCACGTGTGTCGGCACTTCTTTTGATGATTTTTTTTCTACCGGATCAAGAAGATTTGAATTGTGAGGTTTGTTGATACTAGATCTCATTTTGTACACCCAACGAATTTATCTACGAAAATCACTCAGAGAGAACAAGAAATAAACAAGTAAATAAAGATAAAAGAATTAAATGTCTCATCCACCCTTACCCCAGCCCCCAAAATATGCAGAGGTACATAACGAAGAGGAAGAGGAAGAGTAGAATAAGAAAGAGAGAATAATGAAGACAGGAAGATCTTTACGTTTATTCTGTCATTAAAAAAAAAAATCCCCCGTCTTTGCAACGGCATTATAAGGAGCGATGGAAGAAATTATCATGGGAACCAGGATTTGAAAAAAAAAAAAAAAAAAAAAAAAAAGAAAGAAAGAAAAAGAGTTACAGCAAAGGGGCATAACTCTTTGTAGTAAATGAAAATAAGAACTTCTCAGAATAATAACCAGATGTCACGCTCACACCAGGAAGACTGAGAAATAGGCCGACATATACGCTGTGTAGAAATTAAAAGAAAAAAGAAGAAAAGAAAAATGATTGAATAAAAATAAAGATGGCAACATAAAATACAATTACCATGCAAGATCCATTATTGCTGAATAGCGAATTCGATTCTCACTGGATATTCAACTCTAAAGACCTTTTTCTCTGAATGTTTGAGATGAGGCTTGATGATTAGTATTATCTGCGTTATTCGGACTATTGTCCTCATCTTCATTGTTATCTGTACAACGTTTCGGCCGATATGCCCTCCGGCCTTCTTCAGGTATTTCTCGGGAACCTTCTCGGACTCGGGAACCTTCTTTTCGGACTCGGGATCTTTCTTATCGTAATCAGGAACCTTCTTGTCGTAATCGGGAGCCATCACAGAACTTTGAACGTAACCCTTTATTCAGTCCACAGGGGTATCCTGTTCTCATTCCGCTAACCATAGCTGGTGTAGGGGCGTTAAGCTGTGTTAATTATTATACTATGTTACTGCTGCACTTGATCAGGATTGAACCTACAGTCTAGGGATAACTGTCATTTAGAACTGTCTTAACCTAACTACTTTATCCACTAGGCCATGTGTCCAATTGGACTACTAAAGACTATTAAAGACCTTGTATCCTACCCATGGCGAATAAAACAGTGCTCAATACAAAAATATCATAGAGCCAATTTCGTGTTGCCGTTTCAATTTCATACGACGATAACCATTACACCACGGGCGCTTGTAGTCCTTCCCACTTTGCTTGAATTCCAATTTTACAAAAGTTTCACTCATATATAAGTCGAGGCCAATTTTTAGTCAAAAAAAGTAGTATTTCTCTGAATGTTTGAGATGAGGGTTACTGATGATTAGTATTATCTGACAAGAAGGTTCCCCTACCCCCCTACCCCAGCTATGGTTAGTGGAATGAGAACAGGATACCCCCGTGGATTGAATAAAGGTTCAAAGTTCTGTGATGGCTCCCGATTACGACAAGAAAGTTCCCGAGTCCGAAAAGAAGGTTCCCGAGTCTGAGAAGGTTCCCGAGTCCGACATGAAATACCTGAAGAAGGTCGGAGGCCATATCGGCCGAAATGTTGTACAGATAACAATGAAGATAAGGACAATAGTCCGAATAACGCAGATAATACTAAAAAAAAGTAGGTCTTCAAATTTCAACAAATACACGAGTATATACGGTAAGCCAAAGTTTGCTGTTAGGTCATCTCATTATATTTGAATTTCAACCTTACAAAATTATTACTCATGTATTGGTCGACCGTAATTTCTTTCAGTGAAATCCTTAATTCATGAAATTAACTTTTGAAGCCAAGGTTTATAATCTTACAAATTATCCTTCATATATGTATTTACCCAGACCCCCCACCCCCAACAAGAACAGGATGCAACACAAGGTCAATTTTTAAGCGGGGTACAGCTGAATTAAATTCAGAGTTTTCCTTCATTTAGACTGTTGCCTTACCAAGGCTAAAGAAATGCGAATAAAGTCATCCAACCCAGAATTATCAAGTTTTACAATGTCTTGGTCGACTAAAACAGGGATCACCAAACTTCTTTTCACGGTGGGCCGGATAATTGAAAAAATAACGAGCGCAGGCCACATCACCTGTGTTTTTCAAACAGTCGTAACAAATAAAAATTTAGGATCCCGTAAGTAACAAGTGAAATGCTCAAACGCACAAAATTTTGTAACCTACCTACAGTAGTCAAGTCCATGAAGATTTAGTAAGCTTAACATGATATTTAAATTTAAATGGTATCAGAACATCTTGTGTTCCGTACGTTTTAACAAACAAATTCAAGTACCGTTGGCAGGCTTGATAAAATGCCTTCGAGGGCCGGATCCGACCCGCGGGCCGTAGTTTGGTGACACCTGGACTAAAACATCTGGAGCTGTCGAATTGTGCTTTACGTTACTAAAATACTGCAAACCTTTTGACTCACCCTAGTAATTTAGAAAACGTAAAAATATGCGAGATTTCTTCTTTTTTTTTTGAGGAAATTGCTTTTAAGTTAATCATCAAAATTTCCCCCAGAGATCTAAATGTGTAAAATTAGAAAGTAATTTAAAAAAAAAAAAGAGAAGCAAATACGACCCCCACCCCAAAAAGTCTATAAATAAAACAGACATCAAACTTCCTTTTAAAAATTGGTAACAAAAGCTGAATTGTATTGTAGAGGTCGACTGATATTACACACCATTTCATTAACATGAACCTATCAACATTCGGAAGTTTCTATGTTGATATCTATATGTAAAAACAAAAGGTTTTCAGCTGATAGGTGTTTTTAGTCTGAGTACAAGGGGGGGGATATAGATAGAGATAGAGATAGATAGATAGATAGAGAAAATATATATA
Source organism: Doryteuthis pealeii (assembly GCA_023376005.1). Taxonomy (NCBI): domain Eukaryota; kingdom Metazoa; phylum Mollusca; class Cephalopoda; order Myopsida; family Loliginidae; genus Doryteuthis; species Doryteuthis pealeii. Next base: position 91,826,084 of record CM042141.1, read on the forward strand.
TATATATATATATATATATATATATATATATATATATATAGAGAGAGAGAGAGAGAGAGAGAGAGAGAGAGAGAGAGAACCAAAAGGATTTATAGAAACATTTGTTGTGATTCTTGTCGACATTTTAAGGTTTAGGTCTCTTATTGGTAAATCCAATGGTAGAAAAAGTGTACAGTCTTAGAAAGTCCAGTTGTATTCCTTGCAATCCTAAACATTTCAGACGAATGCCACTTTTTAGACTCCTGTCATTGTCTGAATGAATATCTGTACATAGATGGAGGTTATATAGATATAGCTTTTTTACGATAGCTAAGTCCCTCTCGCGGTTAAAAAAAAATGAGATCGAACAACTAACAGAAGCAAGATAGTCGGCAACAAATCAAACTGCAGTCCAACAGGATGTGAGGAATGGTCATCCGCTGGTTGTTTTTTTTTCATATCGGAGATTTCCTTCTCCTAGATGTGTCGCCTTCACTACGGCTTACCGGGCGCCTTCTGTCCCCTTACATAATTTACCCATGACTGGGACTTAAATTGCTGGGCACCATAGCGTATTCCACACACGTACCACAGTTGACAGTACCTAAGATCCTCTGTAGATTTCTGTCAGGGTTACCCCACCCTTTGGTTCGTTATTGTCTGTTGAGAGAATATTTTCTTTCTTAAGAGTCCCTAAAATCAATGTCTTTCCACTTTGAATTGTTATATATTGTACAAACGGAAATATGAATTTCCGGTTTTATTAAACAAAGAAGTTTTTACAACTGCCCGTTATCAGATCAAGAGATAATAAATACGTGGGTGTAGCTATGAATATAAAAGAACCGAGGGCTCGAGACAGGTCAGTCGTCAGTTAGCCCCGGAGGCAGTCAGCCGAAGAGAGAGTGAGGTGATCGGGTCAGTAGTCGGCCGAGCGGGACCTCGTGTAGTTGGTGTCGGAAAAGCTAGCGTTAATATTTACCAACTGAAAAAGCTTGTCGCCCAGAAATTTAATCGAAGGACCGAAAGTCTAAAGACTGAATATATTAATTAAACTGACCCTCTCTCTCGAAGTTAAGAAGCTTGAATTTATTTCAATAAACTTCTGGAGGATACCTTTGGTGTTATTGTCATCCCGTACAACGAAGATAAAACTATTGCAATTTATTACCGTGACGACGCGCTATGCAACAGAATTATTTATTTCAAAAATACATACATACATACATACATGGAAAAATGGACTCTCTCGTCGGTTTTCGACGCATGAGTGTTCATTCGGTGAACAAGCCACACAGTGATTTGTTTATAGTAGTAATTGCTTGTGTTGGACCATCTGCACTTTTTGGCACAGTCGATAGGAAAAAATTGGTGCACAAGGAATGCTACAAACCCAATCAACAACTGACCTCAGGATTTTCAAATTCAGAGTTTCCTTCTCCTAGACTGGTTACCTATCTAAGGTTAAAGAGCGCAATCTGCCCTACTTTTTTACCCATAGCTGGAGGGAGAATATATGGATTTATACCTTTCCAAAGGGTATTAGCGCTATGTGAAATGCAAACAGCTTTGTCTAGGATTTGAACTCGGGTCGACAAGTCCATTTCCTACAACTCTAACCATTATGCCACGCGCCTCAATACATACATACATACATACCAACTACTCTTTATATATGTATAGATGGGAAGAGGGTTAAAGTTAAGTATCAGTGATAAAACGCACTTAAGAGAATAGGGGAAAAAGATTCTCTTCTTACAAAACAGAAGGATATTTAATGTAAGAATGTTAACACATGGCTCAGCTATAAATTGTGTGTGTGTGTGTGAGTGTGTGTGTGTGTGTGTACAGCAATCTAGAGGAAGAGAAAATAAGCAAATATTTTCTTAAACTCCCACCAGGCCAGATTAATACAAGACCTTTTTAACGCGGGGAACCACACACAACCGAATTTCATGCAGTGGTCAGTACAATAACTGCGTGAATCCCTTCTGCATTCCCCTTTTGGAGCATCTCAGGCACCGAGCAATAAACCCGGCCCTCACCCAGTGTCACGCTATTAATTAATATCCTACTGGTCCAGAAGTAAATAACGATAAGTGCACCTGGCGTGGTGTAATGTTTAGCAAGCTAGACCTTCAAACTATTACTAGTGAGTTATACACTCACTGGGTGCCCCTTACTTCTGGCCTTATGCCACAACTGAGCAAAGATTAGTAAATAACTATAGGCGCACCTCACGTTGTGCAATGGTTAACAAGCCAGACTGACAGCCAATTACTGGTGGGTTCTCGTCTCACTGGGATCTTGCGCCCTAAGCAAAGCTTAGTACAAAACTATATACATTCACCAACCCCTCCGCACGAGCAGGATGTGACACTAGGGTAATCTCTTAAGCGGAGTTTAACAGGTTTGAATTCAAAGTTTTCCTTCTACTAGATTAGTTACCTAGACACGATTAAAGAGCCCAGTCTGCCTTACGATTTACCCATAGCTGGAGGGAAAGTAGTTGGATGCATGCCTTACCCAAGTGTATTAGCGCTATGTGAAATGTAAACAGCGTCGTCCAGGAATTGAACACGGGTCGACGAGTCCATTTCCTACGCCTCTAACCATTACACCACGCGAATCCATAGTGCATAACTTTAGGAACATAATGGTTAGTATAATCGACTGGTAGATCATTATTAGTGAGTTCTAGTCTCACTGGGTGCCCCATTACTCCCAGCTTTGTCCCACAACTAAGCAAAGCTATATCAGCACTCCATTGTTCGTGAATTCAGTTCTCACTAAGTCTATTAAATAACTACTAACAGGACCTGTGGATATATCACGGTACGATGATTTGATTATTACAACGTTTGATATATTTACTTAAGAGCTATTGCTAAATAGTTCAATATGTAAAAAGTATAATAATATTGATTTAACTCTCTCTTTCTCTCTCATTCCTTTTTCTTTTCTTCTTTTCATCATCGATTGAAACAGATTAGCGTTATTGTTTTCGCGAACTCACCCCCTCTCTATCTTTCTCCTACCCTCTTTCTTTCTTTCTTTTTTATTATATTTTTTCTGTGTAGCATGTCCTTTCTTTATGATAAAAACGGGGTGATCCATTATTTAGCTGAGCTGACGACACTCATAAGAAATAAGAATTCGGTGGATAAACAACACCAGATAATGAGTATTTACACTTTTGCATTTCATCTTGTACGATTTGGACGGTCTCATTTTTAACCAAGAGGGAATTGCACGATGATAACGGACGGAAGATTAAGGAACACCAGTATTATCTATTAAATAACTATGACTGCGAGTAAGTCCATTTCTCTCAAGTCTCGGACAAAATAGAAGACGTAGTGGGGAAATATTTAGCATTTATGCAAAACGGAAAATATGAGGACATACTTGAAATACAGAATGTGAACATCTTATCATAATGGAGATTGTGTGTTTGTCTGTCTGTAACCGAAACTATATCACTACTCAAGTCACAATTCCCTTTGTTATTTACCTCACATTCTGTATGATTTTATTCTTATTTAAATCTCAATTATTAATAAAATTGTTTTACATTATTAATAGTGTTGATCATATCTACATAAAAATAGGATGCAGTTGTATTTATATATACAACAAAATAGCGGTTTACAGTGTGAACGGGAAGGCTAATTTGCATATTGATATTAAAAATGTGATTTTAATAAATATGTGCTTAGTATTATTGATTTCTAGTTGTTTGGTTTTATTTTAATAGACATCAGCAAAGATCTCAGGAATAAATCTTAAAAGGGATCCATTAACAAAAAGAAATAACTGTAATTTTATTCTTTACTTCCTACTTTAACTAAATAGTTAAATTATGAAAATTTAGCAATGAAAGACGGGAGTGAAGGAAGAGTAAGTTTCGGCTGTTCTATCTTTCGATTATACCCCCCTCTGCTTTATATCTTATTATCTGCATTCGTATTTAGTTTCTGTTGTATCGCGAGGTGGAAAGATACACAGATGAATGGTGTCCTTAACACATTTATCAAGCACCAGCATCCGGTGCTGAACGGATACATACAAACACAGAACAAATAAGTACAAAAAATTAACAAGACAAACTCACACTAAAAGAGAAGGGTCAGTTCGGTATAGCCAACGCAGGAAAGTCAGCCTGAATATTATTCAGTTAGTTAATCTACTTTACTCGTAGGCTATTTTATGGCTATGAGCCAGTCCATCTATTAGAGTACCGAAGGGGTGTTACCTACTCTACAACAGTTTCATTAATCTTTCTAATTTAATGTAATGTTTTATTACATTAAAACTTAAATACTTGCAACCGGATGGTGCATATATTTGTTAGTTGGATTAAGTTAGAAAAACTAAACAAAACTAAAACTGAAAATTACTAAATTTAAAAGCAGAAAATGCATAATAAGTATTTAGTTGAATAATATGATTCAAGTATTTGGTTATTGCATCACATTAAATGAAATTACAAAGCCAAATCAGTTAACTAGATGACCTTTTTCTTTAAACAAACATCGCATTGATTTCATTTTTAAGTCAGCTCATTAAAATTACATCAAAGTCAGCATTTTCACGAATCTAAATAAATGTGGCTAAAGAATTTTGAACTATTGACTATCTACTTATGACGAAATAGACTGAACGATATTTGATCTTTCAATTCGTTTGTATGAATGCTGAATTTATTAAAAGAAACCTTTCGAAAGAAATTACTCTTACCATTTTATGAGTTAGAAAAACCTATAATGAAAAACAGGGTTAAGGAAACTTGCTAACATATACTTTTCATCTGATAAAAAAAAAGAAAGAAAAAAGGTAAACATTTGATCTGTCTGTGCGTCAGACAAATAACTGTTTTTCGAGCGAGAAAAACTTAGTTTGGTTTGGTTTGGTTTGTTTTATGGCATATCAACCTCGGAGGGTCATTTAATGCCGACAAAGTTGTGAAATAAATTCATTCTTAATACATAATACAATTTTGTTTTATAAACTCATGTTTTTCTATTCAACCCATAGACGGGACCCTAACAGGTACTACCACTCCGGGTCAGAGTGGACCAGGGAGTAATGGTGATAAAGGGATGCTCCACATTCCCCAAACTTCCAGAACTGGAACCTCATCATCAGATAGAGTTTAACGTCATCCCCAGGACACGAAGACCCTCATCCATGGCCTTCTAGCACCCATATGATAAGAAGGATTGGGGGTTGCCATAAGTAGGGTTGGGGCAATCATATAGGTACTAGGGCTTGACGTGGCCAGTCGATTGATCGGAGGGGGGGGCTCTCCGACCGCCCGTCTAGCCTAAATAAGGTTCCAAGTGGAGTGTTGCAGGTCATGGACTGCTCATCCACCTGGCTTCTGACCTTAAGCATCACGGGTCGCCACCCACGACCAACAGGTGGCACCATTGGGGGAGTCTTACCCTCTGCAGAGGTGCAGTTGGTGCATTCTAATGCCCCACCAACAGGGCGGAGAAAAACTTCAAAAGGTCAATATGTATGTGTTATATACTCTTCTAACATCGGGTATATAATATATATAGAGAAACAGAGAGATAGATTAGAGATGATATCTGATAGTCTTACTTTACACTTCTACTTGTTGGTTCTACCGGACCACCATTTTCTTCCGTCTAGTGGGCTCCTGCTGTTAAGAGTTGGCCTTCTTCTTTGGGCTGGGCTGGTCATTGTTCTTAACATTTAATTAACACAAGACTTGGTTGTTTCTTGATCAAGCTTTTATTTTCAACCCTACCCATTTGATTCCGCCACGGGGGAGTTGCGAACCCTAAGAGACATCCTCTCTGATAGGATGCCGGCTCGCATCCGACTAATTAAATTAAAACATTCTCACGCCCCTATACCGGAAGGTCAGTTGAAATGTCACCGTTGTCACTCATCGGCCCCAGTAACTTTCCACGGACCCCATCATTTTAAAATTCTAACGACCCCTATTCGAAATTCTAACAACAGGTACGTTCATAATTTATGGCTGCTCATAAATTATGTAACATATGCAGAGTGAAACTAGTTTGAATTCAGTATTCCTTCTCTTAGACTGATTGTCTTACCAAGACTAAAGAACCCATATTTAGTTCTTGTGTATAATATGGAGTGTAATGGTGTAATGGTTAGAGTAGTAGGAAATGAACTCGTCGACCCAAGTTCAAATCCTGGACAAAGCTGTTTGCATCTATTTCACATAGCGCTAATACCTCTGGGGAAAGGTATGCATCCAACTATTCTCCCTCCAGCTATGAGTAAATAGTAGGAAAGGCCGGGTTCTTTAAACTTACCTAGGTAGCCAGTCTAGGAGAAGGACAAATCTGAATTTAAACTAGTTAAACTCCGCTTAAGAAATTGACCTTGTGTCGCATCCTACTCATGTAGAGGGGTTGGTAAATATATATACTTTTCATCTGGATAAAAATAGGCAAGTATTTGATCTGTCTGTTTGTCGTACGAATGGCAAATTACCATTTTATGAGCAAGAAAAATTTGTTTGATATTTCGGACTGTTGGCCTCATCTTTATTGTGTTTATAAACATATAATGCTTATATATTTATCCTAGGTTAAAGAATGAATAGAAAATATCATAATAAAAATTATAGTTAAATAAACTTGCTACCACATACTTTCCATTTGTTTCCTCGTTTGGAGGTTCTACATATTTACCCATCTCCATCAGAGGCATGATGTAAGTTAATATTTAAGCGGAATAAAGTTGGTTACAGTTTTCTTTCTTCTAGACTGGTTGCCATACCAAGGCTAAAAATCCAGTCTGCCCTAAAATTTAATTATAGCCGGAAGAAGAAAAATGAATTAATCTTTTCCCAAGGGCATTAGCGCTAAGTGAAAGACAAACAGCCACGTCAAGGTATTTTCAAGTCGATTAAAAAAAGACCTATTATTTGACAAATTGTATCCCAACCACAATGGGGAGGGTTTGCCTATCCATGAAAATATAGGTCGTAACCTGCTACTCTTTCGGTAACTAACTGACTGACTCTCTTAAAAAATCCCCATGTCTCGTATCCCACCGTCTCTCGCACCTATAGCGAGATTTCACGTGATTTGACTTTTGTTGACGGCACCAGGGTTAAAGAGCCCAGTCTGTCCTACTATTTACCCATAGCTGGAGGGAGAATAGTTGGATTCATAACTTTCCCAAGGGTATTAGCACTATATGAACTGTGGCTTCGTTCAGGAATTGAACTCGGGTCGACGAGTCCATTTCATACTACTCTAACCATTACACCACCGCGCTCTCCTTAAGCTGGTTAAGTTTTAAAATGACTGTTTCCTCAGGATGCGTTATGGTAAACAAGAAGTGTTTTTATTTATTTATTTATTTTTTTACTTATATTGCTGCGAGTGGATTGGCGAATTAATTTCTACAATTTCTATTTGTCTTGAGTTTGAAGTGGTTTTCTTTTTAAGGGAATTATGATTAACGAGCCTCGCATTGAAAAGAACGGATTTTGTAATTTATACGCTAAAACTTTCTATGCTTTTTCTCTTTTATTCATGTTTATCATTAACCGACCCATATGGAAATGGAGGATTGAAAAAAAATGTAGATGCTCTATTCTATTTTATATTCTAATCAACGCCCCAAAAAATCATTAGAAAAAAAGGAATGGGCAAATACACTCTTACGAAAATGAAACGTATGACATTCTCTACTTCGAGATAAAGACGGATCACCCTATCCCAGCCAAGAGACAAGACCTAGTGTTGATTAACAAAAAAAAAGAGAAAAAGAAAAGAAAAAGAGAATGTGCCAACTAGTGAACTTTGCGGTTCCAGTAGATCATAGGGTGAAGTTGAAAGAAAACGAAAAGATGGACAAATATCTGGACCTTACCAGAGAATTGAAAAAGCTGTGGAATATGAAGGTGGAAGTGAGACAAATTGTAGTTGATGCACTTGAAGCGGTCCCAAAAATCTTGGAAAAAAGACTGGAGGATCTGGAAAACAGAGGAAGAATTGAGACCATCTAGACTACTGCATTACTGCCATCGGCTATAATACTCAGAAGAGTCCTGGAGACATGAGGAGACTTGCTGTCACCCAGCCTCCAGTGAACCACCAGCTACAGCAGGTATGAAAACCTCGATAATAACAAGAAGATAACTTGTCATCTCGTGGAATGAGTTTAAAACGTTTTTAAAAATTGAATACCCAAGCTGTTGACCGTGGGTAGCAACCCGTGATGCTTATTTTCAGGCCTAATCTGATCTCATTTTTTCTATTCAACTCATTGATAGAACCCTAACAGATACTACTTGGTGAACCTGGAAGTAATGGTGATGAAGGGGTACTCCACACTCGCCAGAGCTCCAAAACTGGAAATCCACCATTAGATGCAATTTAATGTCATGCCGAGGACACATCATTTATCATTCTATAATAACATTATTATTCGCCTTAGCTACCAGACAGCGAAACAGTTAATAATGTTCAAATTCTGAAATCAAAAGATCTTATTTTTCATTATTTTTGTCCTTTTTGTGAACGTATTTCAAATAGACTAATCAATTATAATGTTTAGCATATGACAGGACTCTGACCAGAAGGCAAACATGCAACCATGCACGAGAATTATATAAAATTATTATAAAGACAGATATGTTCTTTCGATTTCAACATTTGCATATTTTCTGACCGGTTCACCGCCTGATGACGAAAGCGAGTAATGTGTTTTGATGGCATGACGACACGTGATTCATACATTTATTTAAAGAAATTAAAAATGGCGCCTCATCTCATATAATTCCCATGGATTTTTGTATGTGTAGAGATTTGTGTTGAGTAACCAGTATTCAGCTGTGTTGAAAGTTGAATCTGCTTCTAGAATGCAGACTTGGTAGGTGGTTTAAATAGCAGGTTGGGCTATTCCACTTGTGTATCTTGGCAAGTCCATTTCTAAGATTCTCATTGGCAGCTGGGTTTAGTGTGGATACTTTTATCCATATATACTCAACACTCGACTGTGTTCTGGCAATTTGTACAGAGTGTATTCAGTTACACAATATATTTTTTGTCTGGTGACTGGACGCTAGTCACAGCCTTGTTGTGAAGGTGGGTATGATGTTGATTCTACACTATCCATGCCAATATGCATGCTATTGAGTGATCCTTTCTAATGGTTGTACCCATGTCATTTGTATGCAGCATATTGGCCCCTCTTAAACTTCTTTTCTCACTGACACCTGTAGTCACACTTGAACCCCCATTATGACTCTATCTGTTACCAACTTTATGAAGATTGCTTAGCCACCTACAAAACCATAACAACAGCAAATAAGAACTACAACAAGTCCGTGTTCCTCTAGTTGCGTCCCCACTCACTAAGGTCCAGTATTAGCATTAATAATCTTCATACAATGACTGCTATTTACACAGTAGCATTGCAACCAACAAAGCCTTCATCAGATGACGACTCTGGGTTCAGGCATGGTTTCGGGGCCAAAGCATCATTACCACTAACCCAGAGCGCCCCAATAGTATCTCACGATGCCACCAGACTTTGTCGGTTTGATGTCACAATGTAGGACTGCCATATCCACACTGATGCGGTTAGCGCTTTCTCCTGAATCTTTTTTATGTATTTCCTCTTGTCTGGTGGAGAAAGTCGAAGTTTAGACAAAAATACCAAGGTTGAGTTGGTAATAAATCCCCGGCATCCGACTTCGATTGGAAATACATTTGTTATCCATCCGTTTCTGACGCATTGTTCACGTAGGTCTTCATATTTTTCCAACTTACGCTGATGGGCCCAATCATGATTTTCTTCAAATGGAACTGTCAATTCAACGATAAAAACTTTCTTTTGATTAACAGACCAAATGACAATATCAGGACACTGGGCCGTTAAGGTTATTTCAGTTGGAAAAACGAGTTGATGTTCCAAGTCGCACGCCATGCGCCAGCCCGTGGAGCCATCAAATAGTTCCGACACGTGCCTATTTTTACGCGAACATTTCGAAATGTTTCCTTCTTTAACAAAATATACTGCTTTGTTGATGTTATTAACAGCTTTATTTGCAGTCTCACAACATATCTTCGACGCCTCCGACAAACAACTCTAGGACTTCATTGTGTCTTCCCACGTGTAGCTTCTTAGAGCATACTCGCATCCCGTGAGAATATGTTTCAGGCTAGCATTTTTCCCACATGCTTTGCATAGGTTCTGACGTAGCTAACCCCAGACATGAATTGACTGGTGTTGGTAATATGTCGTAGACTGTCCTTATCTGGAAAACTTAACTTTTTAGGCTCCATATGTCGATTGTCGCTCCATGTTACAGCTCTCTCTTTTGCACTCTCCCACCTGGTCTATGCGCCCTGTTTACTTTGTCCCACAGATGTAGCAATACGCTTGACTTCCTCAATTTGGTGAATATATCCATGATACACTAACACCGAATGAATGGAAGGAAAAGCAAAACAAGATAAGTAGATTTACACAAATAGAAACATATCCATTCTTAGGATTCTCATTGGCATCTGGTTTTAGTGTGGATACTTTTATCCATATATACCCAATACCTGACTGTGTTCTGACAGTTTGTACAGAGTGTATTCGATTACTCTATGTCTTTATTTTTGTGACTGAATGCTAGTCACAGCTTTCTTGTGAAGGTAAGTATGATGCTGATTCTACTGTATGTAATAAATTAAAAGTTATAATAGATTATTCTATGTGAAATACATTAACAGAGTTACGAAAAAAACTCATAAAGGGATGAATGACAATGAAAATAGATTAGAGAAAAGCTTAGAGAAAGTCTATTCGTTTTGAAAAGTGACTTAGTAAAATAAAGAGTGTCTGAAGAGTTTCAGTGTCTGAAAGAAAGAAAGAGTAATTGAGTGAATGAGTGAGTGGTTTAGTGTTTTATGAGGGAAAACAAATAGTAAAGTTGAAAAGATACAGTAGAGCTGTAAAGTTACACGTCAATGTCAAATGGTCAAATATTACAAAATGGATAGGCATAGTCAATCATTTTTAGCAGGTAGTGTAGAGTAGTTTAAGATTAACGGTAAAACAGTGGAAAATTATAGAAAGTTTGATTGATAGGTCTTGATCGCAAGTTTGTCTGGAACGCAATGTCATCAAACCCTGACCAGACCTTCAGCTGCAGCTTCTGTGACCGTACCTGCCTGTCCTGCATGAGTCTTATCAGCCATAAACATACCAGCAGTGAACGTGGACCACCTTCTGGTAGATTTGGCAGTCCCAGCAGATCGCAGGGTGAAGGTGATAGAAAACGGTGAGATAAACAATTATCTGGAGCTTACCAGAGAATTGCAAAAACAACAACAAACAAAAAAACAAAAAGCAAAAAACAAACAAACTGTAGAATATGAAAATGAAAGTTATACCAATTGTAGATAGTGGCTTTGGAACGGTCCCCAAAAGTCTAGAAAATAGACTGGAACAATTGAAAATCAAAGGAAGGATCGATTTCATCCAGCATTGTTAAGATCGGCTCATATCCGACAGTTTTTTTTTCAATTCTCAGTCAAGGTCCAATTATTTGTTTATCTTTTCATTTTCTTTCGCCTTTACCTTGTGATCGGCTTGAATATTCAGAAGAGTCCCGGAGATCTGAGGAGACGTCATTCAGACTCCAGTGAATGGCTATGAGCTAACGATGGTATGGAAAACTCACAAGGAATGAAACAATTATTATTATTATTATTATTATTATTATTATTATTATTATTATTATTTACTCCTTATAATAATAATGATAATAATAATAATAATAATAATAATAATAATAATAATAATAATAATAATAAGAAGAAGAAGAAGAAGAAGATGAAGAAGTGATGCACAAACCTGAATCTGTCCTGGCATAAAATTCTCTGGGACTTTGAGATAAAGACGGATCAAGTATCCCGGTCAGGAGACAAGACCTAGTGTAAATCAACAATAACAAGAAAACTTGTCACCTCGTGGATTTTGCCGTCCCTGTAGGTTACTGAGTGAAAGTGAAAGAATGCGAAAAGGATCTTATCATCGGACATAGAAAAAACACGAAGGTACAGGTCGTACCAATTTGCAAATTGGTGCACTTGGAACGGTCTCCGTAGGTGAGAGGAATAATCGAGACCATCCACACTGTAGCCTTTTAAAGATCCGCTAGAATATTCAGAAGAGTCCTGGAGACCCGAGGAGACTGTTGTCACTTCAGACTCCATGAAAAACTCACAGCGGAGTGAAATAATAATAATAATAATAATAATAATAATAATAATAATAATAATAATAATGAAAAGATAGACAAATACCTGGACCTTGCCTGAGAATTGAAAAAGCTGTGGAATATGAGGGTCAAAGTAAACCAATTGTAGTTAGTGCACTTGGAACGGTCCCATAAAACTTGAAAAAAGACTGGAGGATCTGGAAATCAGAGGAAGAATTGAGACCATGCAGACTACTGCATTACTACAATCAGCTAGAATACTCAGAAGAGTCCTGGAGACCTGAGGAGACTTGTTGTCACTCAGTCTTCAGTGAAATACCATCAGCTAACGCTGGTGTGAAAAACTCGCAAGGAGTGAAATAATAATAATAATAATAATAATAATAATAATAATAATATTCGACAGGACATTTGCTGCAATGAAATACCTCCCCCGCGAAAAAAACTCCCCCAAAAAACAAAAAAAAACAAAAAACACCCCCAAACATCAAAAGCTTGTGAAAAAGTAATACCCTTGAAACAAAAGTGTCTTGTGACTTTATTTACATAGCACGAGGTACAATAACATCCTGTGACCTGCTGAGAGATCTTCCGTATTTCTTTAAACAAAATCCCGTCTTAATGTAATTCTAATCAAAAGCCGTTTTGAAAATGGAGAAGAATGGAAAGGGGAAGATTAACATCATCTTTGAATCTACACTTACGACATACCCTAATCAAATAAAAAAAAAACACAACCTTGTGTAAGAAAACCACATCTGTGCGCATGCGTGCGCGTACATGTATTCCTATTTGACAGCATATTGGATACCTAGACATTGAAGCATGAATTCGGGCCCCTCGTTGTGAAGTAATAGCAATTTAGTTTGCTTCGGTTTATTTCATTCAGTAGAGTGTCGGACGAGGAACCGAAAGGTTTCAAGTTCGATACCGGCCCGCGCTCCGCCTCAGACGCCAAAAACAATCTCCTTGGTCTAGCGCTAATGAAAAGGAGATAGACTCCATCACTGTCTGGCTGATATCGACTTGAAGCCCTCCCGACGACTTACTTTGTTTTATAGTATATCGTGGGTTATTTAATGCCATGTATACCAGCAAAAAAAAAAAAATGTGCTGTTTGGGCACAAGTATTTAAGTTTTAATATAATTAGATATTTATATTAAATTAGAAAGATTAATGAAATAAAAACGAACGCAAAAAAAGATGACACTTATATTTACTTAATTCTAATTGATTTCAAATAAAATTATAAAATTATAAAAATATTATAAAATTATATAAATTATACATAGATTGCTTTTAAATACGTTGAGAATAAAACAATAAAATTAGAAAATCAATAACACTAAGTAGTTATTTATTAAACCCGTTTATTAAAACCAGTATACAAATTAACCACACTGTATGTAAACCTTTATTTCTTAGTGATATGTAAGACACATTGTAGGATTTTAAACACATTAATAATAAGGCTGTTTTGAGGCAATTCTATCTCAGCTAGACCTTCATAGAGACATTGTTAATAAATAAGATGTTAATTAAGAGTAAATAATGATTATTTAGTAAATATTGAGAATATAACGTGAATAACTTAGGGAACTGTGACGTTGGTGGTGATATAGTTTCGGTTACAGACAGACACACAATCTCCATTATGATAAGATTTACCAAACTCCCTCACGAGTAGGATGCGACACAAAGTCAATTTCATAAGGGGAGTTTAACAAGTTTGAATTCAGAATTTCCCTTCTAGACTGGTTGCTGTACCAAGGTTTAAGAGTCCAGAGTTCCCTACTATTTACCCATAGCTGGAGGTAGAATGATCGAATTCATACCTTTTCCAAGAATATTAGGGCTTTGTGAAAAGCAAACAGCCTCGTCCAGGATTTGAAGTCGAGTTGCTATGTCCATTTCCTACGACGATAACGATTGTATCTCATTTAGAAGAAAAGTAGTGGTACTATTTTAGCCCATAGTTGGGTCCTTCAGATTTGGTTAGGTAACCAGCCTGGAGGAAAATTCTGAATTCAAACCAGCTTTACTCCGCTTAGAAAAAGACCCTATGCCACATCCTGTGGTGGACATATTGACTAAATACATACTTGAAGCTTTGTTCGTTTAAGAGTTCTCCTAGACCGGTTGCCTTGCTAAACTTAACTTATTGCCTACTTTAAACCGCTCACATCGGCTTTCCCACCACTGCAATTCTGCTGAGAGCCGCTGTCAACGGCTCTCGCACGTGTCACATTATAATTCGCAGAACTCAGAGTACAATGATAATAGGACTTTATCTTAATAGAATGAGTCCTGAGGTAGATAATGAACTTTGAAATATCCCATCATACAGGTAAAATATACCAATAAAATTTGGTACATTCGGCGGGGGGATTTTGTAAGGCTAGGTGCTAAAAAACCCAGTCTACTCTACCCTTTATCCATAGTAGGAGGGTAAACAGGCGGTTTCACGGCTTTTACCAAGGGCACTTGCGTGGAATACAACGCAAACAGCTTCGGCTAGGACTTGAACCCAGGTTGCTGATGTTATTTTCATATGACGATAATGGTTAAACGAAGCACATAAACATTTACAAATTAATCAAATTTCGGCTTTAGATAACCCATAAAGAGTTGATATCAAAATTTTTGACAAAAACGACAAAGAACTGGAAACCCTTGTAAAGACCATGAAAATATAAGAATTGAAATTGGCATCGAAAGATGTACCAGACTCATTTTGCTCGCAGGATTTGTTCAAGATAGCACGAAACATCCTTGTCTAGTTCATATGTAGACTTTTCTCCAAAAGTTTCGTTACAGTCCAAGTGGTGCAGCTATACAGTAGCACTAACACGCCGACAGATTAGAAGAATTCTCGCTTTATCTTATCAGAGAGATCAGAATTCTATATGATCGATAATTTGTCAATAGCATCTCACGCATTTTCTATGTGTATATTGTCATCGCTTTCTACTCTATTTGTCAAAATACGGTTATGAAACCTTTTCTCTAAATACATTTCATCACTTCGTTCATTCTAAAAACATCATTGTTCAGACAATATTTTTATCAGTTTATCAGCGGTAGTGTCACAAGAGTTGCACTGGATTTCAGCATCACACCACTTAGGGATTCCGGCTCCTGATTTGTTTTCGGGGGTTACTGCCCTAGCCTTTCCTTGGGATGGGGCAGAGCCGCTAGGCAGTAGAGGTTTTGTGTAGTATACTTTTCTTTCACTTAGATGAGTTGCCGACCAAGGCTAAGCCATTTGAGGATTTATGTAAGCAGTAAGTATCTCAATCCTACTACTGTCGGTATTTAAGGAAATATGTCTGGAAGAAGGTTTGTTGCACATTAAAGTAGAGTAAGAAAGGAATGGGAAGTGAAAAAGGGAAACAAACATTGTCTAATCTTTTTTATATAAATTTGAAGAGAGTGTGCGAATGATATATATATAATATATATATATATATATATAATATGAGAGAGAGAGAGAGAGAGAGAGAGAGAGAGAGAGGAGAGAGAGAGAGAGAGAGATGAGGAAATGAAGATGTTTTTATTCATAATCTTAAATATCACTTGAAAATTTTAAAATCCTTCCGCGTGTCATTATCTTCTATGATGTATTTATTTATTTATTTATTTTCTCAACGCGGACTGATTCCCCCTGGCCCCAGTCTGTCTCCCTCCTTTGCCAGACACTTTGCCCAATTCTAGCAGCAGCAGCAGCAATTGTAACCCCTTCTAACCCCTTCTTCTCTGATTAACAAACAGGTTACACTGACATTGACTGATTTTTTATTCTTCGCATTATAAAATCTTCCCACGCCTTTTCTTCTCTCATCACTTCCCTTAGATTCTTCCTTTCATAATTTCATTCTATTTCTTTCTTTCTTTCTTTCTTTTTTTTCTTTCTTTTTTTCTTTCTTTTTTTCTTTTCTTCTTTCTTTCTTTCTTCTTTCTTCTTTCTTCTTTCTTTTAGTCTTTCTCTTTCAACCTTTTCTTTTTTTCTTTTTCTTTTCTTTCCAAGTCTTCTGGCTCTTTCTTTTTCCTCATAAAATGTCTCTTTTTCTTCCTTCTTCTTTCTTTCTTTCTTTCTTTCTTTCTTTTCTTTCTTCTTTCTTTCTTTTTCCTACATTTCTTTTTTCTTTTCTTCGTTCTTCATGTTTTACTCCCCCTTTGATTTTTCTTTCTTTCTTTCGTTTCTTTTAGTTCTTCTTTCTTTCTTTCTTTCTTTCTTTCTTTCTTTCTTTTAGTTATCTTTTTATTCTTCTGTCTTTCTTCTTTTTACTACATATCTTTTATTTTATTTTCTATGCTTCTTCAACATGTCTGCTTTTCTTTTCAAGCAAGTCTTTTTCTTCCTCCTTCCCATTTCTTTCTTCTTTCGTCTTTCTTTTTTTCTTTCTTTCTTCTTTCTTTCTTTCTCCTACATTCTTTTTTTTTGTTCTTCCTTGTTTACTTACTCTTTTCCTTCTTTCTTCTTCTTTCTTTCTTTCTTTCTTTTAGTCTTTTCTTTCTTTCAACCTTTTCTTTTTTTTTCTTTTTTCTTTATATTTTTTCCACTTATATTTATTTGTTTCTTTTTCCTACATTTCTTTCTTTATTTCTTTTTTTTTCTGCGCTTTCTTTTGTGATTTTCTTTTCAAACAATTCTTTCTTTCTTCTCATTTCTTTCTTTTTTTTTAGTTATTTCATTCTCTCCTTCTTTTATTCATTTATCTATTTATTATTCTTTTTCCTACATTTCTTCATTTCCTGGTTTTTCCTCTTTGTACCTATCATTATATTTTACAATTATTTTTCATTTTCTATACTTTCTTCTTTCTCTTTTCACACAATGCTTTTCCTTCTTTCTTTCTTTTCTTTCTTTCTTTCTTTCTTTCTTTCTCGATTTACCTATCTTTATATCCTCGATGTCTTTCTCTTTTTCTGCATTTTTTCCTCTTTCTTTTTCTTTCTTCTTTTCTTTCTTTTTTCTTTCTTTCTTTTTTTCTTTTTTTCTTTCTTTATTTACCTATCCTTATATTCCATATTTCCTTTTCATTTTCTATGCTTTCTTTTTCTATGTCTTTCTTTTTTCACACAAGTTTTTCTATCTTTCTTTCTTTCTTTCTTTCTTTCTTTCTTGCTTTCTTGCTTTCTTTCTTTACTCTTTTTTACATTTTTCCTCGTTTTACCTATCCTCAATTTCATATTTCCTCAACGATATTAATTTTTCTTCTTCCGTCTCTTTCTTTCACTCAAGTCGTTCATTCTTCTTTCTTTCTTTCTCCCTTCCTTTCTTTCTCTTTTTTCTAATGTTTTTCGTTTTACCTTATCCTATTTCTATCATTCCGCCTCAGTCTCTCTCTCTCTCTCACTCTCTCTCTCCCTCTCTCTCTCTCCCCCCTCTCTCTCCCCACTCTCTCTCTCTCTCTCTCTCTCTCTCAGTCCTTCAGCACCTCGTTATTTTTACTCAAAACACTTACTGACATCTTATAACCCTTTATCTCTTCTCGCAATAAAAGCTGATTTCTTCTTCTTCTTCTTCTTCTTCTTCTTCTTCTTCTTCTTTTCTTTTTTTCTTCTTTCTTCTTCTTCTTCTTCTTCTTGTCACTGAATGCAAATTTAATTGCAGACCCTATTAAATGTGCGCCTGTGTTTGCCAATATAATTTCGCGCACGTCAAACTATCAGCATTTAATACACTACCCCATTATCACGAGTATTGTAATAGAGACCCAAAACTATTTCATGGGCAGATTGCAATGGGACAAAGAAACAGAAAACGAAGACAGAAATAAATAAGATGAAAATGTCTATGTAAACTGAGACACAGAAAGAGATATTATAATGATGAAAGATTTTACGCACAATAAACAAAAAAACAAACAAAAAAACAACAAAAAAACAAAAAATGAAGGGTTAAATGAGAGGTACAAGATGTGTAGAAATCTTATCCATGGTCCCTAAAAAATAGAAGACTTATACCCTTGTCTATCTTGTATATGATGTTACATTATGGTAGCGAAGTTAAGCAGCGATGAGCCTATTCTATTACTTAATTAGGCGACCTCTTATGCAATAGCAAATACTGTAACTAACCTTTAATTTACTCAAAATGACTTGATTCAGCATTAAATTACCCGAAAAGGGTTGATATGCCGTAAAACAATAATCAACTAATCAACATTATGGTAGAATATAAAAATAAAAATAACGGTAATTCTAAATTTACAGTGCTTGGCATTTCGCTGATTCTGGTGACTGTTCCCTGGTTGTTCAGTTCGGTTCGTGTGAGCGGGAGATAAACCTGGAATTTAGAGAGTACTTTATTAGGTTTTGAAGGAGACCTTTGTCTTCAAGGTGGCTATTTCTTCTGTGCGTGATGGTTAACTTTGGTTGAATAAAGACGTCTGAAAAAATATGCAAATATTTCTGTTCGTTACTAAACACAACAACGGCCACAGAGATAAAGAAGTCCCAAGAACCGTAAGAGTGGAGACGAGAAAGACAGAGAGGAAAATCAGCCCGAGATAGAAAAGATAGCAGAGATGTCAGGTCAGTAGAGAAGAGACACAAGACGATAGAAGCTAAGTACTATAATAATAATAGAAGAAGTAAAGGGCTATACAACATGTGGGACTAAATGTGATTTTACATGTCTATTCGGCTGTGATTTTCGAGCTTTCTTTCACAGTTCTCTTTGCCCAATTTACTGTGATATGAAGTAAGTAAAGTCGTCATGGTGGCTTAAAGTCGGTACCAACCAAACAACCTTTTCACTTGTGCTAGACCGAGGAGATTGTTTTCGTGTCAGAGGTGGAGCGTCACACCTACCACCAGTTCCTCACTTTACCGTACAGATCCCTGTGCTACTCATACACTGAGTTGACGAGGGTCGGTACCGAACCCGGAATCTTGCGGTTTCTAGTCGGACGCTCTACCGACTGAGCTAAACCGGCCCTCTAGCTCAGAGGACTGTGATATATTCAGTATTAAATTGGTGTCAATACAAACATTCTGACTGATTTTAAATTTTAATCTTTGAAAATTACAAAATATCGAACAATTTGCACACGTAGGCCATCTTTTATCTACCGATTCACAAAAATCCATATTCAAACACACACATACAAACACACATACACACACACACATACACACACACACATACACACTCATCTATATGAATATATATGTGTTTATGTGTATTGAGTATATATATAAGTACATATATATATGTAATTATATATATGTACTTATTATATATATATATATAATATATATAGATATATATATATATATCCTGGACGAGGCTTTTTTTGCATTTCATATACAGCTAATACCATTGGGAAAGGTATGCATCCAAACTAATCTCCCTCCAGCCATCGGTAGAATATTAGGGCAACAGAAGAGTAATCTGATTGGTAACCAGTCTAGATTTCTATATATATATATATATATATATATATTATTATATATATATATATATATGGAGTAAATATGGAAAATAAATCCGACAATGTAAAGAAAAATTTAAAAAAACAAGGGTTCCGAAAATGGGAGAATTTAATTATCTATGTTTAAACATTTCGTTACATGAATCTATCAGATGTATCTTGGATGAAAAAATGATGGCATGTTTATATATATGGACAGAAGATGAAAAATACTTTTTAATTATGTAACTGTATTTTGATCAGCGTTTTATTTGAAAGGCAAGTCGCGATCCACGCATCGAAGATGTCATGACGCGTGACGGCAACTCGAAGAAATGCAAAAGACGGGAAAAATATTAATGGACTGATTATTTTTAAAGAACAACGAAACAAAGGGGAATGATAACTAAATAAAATAAATTAAATGAAAGCCTGATTTAGTAATTATTTAACACTATTTTATCTAGAAACGGAATATATTAAAGAATCCATGTTGATTATTAAGGAAGCAAAATAGTGGGTAAAATAATTTACAAAATCACCAGGCTGCATTTAATTAATTTATTTAGGTTATATTCCCACTTTTCCTTAATAATCAACAGGATTCTTTAATATATCTCCGTTTCTAATAAAAGATGTTAAATAATACTAATACTACTGATTGGCTCCCGATTACGACAAGAAGGTTCCCGAGCTGAGATGGTTTCCGAGTTTCCGACAAGAAAGTTCCTGAGTCCGAAAAGAAGGTTCCCGAGTCCGAGAAGGTCCCGAGCCGACAAGAAATACCTGAAGAAGCCGGAGGGACATCAGCCGAAAACGTTGCTTACAATAACATGAAGATGAGGACAATAGTACGAATAACGCAGATCATACTAGTAATATATCATTCACAGGAAAGTGAATTAATGC
This sequence comes from Doryteuthis pealeii, assembly GCA_023376005.1. Taxonomy (NCBI): domain Eukaryota; kingdom Metazoa; phylum Mollusca; class Cephalopoda; order Myopsida; family Loliginidae; genus Doryteuthis; species Doryteuthis pealeii. The sequence continues at coordinate 91,846,638 of CM042141.1, forward strand.
CATATAGGGAAACCAGTACTGCTTTTAGACACATTATCGATCATATTAAATCTGATCTTAATGATAGGTTAAACACGACCACACCACACACACACACACACACACACACACACACACATCATATGGAATGCACACACATTATACTGAATGCACTAAATACACACATGCACACACACATAGATCCACACAGACCTATTATAATTATTCCGACCATGTCAAGCTACGAGAGCAATCGATATCACAGAAGCCTAAATCACACTTATAAACCAATCTCTAATTCGTATCTAATAATTTATTGTTATAATTTTACACACAGTTGATAGCATTTTTTTTTTATCATTTTAGAAGATGCAAAGTCATAAATTGTGAACGTACCTGTAAGTTAGAAGATTTAAATTAAGATCTGTTGATTTAAAATCAAGGGTTCTCCATGGAAAATTACCAGTGACATTATAACCTTTTGATCCCTTGAAAACGGGCCATGAAAGTCACACGAGAATAAGTTGAGTTAATTAAGCAGATCCGACCCAGTTTTGAAGGAGAACAGACGTGTTGTTGGCTCTCCCGGTTTCGGTCTCTCCCCGCGGCGGAATCAAATATGGGCTAAGAAGAATAAATAAAAGCAAAACAAAGTCTTATGAAAATTATTAACCAATGTTAAGCCCAGCCCAGAAGAAGAATTAAGAAGGAAAGTCAACCCCAGCAGTATACTGATACCTTTTACTTGCACCATTGTTTGAGGAAATAGCATCAAAAATCGTTTACTAAAATGCATTAAAAATTCTCGTCTTCGCAAAATTTAGCCTTTAGAAAACGAGGATTTTTGTGCATTTTAGTATAATAATAATAATAATAATAATAATAATAATAATAATAATAATAATAATAATAATTTTCACATACTTTCCTTCATCTTTAATTCCTATTTTGTATCATGCTGTTCCTCGCTGTTGTAAAAATGATGTCGCGTGTGTTGCCATAAAAAAAGCAACTAACATTAAAAGCTGAAAGAAAATACGACTCAAAATAATAATAATAATAATAATTATAATAATAATAATAATAATGTTTAATGTGAAAAATAAAAATTCTTGGAAACACATTGACGTCTCTTTTATGCTTAATTAAAAATACATATTTTTGTTCCTTTTTCCATGTGGAGAATGCCTCATTTCACTGCCAAATGTCACTTACTTTAGTGCATAAAGATTCCTGACCATAAACTATGCATAATTAATTGGACGCCTAAACTTTTAAGTTGTAGATTGACACGTATTACGTGCAATTAATATAATGTATAAATTCTTAGAAACGAGATATCAGCTTACTTAAAACACCTGCTGTTCCTAAGTAATCACCCATCAAAATATTGCTGTTTTGGTTACTTAAAAAAACAACTTAATCGTAAGTCCATAGATGTATAATGTTTCATTAACTCGATAAAAAAAGTAAAGTTAGAGGAGTGGCCTATTGTGTTCATCAATCGGACAGTGAGGGAGTCAATTCCCTTTTCGGTAGCACAAGACCAGGGAGATTATTTTGCTAAGGTGAAGCGTCACACCTATCGTCAGTTCCCTACTTTACCACAAAGATCAAATACCCAATCTGTGCTATTCATGCGCTGAGTTGGCGGGGACCCGTGTCGAACCAGGAACGCTTGCAATTCTCGGCAGGTACTCTACCAACTGAGCTAAACCGTAGTTGTTTTAAATAAATTCTGAATTGAGCCAAACGATTGATTGGCTGATTCTAACAACATGTCAAACTGTCTGGCCTTATTCTATGCTTCGATGTTAGGGGACCGCCTACATTTTACGTTTATTTTGTATTATTTGGATCTTTCGGGTTGTTGTCCTCATCTTTATTATTATATACACAACGTTTCGGTCGATATGCTCTTTGGTCTTCTTCAGGTGTTTCTTGGAAGTCGGAAATCTTTTATTCAAACTCGGAAACCTTTTCAAACACGGGAGACTTCACGGAACTTTGAACCGAACTCTTTATTCAACCCACCGGGGTAGACTGTTCTCATTCCGCCAACCATAACCGGGTACAAGTGTTAAGCTATGTTAACTATTCTATGTTATCATCGGTTTTGAATAGGATTGAACCTGCAGCCCACAGATGATTGTCACTTAGAACTGTATTAACTCAACCTCTATATCCATTGCACCATATGTTTAACGACATGAAGATTCCCGTGTTCAAAGAGAAGTTTTCCGAAGTCGACAAGAAACATGAAAAAGGGCGGAGGGTACATCGGTCGGAACGTTGTCTATATAACAATAAAGATGAGGACAACAGTCTGAATAATTTAAATAATATAAATTATCAAGCCTCATCTAAAAAATTCAAACAAATTGTACATTTCCATTTTTGTGTAGGTGTTTAAGAGTTTTTTTTTTCAATATTGCAATGACAAAATCCTCTGGGTTATTTAAAAGTATAATTACTTTATATGGTATTGGTTATGGCTATCATTTTTGGTGTAATTATATTTCTTTCAAGTAGTACATAATGACATCCATGTAGACATTTTTAAATAAGTCCTTCATATTATTTGCCTTGAAAAAAAAAAAAAAAAAAGAAAAAACGCTGTCTAATGGGTTAATGGAGTTTTTGAAACCTTCCTATCAAGTAAGTTTCCAGTTGGAGGAGAAATATTTTAAAAAGTGTCTACCATAGTAATTCCATTTGTTATTTTGAAAGTTTCGCCCCCGATTCTTCAATCTAGTGTCGTAGTTAATCCTAATAATCTTTTAGTCTTTTTTATTTTAGTTTTGTCTCTCTTCTTTGTATGCCATCCAATATCAATATTACACTTTAATGTCCATGTCTTGAGTACAATATTCTGTACTAGCGGGAATTTCCACGAAACAAAACCAAAATCAAGAAAAAAATATCTTCCGTTATTCACAATTTCAATATTACAAATAAAACAATCATGTAACTTTAAAAAAAAATTGATTTTAATTTTACGTTGGGTATTTAAGTGACGCAAGATCATTTGTAATGTTTCATTTTAAGTATTGGGTGAAATAAAATTGGACAAATAAGAAATCTGCGATTAAGCAACACCAGATAATTTGGATTCACATTTTTGCATTTTGGATGATTTGGACGGTGTCACTTTTAACCAGAGGGTGTTGCAGGATGATAACGGACGGAAGATTTAGGAACAAGCGTATTAATATATAGATTGCATGGGTTTCAACTGTTTCTTTTTTGAAGAACTTTTTTGCAATTTTCTTGTTTAGTATTTTGCTAAAAGAACATGTTGTGCTAAAATGAGTCAATTGCTCATCATCTTGAAACAGTGGCTCCATCTGTTATAACGGATATAAAAAACAACAACAACAAATAAATCAACTAACTGTTCTATTAAAAGAATAATGTTTAGTCAGAACTTTTTGGTCAAATAGATGCTGTTGTAGCAAAAAATAAATTGCATATGATTTAGAATCATTTTTTAATGAGCAAACCATTTGTTAGAATTCAAATCTAATTTTAACTGTGTTAAAAAAAAACAAGAGAAATAAAATTTTATTTTCCCCAGAAAATTCTATAGATATATTCCACTAGAAATAATAAATCTTATATATCGACCTCACAAAAAATGTACAAGGTGTGTCAAACAAAGTATCGAGATTTTTTGTACTTTTTGACACACCTTGTATTCTGAAAAAAAATAACGTTCCATTCATTCTTCATTTCTATCATGGTAAATACAGCTTTAAACTTGGTACTTTTTTGACACGCCTTGTATTCTGAAAAAAAGTTCCATTCATTCTTCATTTCTATCTTGGTAAATACAGCTTTAAACTTGGTACTTTTTTGACACACGTTGTATTCTGAAACAAATTAATGAATGGAACTTTTTCAGAATACAAGGTGTGTCAAAAAGTACAAACAATCTCGATATATTTTTGACACACCTTGTATATTATATATCTTATATATTACCCCCAAAAGGTGTCTTTATTATGATACTAAACTGAATCGGTGGTGAGGCTTCAGTTCTGGAGTTTTAAGAAAATGGAAATACACTTCATTGCCATTACTCCCAGGTCCACTAAGACCCTGTTAGGGTCAATTTTTTGAGTTGGGTCAAAGTTTGAGATAATGAAGTATTTACCTGTTTACAGTGATTGTGAAGATTCATTTTTGTACCATTGTAGCGATTATCTTCCCTTGCTTGAATGAGATTAGCAAAGGGTTATCTTTCCTTGCCGCCAGTGTTTGACACTAGAGGACGTTGCAACTTGGCTATTCAAACTCAGTCCAGGAAAACTCTCTTTCTTTCTCATCTGGGATCTCCAGACATGCACTCGTTGTGTCTCTGTCCGTTTGGACTGGGGGTTAGGGGGGGGTTGACCCCCAATTATAGGCTTATACGTGTGCCTTTATGAGGCCCCTATTATACTATATCTCCATAGAGGTTTTTTTTGGCTCAGCAGCCTTTTCTATGTCCGTGTAACACGCGTGCCTATTTGCACTCGCATGTCTGCATGGAGAGGCATACAACGTGGCTCGTGTACAAAGTAGGTGATAACCTTTTGATGTAGGACTTTTATCTCTTCGTTTAAGTCTTGACTTTCCAAGGACTCTTTTCTGAATTCAAACCTGTTAAACTCCGCTTGAGAAATTGACCTTGTATCACATCCTGCTCGTGCGGAGGGGTTGTTAAATATATATATAAGGTATTTTAAGGAGTATATTCCCTCCATACAATTATTTAATGCCAAAGCCATCCTTGTGGAAGAACAGTAGTGGAACTTTTTAATCCATAGCTGAGGGTGAAATCCTTTTGACAGATGTTCACCACCATCATCATTGTCTTCATCATCAAGGCATACTGACAGTACAGATTCCCTTGACACTCTTTCACCATCCGTCCCTATCGATCATTGCTTTTGGTAAGTCCTGTAGTTTTTGCAGGTCGGCTAACACTCATGTGTCTGTGCGTAGGAGTCAATGGAAGAAATTCACGTATGAGTTTGTTCTTACTTCAACAGCAGTACCCAGTATGTCTTGCTCGGCTTACATGGATGTTTTGTGCGATGTGAGGTAAGTGGCCTTTCAGTTGCTGTTTTACAGGACGCTGCTTCCAGGATTTATTCAAACTAGCTCACAGCATCCTGATGTCGTTCCCATCTAGCTTTCTCTTGAGGCATTTCATTAAATTCTTTTTTCATTTGCTCGGCTCCATCATGGGTTATTCAATGTCAAAACAATCCTTGTAGAAGAACAGTAGTGGCACTATTTGATGGGATGAGAAGGGTTTACACCTTTCCCAAGGGTGTTATTTACCGCGCATCCAACGTATGCGGGTGGGACACAAGGTCTTTTTAATGTAGAACCACGAGCCGAGACTCGTGGGATGGTTTGTGTAAAAAATGCGTAGATCCCATCGGCATTCCCCCTCAAGGCGGGCGCCTCAGGACACTGGGCAATAAACCCGGCCCTGCTCCTTTAAATCAAGGGGTAGGTGTTGCCTGGGGGATAGCCCCCTGGGATCTACGCCATTAATTACTTAACCAGTCCAGAGCCGAAGCCAATGAACTCCTGATCTGTGTCAGGTAAAATTTCTTAAGGGTGTTGGTCCGAAAGTAAAGGCAATAGCGCGAACCCACATACTACGATGTCACAGTCCAGCACGTTAGCCACCATACTCTGGGAACTTTATTGATTGGAGTTTGAAATGTTTAAACGTTTTATCTATTTGTTTTATTTCAGCCTTAAAGATTCATACAACGGAAAGCACAAAGCGACTTTTGGATGAAATCGGCGGCTTTTCAATTGTACTTCGAGGTGAAGTGACTGTCAAGGTAGTATTATACATTTCGTTCTCTTACTTTTTTCACGTATATATTTCCTACGACGATAACCGTTACACAACACGCCTTTTACTTAGAGATCACATCGGCAACATTAAGTGACCACCCCTCATTGCCATTAAGGGGAATACTGGTCATGTAAGACCAAATCTGGTCAAGACTTTTTCATTTAAGGACACAAGATAAAAGGTCAGTAAGGTTTGGTTTGGTTTAGTTGTTTAATGACATACTAATCATCATGGGCTATATAAGGCCAAATAAATAATCGTAGAAGAACAGCGGTAGTACTATTTAACCCATAGATGGGGGATAAGGTGGATTCCTACCTTTTCCAATGGTATTAGTCCGAAAGTGAATTTAATAGCGCGACTGGAGTTTGAACCCGCTTACTGCGATGTCTCAATGAACCATATTAGCCACTACACTGTGAGGACTTATCCGCCTTGTAGAATAACAGTAGTGGTCCTATTTAACCCGTATCTAGGGGGATAAGTGGGGTCCATACTTTTCCCAATACTAATAGTCAAAAAATGAACGTAATAGCGTGACTGCAGTTCGAACCCAATTACTGCGAAGACAGCCAAGTACGTTAGCCACTACACTGCGGGGACTTACTCGCCTTGTAGAAGAACAGTAGTGGTACTATTTAACTCGTAGCTGAGGGGATAAGAGGGTTCATACCTTTCCCAAGGGTATTAGTCTGAAAGTGAACGTAATATAGCGACTGGAGTTAGAACCCGCTTACTACGATGTCGCAGTTAAGCACGTTAGCCACTACACCACGGGGACTCAACCGCCTTGTAGAAGAACAGTAGTGTTATTATTTTACCCATAGATAGGGATGTAAGGGGGTTCATACCTTTCCCAATGGTATTAGTCTGAAAAGGAACGTAGCAGTGCAACTGGAGTACGAATCCGTTTACAATGACGTCGCAGTTCAGAATGATAACCACAACGCCATGGGGATTCCCTAAAAGGATCTTAAGAGAAAATAGACATTCCTCGTAATGAACATTAAACTATGTAGATGTGCCAGTGAGGGTGACTTCTGAATTGATCTGAACTGGCATACGGAACGTTTCCTTAAATAGATGATAGGCTTATCCTTACCCGCCCCCCCCCAAAAAAAACCCTGCCTAGCTTGATTCGAGTATACGATTTCCAATGTCTTTAATGTTGGATCAAGTAAAAAACAACAAAAGCAGAAAGAATTCGAACAGCAAACATACCAACTATAATAACAAACAAAGAATGTAATGCTTATAGCGTGATGACGGGGTGGGAGTAGGAAGAGTAGGAGGTAGGAGAGTAGTACGTCCGGCTCTTAGAGTATACCATCTGGAGGTAATGACGGCATTTGTAGTATTATTTCATATCCGGTTTTTCGTCAGTATTTCCTGAACGTTTCTTTTGACTGATCACACTAACGAATTAGACCATTTTTGCAAAGCAGAAAAAGAAAATGTATACGGTTGACCTAAAGATTATTTGATAAGAGCTTTTGACCCAAGCGGAAACATTTTCAGGTCTAGCTACTATTTCCCAACACGGAGGAGGCGGTTATATGTTACCTCGTATCAAACATGATTTTATTTTGCTTTGACATGTAGCGAACAGAATAGAACTTTCTTCGTGTTCTCCAGGTTCTTGAAATAGAAGCACATTCTTGCTTGAGATTTTATAAACATTTTATTTCAGGCCAAAAGGAATGTGGCCTATTCAATGAAAATTATTATTATTATTATTATTATTATTATTATTATTATTATTATTATTATTATTCACTCCTTTTGAGTTTTTCACATCAGCGTTAGCTGATGGTCTTTCACTGGAGTCTGAGTGACAACAAGTCTCCTCAGGTCTCCAGGACTCTTCTGAGTATTCTGGTAGATTGCAGCAGTGCAGTATTCTGGATGGTCTCAATTCTTCCTCTGATTTCCAGATTTTCCAATCTTTTTCCAAGCTTTTTGGGACCGTTCCAAGTGCACCAATTACAATTGATATCACTTTCACTTTCATATTCCATAGCTTTTTCAGTTCTCTGGCAAGGTCCAGGTATTTGTCCCTTTTTTCTCTTTCCTTCAGCTTTACCTTGTGATCTGCTGGAACGTCAAAATCCACCAGTCGACAATTTTTTTTTGTTAATCAACACTAGGTCTGGTCTTCTTGCTGGGATAAGGTGATCCTTTTTATCTCAAAGTCCCAGAGAATTTTATGCATTTCGTTCTCAAGAACAGATTCTGGTTTATGCATAAACCATTTTGATGTATGGTCAAAATTTATTTTTTTTGCATAATTCCCAGTGAGTCACCTTTCCAACCCAGTCGTGCCTAGTTTTCTACTCCCGTTGTGCTAGTTTGCTACATTCGCATAGTACATGGTTCACAGTCTAATCTGTGTCACCGCATATTCTACATTTACTATTTTGTTGGGTCTTATAAATTTTTGCTTTGATATAGTTTGTCCTTATGGCATTATTTTGTGCAGCAATTATTAGTGATTCAGTTTCTCTTTTGAGGTTTCCCTTTCTTAACCATGTCCAAGTCTTTTCATGTGCAACCTCTCCGATTTGTCGTTTGAAGTGTACATATAATTGTTTTTCTTCCCATTTTTGTTTTTTAGATTTAAAATTTTTTTTTTTAGAAATAAACATTAAAAATAGTTTGATAAAGTTACGAGTAAATATTTGCAAATAAATCAGCAAGAATATGCAATATTTGCGAAAAAGGACGTTGGGATATCTATATATGCAATATAAAAGGTAGTTGATATGTATGTATGTATGTACGTATGTCCGGAATAAATTACGAAAATAAAACAATTAATGACAAAGAAAATATCACAAGTTCTTGCTTTTTGTGCAAAAATTTTGAAGATGTGATTTATATTCAAAGATATTCAAGCATTAAAATATGCATAGAAATAGCATTGAAATTCTACTTTCAAATGTCCAGCTATACAAATCCCAAAAGTAAACAAATTAATGCACGAGGTTTTCCATTCCCCTCTACTCAGGCGACGCTGGGTAGCCTCTTCTTGTTTAAAAATAAATGCCACATGCATTTTTGAGTGAATAGAATCGATAAAGTAATTACCCAACCCGTTTGCTAGGATGTGACACAAGGGCGCAAGTATGAGGCATCCAGTGAGGATCGAACTCGTTATTTAGTAATAATAGGATTTGCGAAACTAGCTTGTTAACCATTACATCATGATAGAACGTCCTAAAATAGAAGAGTATACTCAATATTTGTAAATAAAAAAGAGAATATGCAATGTTCGTAAATAGAAGAGGACGTGTGCAATATAGAAGGGGACGAATGTAATATTTGTAAATAGTATAGAGTATATGTAACATTTGCAAATAGAAAAGAAGACATATGCAATATTCAGAAGTGGAAGAGAGCACAAGAAATATTCGCAAATAGAAGAATAAATCTGCATTTCTTTTGCAAAGGGAAGAGAACACTTGCCATACAGGCAAATACAAGACGGTATATTCAATATTTGCAAATAGAAAATAACACATGCAGTATTCAAAAATAGAAAAAATCACGTATATTATTCATAAATATAAAAGAGAATATACAGTATTTCCAAATAGAAAAGAGTCTATGCAACATCTACGAATAGAGAAAGGCATATGCTTGTAATAACAAACGATAACACTTTGGAAAGCTTTATTCTACTTAGAATAATTCGTACACTTATTAAGAGTTTATATAGTCTAGTATTGGCGAGAGAGTTCTCCAAAAGGGAGGTAATCATAAAGTAGGGGAGCTAACTCTCAATTACTTATCACAGTGACAATTTACAATTTTGAATTTTTTTTATAAAACTTTAAAGATAAGGTGAGGTACTCTCGAACCGAAATTTTGTCCACACCAATGACTTAAGAGATTATCTTGTTGACCATTTCTTTACGACAATTGTTGCAGATTAATGCGGAGGCTACAAAAAGACGTGAAACTGCCAATCAAGAGAGAGAGAGAGAGAGAGAGAGAGAGAGAGAGAGAGAGAGAGAGAGAGAGAGAGAGAGAGAGAGAGGGGGGAGCCAACGACGGAATACTATTTAACAAAAAGACGTGAAACTGCCAATCAAGTTTCGTATACAACTATAATAACAAACGATAACACTTTGGAAAGCTTTATTCTACTTAGAATAATTGGTACACTTATTAAGAGTTTATATAGTCTAGTATTCGCGAGAGAGTTCTTCAAAGGGGATGTAATCATTAAGTAGGGGAGGTAACGTTCAATTACTTATTACAATGCTATATTCACAAATAGAAAAGAGCATATACAATATTGGCAAACAGAAAAAGGCATGTGCAAAAATCGTAAATAGAAGACTACAGATGTATTTTTCGCAAATAGAAATAAGCATCTACTATATCTGCAAATAGAAGAGAGCTTATCGAATATTTGCAAATAAAAGAGGGCAAATTCAAAAAGAAAAAGGCATATAGGATAGAAAAAGCCCATTTAATATTTGCAAATAGAAACGCGCAAATAAAACATTCCCAAATAGAAAAAAAAATGCAATATTTGTCAATAAAAAAGCGGAAATGTAATATTCAGAAAGAGAAAAGAGCATATGCAATATTTACAAATAGAAAAGAAAACATTTAATATTTGCAGATAGAAATGCTCAAATGCAATATTCACAAATTGAAACAAAATCGCATATGAAATATTCACAAACAGAAAAGATCATATTTAATATTTGAAAAAAAAGGGCATATGCATTATTCACAAATAGAAAAATATATGAAATATTCTGAAATAGAAAAGAGCAAATGCAATATCCACAAACAAAAAGGAGCATATGCACTATTCTAAAATAAAAAAATAGCACATAGAAGACTCTACATGCTATCCTTGCAAATAAAAATGAGCATATGCAATATCTGCAAATAGAAGAGGATGTATACAATACTTGCAAATAGTTTGAAACCCCCCCAGAAAAGACATGCAATATTCCTAAATAGAAATGAGCGCATGCAATAATCACAAAAGTAAAGAGCACATGCAGTATTCACAAAAAGAAAGTACATGCAATATTTGCAAATAGGAAATACCATATGTATTATATACAAATAGAAAAGAGTTCATGCAATATTCACAAATAGAAACGAGTATATGCAATATTCTCAAAATAAAAAGAACATATGCAATATTTGAGGATAGGAAAAAATATATGATTTATTCCCAAATAGAAAAAGAGCTTATACAATATTTGTAAATAGAAAAGAATATATGCACTATTCAAAAATAGAAACGGCCGAACAATATTGGAAAATAAAATGCATATGCAATATTCCCGAATAGAGAAAAACCATTTGCAATATTCACAAATAGAAAAGGGCATATGCAATATTCACAAACAGAAAAAAAACCCCAAAAACAAATGCGATATTCACAAATAGAAAAAAAAAACATATGTGATATTCACAAATAGAAAAGAACATGTGCAATATTCACAAATACACAAAGAATATCTAATATTTGCTAATAGAAAAGCGCATATGCATTATTCACACACACACACACACACACACACACACACACACACACACACACACACACACACACACACACAAAAAGAGCATATGCAATATTCGCTAATAGAAGATTCCATTGTCAATATTTGTGAATAGAAAAGAGCAAATGCAATATTCACAAATAAAAAATAGCATATGCAATATTCTCAGATACAGGAGGTCATATTAAATATTCGCAAATAGAAAAGAGCATATGAAATATTCACATATAGAGAAGAGCATCATTCACACGTCTAAATAATTCTATTTTTCCCCATTTCTACACTCTTTCAATTTTCGCACATACATGGCACGTCACCCACCGCTGACGCCATACACTGACCTCGTCACTCTCATTAAGATGTGTGAAATATTTCCAATTTGGTAATGAAATATGCAATATTTACAAATAAAACCGGATAGGCAATAATTTCAAATAGAAGAGAGAGCATATGCAATATTCCTAAATAGAAGAGAGAGCATATACATTATTTGCTAGCCATTACATCATGACAGATTGCTAGAGTAATCTTTAATGACACTTCTAAGATTTCACTATAATTGTAGAAAAGATGGAGCTAATCTTTGCACTGTGGCCCATTTAGAGGCTTAATAATGCCTTTCAAACCGGTGCCATAACCCAGCTTTTTTTTAATCCAGGGAAAAATCCAGAACTGTAAACACTAGTTACACCGAGGCAAGCATATTCCCTTTTCCATTCAAAAGATTGGCGTAACATAATCTTCCTCTTCTCATTACCTGATTTGGGTATTATGCTCTACTTAGCTAATAGACAAACAATATAGTTTTATTTAGATCAAAGAGATTACAGTGTACACAACATGACCTGTTTATTTCTTTATTAATATCATAAATGAATGTCCCATGAAAGTTGTTGGCTGGCTGGTTGGTTGGATTTTTCGGCATGTCAATCCTTGCTGGATTAATTTATACCGAAGATATTTTGTTTTATTCATTCTTGATCGGTATTAAAAACTTTTAAAAATTGAATTTTTAAAAAACACATTCTTTAAACTCATTATTTTCTATTTAACCCATAGATGGGACTCTAACAGGTATGATTACTTCGGGTCAGAGTGGACCTGGCAGTAATGGTGATGAAGGGGTACTCCACACTCTACAAATCTCCAGAATTGGAATTTCACCATTAGATGCAGTTTACCTTCATACCCAGGACAGATTGCCTCTCAGCCACCACCTTTTAGCACATATATGATAAAAAGAGCTGGGCAATAGGGTCAGGATAATCATATAGGTGCTAGGAATTGACGTGACAAGCCGATTGACTGGGCAGAGACCTCTCCGACCGACCGTCTAGCCCAAGTAATGGTCATGGTGGAGTGTTGCATGACATGGCCCCATTGGGGGATATTACCTCTTCGCAGAGTATCCTACAGTCCTAGCCGACAGGGTGGCCCATAATAGTTGTTACATTTGATGTACGAAGTTTACCTGAAAATGTATTATTATGGGAAAAGTGTAATTCTATTGTTTATTTCTTTACTAGAAGCGGCTACTCGGCGTCGCACGGGTAGAAGGGAGGGGGCAAAAATTTAGTCTCGCAGATCCATTATTACTGAATCAGGAGTTGGGTCCTTGCAGGGTGTCTCACTAAAATCCCAACATAAAAAAGAGCTTGTGTTGGTTCGACCTGGTGTAGCGTCAGAAATAAAAAAGAAGAAAAAAGAAGAAAAAAAAGGCGCTTAGACACTCCGAAAAGAGAAATCAATGTCCCCTAATTATTCTTCTTCATCCTGACGGATGGGGCTATAGAATACACCTCTACAGAGGGGTAAAACCAGCTAGCCGTAGTTGGCGACCCGTGACGCTTAACGATGGAACTCTTGATGGCGTAAATTCCAAATAACCAACCAACCAACCAACCAACCCATTTCTACTTGTTTTACTCCCGATTACTTTATTTTTCCTTCCCTTGACTCATTTCGTTCATTTTCCCTCCAAATTTACCTCCCCTTTGTTGTTTGTTGTGGTTGTTGTTGATCTTCTTTTGTCTCCGTTTTTCTTCCTTTTTTATCTCCCTTTTTTCTTCTTTCCTTTTCCTCAACTTTCCTTTCTCTTTTGCTGCTTTCTACTTTTCCTCCCTCCTCCCCATTCTTCTTCTTCTTCTTCTTCTTCTTCTTCTTCTTCTTTCCTATCGAATGTTGGGGCGCGACGCAACCAACACTAATTGTCATGTGTAGGCGATTACTCAGAATATTCCCACGAAGCAGCAACCCAACATACCATCCAAATAATCCCCGAGCAGCATTTTTTTTTTCATACTTCCGTCGTTTTTTTCTTCTGCTTCTTTCTTTCCGCCATATTGAACTGTGTCAGCATTGCCTCTGGCTTTGCAACTTCCGTCGTTAAGGACAGCTCAACAGAATCAGTTTTTTATTATTAAGAAAACAACACACACCACAACAACCTTTTCTTATGTCTGAAGCTTTAACTATTGTCTAAAGAGAACTTTTTCTTTTTCTTCGGAACGAAGGTCATTTAGGAATGTCCTTCATTAAAGAAGAAAGGTACTCTTCGCGGAGTTCCGTCCCGGCATCCTGCCTCAAAAACCGCTAGCCGGTGGCTGCTGAAGACAAACAAACAAACAAACAAACACCAGCTACGTAGCCGAAGCGGTGTCACTTGAAAAAAAAAAAACTAAAAAAAAAACAAAAAAACAACCAGCTTTGGGCGTTTTTCCCGAAAACCCAACCCCAACCCAAACCCTAAACCTCCCGAGTTAAAATTAACAGTTTTATTAAAAATTTGTGGGTTCTGATTTTTCTGGGCCACCCTGTATACAGGGTGACCCAGAAAAAACAGAGCCCAAATTATTTATTTATTTTCCCATTAAACAAACCCTAAACCCCAACCCCAACCCTAACCCTAACCCTAACCCTAGTTTCTTTTAAGTGACACCGCTTCGGCTACGGACTTCATTCATAGCTGGTGTTTTTTTTCAATAGCCACCGGCTAGCGGTTTTTGAGGTAGGAGGCTGCGACGGAACTCCACGAATATATCAAGAAGAAAGAAAACCGACATGCAAAGAAACATCGGCACAATAACGCACATCGACATCTAATTACATGTATATGTATTTACCAACACCTCTGCACGAGCAGGATGTGACACAAGGTCATTTTAAGCGGAGTTCATCAGGTTTGATTTAAGAGTTTCCCTTCTCCTAGACGGGTTGCCGTCTAATAAAGGATAAACCATAATAAAAAGAAAAAAAGAAAAAAGAAAAAAAAGAAAAAATTGCTGAAATTGTTTTGTGTGAAGTGATGACCGAAAGCAACCACTATAATTATTTTCCCCAACCACAAAAGTCCCCTGACACAGTCTTTTGGCTGCAACACTATCACAGTAGTCCTCGCTCAAAAGTTTACTCGTTCAACACACGTTTCTGTTCACGTTAAAAAGGGCAAAACACTACTATCCGTGGTGTGGGAAGGTAGGCCTTAGAAAATAAGCAACTGTCCTTCCCAAGATCTTACATCCGGGCTAATCCCACTCAGCGCTGCCAACCCGTGCAAAATTTGCATATTCAACAGTAGTCTATTCAACAGTAGTCTGATTACGAGCCACTCCTCACGACGCGGGCGCTGCGAGTTCAATATCTGTAGTCACCTGCTACATCCCCCCCCTCTCGTGCAGGCCAGACTTAGTTCTTCAAGTTAGGGAATCTTCTAGTCCACAAATGCAAACAAGAAAGATAATAAAAATGACCAACTTAAAAACAAGGATATATAAAGAATAAAAGATAATCAAACAAATATATAGAAAAATAATTTTTATTAATCCATGTATAAATACGAATAAAGATTTATTGTTAACTTTTTAAATCCCGGATAACGGTGGGTCACTCTGCTAGTAGATTATAAGAAGATCACGGAATGTGTATCTTTGAGAATCTGTGTTACGCTCCAAAGATACGTGGTTCAAAGTTAACTGACCTGAAAAAATGTAAAAGTTTTTAAATAAAATAACTGGTGCATTATATCTTTTATTCATTAATATATCAACACTGAAAATTTCATTAAATTCGGTTAATTCCCTGATTTTTGGTATTTTTTTTCTTTCGGCGGGGTGACATACGATGGTGGAATTTATGTCTGTTAAGTTCGATTTAACCAATGACCCTTTCATGCGTTAGGCTCGTTTGATCAACTATACCTTTAGTATTATTTGTATTCTGAAAAAATAACGTTCCATTCATTATTTTTTTCCGAATACAAGGTGTGTCAAAAAAGTACCAAATTTAAAGCTGTATTTACCAAGATAGAAATGAAGAATGAATGGAACGTTATTTTATCTTTTTCAGAATACAAGTACTAAAAATCTCGAAACTTTTTGACACACCTTGTATATATACATTGGTACAGATATAAATTTATTTCGGCATTTCTGTGCCTACTCAGTCTAATTTTTACTAATTCGAAGACCTCACACACGGTCTTATTGGTATGATCTTCCCGTTTCACTGATTTTTTTCTCCTTTTTTTTTCAAATTTCTCCTTCCGCGGCTGTTATATATATATATATATATATATATATATATATATATATATAGAGTATTCAGGCGCGAATAGGGCGCTAATAAAAGAAATTAGGAGATAAATCCTTTTCTCTCAAACTGTGAAATCTCATTATTACTTTTTATCAAAGAAGCAGCCGACAAAGAAACGCGTGTAGCAGGAACTGAATATGGGTGGGCACATTTGAATATTTGAAACGGGAATATAAAATAAAGGGATTCGGGCGTTCCTTAACCAGATCTCAATTATCGAGCTAATCAAAGGACTGACGGAAACCGAATAGCGACGAAAAGAACATCTTGGCAAAAAGGAATGTATGGTTTAAGCTTCATTTGAGAGCTGAAAAACAGCAACGAATACAAAGTCAGTCGATAGAGGTCTTTTCCTTCCTCCATCTTTATCTCTGTCAACATTCTTTTTTCTTTCGCTTCTTCCTTTGCCTTATGCCAACCACCGGAACGGACCCATTTCCTTCCGGACCACCAAATGCTGTGTTATTTAAATGAACCCATCCCAAAATGACTAATATGACATATGTTTTCTTTGAAGTATCCATATAAAAGCATCCATCTATCTATCCATCTATCTATCTAGAGTTCACTTTTGTCTATATACATATGTCTCTGTTCATATCTATCTATCTATCTATCTATCTATCTATCTATCTATCGTGCCTATCTGTCTATATACCTATCATTATCTGTTTTCTCACATCTATCTATTTATCTATCTATCCACCCCTCTCTCTCTCTCTCTCTCTCTCTCTCTGCTCACATCTATCTATCTATCTATCTATCTATCTATCTATCTATCTATCTATATATATATATATACATATATATATATATACATATATATATATCTGCTTACATCTATCTATCTATCTATTTCTGCTCACATCTATCTATTCATTTATCTCTCTCTATTTATCTCTCTCCCCTCTCTCTCTCTCTCTCCCATATATATATATATATATATATATATATATATATATATATATATATATATGATAGAAAATTTATAGAAAAAACAAATGATAATATTAGTATGCTGACAGATATCTGTTTCGACCTTTTAATAAAGGATGACCGCTTTATTAAAAGGTCGAAACAGATATCTGTCAGCATACTAATATTATCATTTGTTTTTTCTATAAATTTTCTATCATACTGTCGGATTCATTTCCATTTATTATACACACACACACACACACACACACACACCACAACACACACACACACATTATATATATATATATATATATATATATATATATATATATATATCCACATCTTAACCCCATCTATTATTATGTATGGGGTGTTATTGAGAAAGACACCAATCCCCGTGTCAGTACTACAAAAGCCCAGTTAATCAACAGAATTAAGATAGTTTTGAGACCCCTCCCAGGGAAACTGTAACATCAGCTTGCTCCAGGTTCCAGAGCAGGATTGAGGCTATGATTGACGCTAATGGTAGTTATTTTGAGTGCAACTTGTTAACAGTAGTATAATTTCCGTGCCTGTTGAATTTCTTTACAATTCATTAAATTTTGTAATTACCAAGCACTTTTTCCTTTTCCTTATGAAACTGTCAAATTTATCCCGAACACCCTATATATATATATTAACGCTCATAAATAAGTACACAGTTTTTCTTATAAAATATCAATTTCCTTTTAAACCCAAAATAGCAGAATAACGACATGAAGGATATCAGAATTTTATGATTTCTAGTGGAACAATCTACAATCAAAACGGATATCAACAATTATAAATTTTACAGAATTGAAACTCAGTGTCCAAAAATTAGGAATATGTATCACACAAAAAATAAGTACAGCCTTATATATATATTTATACATTTTTAATTTTTGCTAAGATAGATAAATAGGTAGGTAGATAGATAGATAGATAGATAGAAGTGAACTGATAGGCACATATATAGATAAATGTGAATAGAATATATATATATATATATATATATATATATATATATATATATATATATATATATAGATAGATAGATAGATAAAAGGATATGAAAACATACAATGCTGTTAAAATGAAAATATTTCATATCATATTCATAGCTAATATTGAACAATATTTCGATTTATAAAAATCATCATCAGAGCTTGTTTTTAATCCGGACTCATCGAGAGAAAAGTAGAAAATAATTTTTTTGCTTCTCTCTCGATGAGTCCGGATTAAAAAGAAGCTCTGAAGATGATTTTTATAAATCGAAATATTGTTCAATATTAGCTATGAATATGATATTAAATATTTTCCATTTTAACAGCATTGTATGTTTTCATATCCTTTTATCTATACTTATACCGTCGGATTCATTTTCTTAATCTTAACTTATATATATATATATATATATATATATATATATATATATATATATATATATATATATATATATTATGCTAAAGCTGAGATAATCACTTTTATTTCCTAAAGGCTTTTTTACTGTTTAGTTTAATGATACAAAATTCATACTAAAATATACCTTGCTTTTAAGATTGAGTTATGTTTGAAACAAATGCTATTTTAATTGGTTCTAATTTGTCGTAATTAGCAATTAAGTAAAAAAAACTGACCCGTCTCTCACCCACATTCTGCATATTACTTTCACCTTCTCTATGTATATCTTGTTTACCTCCTCCTTATATATGTTAGTCTCTCTATGTGAGTAAGTGGGTGATGAGAGAGTTATTGTTAGAGACATTTAACTACACACTTATTTGCATATTAATTTTCAGCAACGAAATCTTAGCATGATCAATTCCAATTCAAATTAGGTCAAAGGTTTTCTTTCTTAAAAATCTTATAAAATGATTTTAATGTTTTTTTTTTATAACTCTTCGGCCGTATTATTATTTTTTTTATTTAATTCATTTTGCAAACTCTCTTTTCCCTAATGCTAGGAGTACCAAAATATTGTCTCATTTTCATTTTACAAACGAATTAAAATTAATTAAATCGATTATTTAAGGTCGAATATTTGTCGGTGCATATTGCATAAATGCGTCCTTTCCTCCTGCCCTAAAAAAAACGCTAAAATCGGACCTTTGTTACTTATGAACTCCTTAAATGTTTGAAGGCGTTTTTCTCGAAAAGTTAATAAGATATAAATACGATATCCCCCACCCCCAACAAGTCTTTTCTCGACAAGTAAATGTAAATATTTTGTATTTGTTTTTATTTAATAATGTATTGATTGTTTTTATTTTCGAAATTCAGTCGTATTTATTTAACGATCTTTGACAGTTGTTTTGAATTAAGATAAAATGAAAATACCGAAAAAAAAAAAAGTATTTTAAAGGGGGTGGGGGTAAAAAAATTTACATTTACTTGTCGATAAAAAATCTGGGTGTAGCTTACTTTTAACGCCTTCAAACCATTAAAAAAGGTTATTTGCCAATAAAAACGCCTTCACATCGCTAGAATATTATTTTAAAGAGGGGGTGGATTAAAATATTTATATTTTATTTGTCGAGAAAAGACTTGGTGGGGGGGTAGGTAAAATATCGCTTTCATATCATATTAACTTTTCGGGAAAAACTGTCCTCAACCTGCAGGAGGCCAGGGCGTATTTATGCGATATGCACCTTTTTGTCTAAGTCGAAAAGTAGTAACATAATGAGCATCAGTAAAAAAAAGAAAGAAAAAAATAATATTACTCATGTAATTTATTTTTAATACATTTTATATAAGGCACTGTCAAAAATGTCGTAAAACCTGTATTTTACAAAATAGATTTACCTCCTCCCTCAATAGAAAAAAATACCAAAAATCAAGGAATTATCCAATTTTAATGAAATTTTCAGTGTTTTCAATGGTTTAAAAAGATAAAAAACAACATTTTTTGATATCAATAGATTTTAGATTAAAAATAAATTTGCATTATTTGGATTTTTCGGACTGTCGTCCTCATATTTCATTGTTATATACACAACGTTTCGGCCGATGTGCCCTCTGGCCTTCTTCAGGTGTTTCTTGTCGAACTCGGTAATCTTTTCAAACTCAGGAACCTTCTTGTCGAACTCAGGAGTAATCATAACCCTTCACAGAACTTCGGACCAAAACTTTTATTCAATCCACCGGGGTAGACTATTCTCATTCCGTTAACTATGACTGGATGCAAGTGTTAAGCTATGTTAAGTATTGTATGTTATTATCACTCATGGTCAGGACTGAACCTGCTACCTACAGATGATTGTCATTTAGAACTATGTTAACTTAGCTCCTATATCCGTTACGCCATGTGTCCAGTTTCGCGACTTTGACAAAAAATACCCGAAGAAGACCGCAGGGCACATCGGCTGAAACGTTGTGCATATAACAATAAAGATGAGGACAACGGTCCGAAAAATTCAAATAATACAAATTATCAAGCCTCATCTAAAAAATTAAGACAAATAGAAATTAATTATTTAACCATTACAACTCATCATCATATCTGGCCATACAGCTACTTTTTTTGTTGGGCGCTGTTTCGGGACTTGTTTAGGAAAAATACGAGGCATTTTTGTATAGTTCCCATCTAGCTTTTTTTCCCCAATCGTTTTGTTAAAGTACCAGAGGTGCATCCATACAGTAGTACTGACAAAGCTACAAGTTGAAGAATTCTCGCTTTATCATACTAGAAAGATGCCTCCATCTGGGGGTAATTCCGTGTCAAATCATCCAGAAAAAATGAAATTGTAACCTACCCCCTTCAATTTGTCTGAAATTTTGTTCGGGTGTGGATTATGTGAAAGTAAGACAATCCCCAAAATTTGAGCTTCCGATTCTAAAAATTGGCTGAGTTATGTTGATTTTTAGCTCTCCAAATTTGGGAAGGTGCGTAAAAAATGGCGATATTTTGTAATCTATTTTGGTCTGTAAAACATCAGTTACAATTTTGCACTTTTATGTTTTAAGTGTTTCCGTTCATCAAGGTCATTTCTAAGTTGAGTGAAGCTAGTTCGAATTCAGAGTTTTCCTTCTCCTAGAATGGTTGCCTGACCATGGATATAAAACCGTAAATGTCCTACTATTTACCTTTAGTTGGACTGAGACCAGATTGATTCATACCTTTACCAAAAGTAGGACGTTTCATCGTGGTGTAATGGTTAGCGAGCTAGTCTCACAGATCCATCACTACTGAATGGCGAGTTCGATCCTCACTGGATACCCAATACCTGCGACCTTATGTCACATCGTACCCGTGGCGAACGGTCTGGGTGAAACCTTCCTTTCCCAATGATATTAGCACGAAGTGAAACTCAAAGAACTTCGTACAGAATTTGATCTCGTATCGTCGATTTTATTTCCTACGACGATAACCGTTACACGAACGCGGTCTTTTCTTCTTCATGGTCTCGTTTATTTTTCTTATTGTTTCATCTTCCTTTTTTCTTTCTTTCAAAAAATCCATTTTTTTTATATCCCTTTATTGTTTTCTTTTTCATCCCAGCTATCGGAAGTGGGAGTGAATAGTCCCCGTGACGAAGTGGCCAACGTGCTGAACTGGTATCTCCGCTTATCTCTGCAGGTCTCTATCAAAACTTATCACTTACTCATAGTCCTATCAGCTGGAGGTTTAGAATACACCGCCTGCACCTCTGCAGAGGGGTAAATTCCCCCAATGGTACTGCGTGTTGGTCGTGGGTGGTGACCCGTGATGCTTAAAGATGAAATCCCTGATGGCTGAGCATACCATAACATGCAACATTCCAGATTTGCCCTGACTTAGGCTAGACGAGCGGTCGGAGAGATCCTCTCTGATCTATTGGCTGGTCACATCAAGCCTTAGCACCTATATGACTGTCCCAACCCTATTGCCCTTATGGCAACCCCAGCCCTTTTTATCATATATGTGCTCGAAAGCGGTGGCTGAGAATCTTAATGTCCTGGGTATGACGTTAAACTATCTGATGGTGAAGTTCCAATTCTGGAGCTCTGGTGAATGTGGAGTACCCCTTTATCACCATTACTCCCAGGTCCACTCTGACCCGGAATAGTAGTATCTGTTATGGTCCAATCTATGGATTAAATAGAAAAAATGATTTTAAATAAATGTGTTTAAAAAGAATTGAGTTTGAAAAAAAAAAGTGTTTGAAAAACATGTTGAATACCCATCAAAAATTAATAAAACAAAACGTTTTCGGCATAAAATAACCCAACGAGGGTTGACATGCCGTAAAATCCAATCAATCAACCATATTCCCTTCCCACCTTTTGCGTCTTCTTTTGTGTTTTAATTATTTTATATCCTCTTTTCTGGTCTCGGGTCAATTTTCCTGCATAAAGTATTTCCTCCATTATATCTCCGCTTTTTTTTCTGCAGGTCTCTATCAAAATTTACCCCTTACTCATCCTACACAATCGCCCTTTCTTTTCTTTTTATTAGTCTATCAATCACACAATCGTTACAGTATATCTAGCCGTAACAGTCTACCTTTCTCTTTTGTGCTCATGTTTCAAAACGTTACCTTTCTCCTTTCTTTATTGCGTAATTATGGCTATTCACAGTAATCACATACCCGACGTTTAGTCATTTTTCAAGATAGAATAAAAGGAGCTTAGAATACGCTGTCGGTGGAGCTTAGAATACGCTCTGCTTACTACCCAGTTCCCCAAAAAGGATGTCCTAAGTAAAAAAAAAAAAAAACTAAATTGAATCTGGTGGTGAGGCTCCAGTTTTGGATCTCTAGGGAATGTGGAGTACCTGTTCATTAACATTATTCTCAGGTCACTTCTGACCCAGAGTGGTAGTACCTATTAGGGTTCCATCTAAGGGTCAAATAGACATGTTTAAAACCATTTGTATTCGATAGAAATACTTGAAACTATATAACTGTAAATTATTAATATTAAGAGTTGTTATCCAAAGTTTATTATTAATTACTTGAAACCATATTATTCTCTAATAATCAAAATTGATTGTTATAAATAATTACTTGAAACCAGATAATTATTTGCTTTAGATATGGTTTGTATTATATTGGAATACTTGATATCATATAGCCGTATGATATATATATTATATATATATATATATATATATATATATATATATATATATATATATAAGTTAAGAGTAAGGAAATGAATCCGACAGTATATGTATAGATAAAAGGATATGAAAACATACAATGCTGTTAAAATGAAAATATTTTATATCATATTCATAGCTAATATTGAACAATATTTCGATTTATAAAAATCATCTTCAGAGCTAGTTTTCTGCTTCTCTCTCGATAAGTCCGGATTAAAAACCAGCTAAATAATCTTCTTTGTCTAGCGCTAGTGAAAAGGGGATAGACTCCCTCACTGTCTGGCTGATTCCGACATTAAGCCGCCCTGGCGATTTTACTTATATATATATATCTGTGTGTGTGTGTATGTGTGTGTGTGTATTGAAAAAGTCGCCAGGGTGGCCTAAAGTCGGTATCAGACAGACAGCGAGGGAGTATATCTCCTTTTCACAGGCGCCAGACCAAGGAGATTGTTTTTAGCGTCTGAGGTGGAGCGGCACACCTAACATCAGCTCCTCACTTTACTGCAAAGACCCCTGTGCTACTCATACGATTTGGCGAGGGCCAGTATCGAACCAGGAACCTTGAGGTTCCTAGCCGGACACTCTACCGAATATATATATATATATATATAGTCATTCACAGACACGTGTTTCGACTTATCAAGTCTCTTCAGTGTGTCTAGACATTTGTAAGCTACCTACAGCCAGGATTGAAATCCGTTCGATTTGGTGTAAGTCTGTCGCATTAACCATCAGGCTCTCATCACCTACAGAATGCGAAGGAGATTTTAACTGTTTTAATACACATATTGTTTTCTAAGTAAAGGCCGTCATAGAGTGCTCCATCCCTTATATATAGGAGAGCGTATATATATATATATATATATATATATATATATATATATACTAATGCTGAGTGAATTAATGATTGTCTTCTAAATGCTTTTTTTCTGTTAAGTTTAATGATACATTGTAATTTCCATACAGAAACACCAAAGTAGATGAGGATGGGTTTATAGTGTCTAATTTTTACTATTGCAGTTATAAACATCAAGAGTTTCTCTATAAAACTATATACTATGAATGTCGATTCATAAATAGTTTTAAAATATGAAAATATTTCTTCTGTATATATATATATATATTTGGGAGAGTTAGACACTTTATCTAAGCTTCCTGAAATAGACTATAAAGCAAAAATTCTAAGTCTTTTGTTATATTTTTACTTATATATATATATACAGGCATATCGTGTCACGGAAAAAGACAAGAGGATCTCGTATTTAACAGCTTATACTGACACCCACACTCTTCTAGAACATATCTAACGTATCTTCCGTTGCGCCGCCACATATCTGTGTCGTATGGTGACCAGCTGTGCAATAGTTTTCAATGTGAACAAATACGGTCTGGGTGTGAGTAAAAAAAATTTGAAGCCTTGGTCACCAAATGCTAAAAAAACAATTAGGAACAAGACAGATTTTTGGCAGAGGATCTCTTACATGTTTTTCAATATTTAGGTGTAACCATACTTTACTATTTGTTACAAAAATCTTATTTGTGAAGTCGAAAGTCCTACGCATTTGAAAAACGAACGTTATATTCGGTAATAGTTTGTCAATAGCGTCGAGACAAACATAACTAATATACTTGGTCATCAATGTACTAAAGCAGGGATCCTGAAGAGGTTTGTGTTTATATACAAGAAAAAGTAAAAAAAAAAAAAAAACCTTCTCAACAACTACAGTTTTGGGGAGCCTGATGATGACTTCAAGAGTTTTTTCTACAAAACTGTACTTTGAAAATAAATTGTTTGTAATATATATATTGTTTGGTAATATCTTATTATAATAGAGATTGTGTGTGTTTCTGTCTGTAACCGAAACTATATTACTACTCATGTCACAATTTCCTTAGTTATTAACGACACATTATCCATGATTCTATTTCTATTTAAACCTCAATTAATAATAAAACTGTGTGACATTATTAATACTGTTCCTTACCTAAATACTAATAATATGCAATTGTATTTATATATACAACAAAATACCAGTTTTCAGAGTAAACGTAAAGCTAATTTGCATATTGATATTAAAAAACTGATTTTAATAAAAAATGTGCTTGGTATTATTGATTTCTAATTGTTTGGTTTTATCTTAATGAATATGAGTAAAAATCTCTTCAATAAATCCTAAAAGAAATTCATTAACAAGAAAACTGTAAATTTATTCTTTACTTCCTATTTTAACTAAATAGTTAAACTAGGAAGATTTAGCATTGAAAAACGAAGTGATGAAAGAGTAAGTTTCAGTTGTTCTATTTCCGATTATACCCCCTCCGTTTCAAATCTTTTTATCTGAATTCTTAATTAGTTTCATTAGCCTTTCTGATTCAATATAATATTTTATTACATTAAAACTTAAATACTTGCACCCGGAGGGTGCATATATTTGCTAATATATATATATATATATATATATATATTATATATATTATGGTTTATATTATTTTTTGAAGGCAATTACAAGTGCGTATATCGTATAAAATTCGATAACTATTGAAAATCTCTGATTCTGCGTGCTGGGTTCCCGGTTTCGATTTCTGTCGGAGGGAAATCGTAGGTATACACCATTGATGAGACTTAATGAAGTTGAAACAGCTGTACGGTGTTCCAAGTCGCACTCGTTGTTAACCGAGTTTACTTGTCATGATTATTTTCAATAATTATCAAATTTTATACGATATACGCATTGTAATTGCCTTAAATAAATAAAATATAAACAATAATATACTTTACTTAACAATGGTCCAAAAACAAATTTTCAAATTATATATATATATATATATATATATATATATATATGTGTGTGTGTGTGTGTGTGTGTATGTGGGTGTGTGTGTGTGTGTTGTGTGTTTATCAAACCCTCCACACGAGTAGGATGTGACACAAGGTCAATTTCTTAAGCGAATTTTAACAGGCATGAATTCGGACTCTTCCTTTAACTACAGTCTGTCCTACCATTTCACTCATACTTCTCTTCGGCCTTATGAAAGAGGGTTTGAGAGGCAAACATTATTCCAGTGACGAGGAAGAGAAATCTGTAGTGAAGAAGTGGTTCAAAGTACAGTCAACAGAATTTTACGGGGCAGGGATATATGCTCTCATTCGAAGGTGGAACATTACTATTGAGAGAAACAGTGACAATGTGGAGAAGTAGGGATGTGATCCACAGAGGACCAGCTTCATTTTGATGTATGATACATGTTCCTATCTTGGTAATTATACCTATCCTAAACAAAATGACATTACTTTTTGATACTCCCTCGTGTATATATATATATATATATATATATATATATATAGTTAAAAATTAATGGTAAAATGAATGAATGGATGAAATAAAAATGAATGAAATGAGGGGGATAAATGAAAAATCCTTTCCAAGGGACCCTCTCAAAAGTATTAAAACACTTTTTGAAAGTTTTCTCATCTATTATAAGACTCCTTTGAAGCATCAAGTTAATATAATTATTCTATAAGTTGTTAGAGAAGATAAAATCTGTCTCTTACCTTTGTAATATCTGTTGAGAATGGGTTTGAATATATATATATATATATATATATATATATATATATATATATATATATAATCTTGTCGGGTTAACTTCCGGTGAATATTGCTACATTGTAATTATCTTGAATTCAAAATAAAAACGGTCAATAGAAGAATTTACTTAGCTTTTTCCAGTTGTAAAATAAAATAAAATATATTAAATTATTTAGATAAATCAGTGAACAAATAAAAAATTAATTATATATTAGAAAGATTGATGAATGATTTTAGAAAACTATATTTTATGTGTATTTTTAAATTTCAAATAGATTAAATATAATAAATTAGAAATTTAATTTATAAATGACTAATTGTTATATTTCCTTATATTAACAGCTCTAGACTGACCGTAATTTTGAGAGAGGTATTACGTTTTAAAGAATTAACTATATATAAATAAATATATAATTATTATATGTATATTATATTATTTATAAATATTTATTTTGTTTTTATACAAAGAGACGAGACGCTTCTCAGTAACCAAAGTTTTTTTCTTAGTGTAAAAAATTATTTTATTTAACTTTTTCGACCAATTAGAATAAAAAGTATATATTGATTATCTTATCGGTTTTTCTCTTAGAAAAAAATATTCAAATTTTCATTTTATTTTCGATTTTAAAAATTAATACTAAAATCGAAGACATTTTTTTAACTAAAATTTCACTGTGAAATTTTGATATTAAATTTTTTCAAGTTTTTATTCATTTAATAGTAAATTTTAATATTAAAGTTTTTAAAGATTTTATTCATTTTAATTGTAAATTTTGGCTAAAAGTATGTCCATTACATTCAACCATCTTTATAACCGTAAGAGGGTAATAATATGTATTTTTTCTGTCTAAATTGTAAAATTACCCTTTCCCATATAATACGGATAGGTTTATTTATTTTTTAAGATAACGATGTAATTTTTCCCAATTGGATAATTTGATCTTTGAATTAACTCTTTGTAACAACCCTGTACGATCTTTAATTGTTTTTTACGAGATTTTTGATAAACAAAGTTCGGAAATATTTATTTCCATTTTATCCAAGATGGCCAAAACTGATCACGTGACCGAATTGGTGATCCCTAATATATATATATATATATATATATATATATATATATATATATATGGAACTAAAACCAAGAACGAAATTATCTAGACCTATTAACATATTCAAACTGCAGTTCATCATGCGTGCCGTCACACACACACATTCACGCACAGGTGTGTGTGCGCGTGCACACACATATATATGTTGTAAGCAGATTTTATGTTTAATGCTATTGCTATACCTGATAATCATTGCATTTTTTCTTTAAATGGTGATATACTTGATAGAGCCCATTTTTAAACTTCACTTGGCGTATGTCTTTTTAAAATCATTTACCTTGTAATACCGAATATCACAGATAAGACACCATCGTTAGACCTTTATATTTCGCGGTCTATTTCTTTGCCCTCAACCACCAAGCTATACCGGCAAGTGAACTCTCTAAAAAATTAACTGATGATTTTTCTCGTCTTTATTTCACTTCATTTTTGTACTTATCTGTCTGTTTCCGCTCTTCCCATCACTTGACCATCTCTGTAAACAAAACTTTGATCCCGACACAGCCAAACAAAACAAAGGCAGGCGTAAAAAGTGTGGACTTCCCCGAGTTTAACGGACAGACGTCACGGTAGTTGACCGAGGCCAAGGATCAACATTTTGGTAGGTTCAACTAGTGCTTTTTTTGTTCTTACAAAAGATTACCCTTATTTGTTATATATTATTGACACATTCGACATATATATATATATATATATATATATATATATATATATATATATATATTATATATATATATTTGACCTATATATATATTTGACCTATATGTATATATATATTTGACCTATGCACACACACACATGCACATATATATATATATATACATATAGTTAGAAAGTCTCTCTCTCTCTCTCTCTCTCTCTCTCTCTCTCTCTCTAAGTTCGGGTAGCGTGGATATGGCGCTTGATTACTGACAGTTTCTCGCCTATTCGATTGTTCAAACCAAGTCAAACTGAAGACATATTTAAACAATCGCCTAAGAGAGAAACTGTCAGTAATCAAGTGCCATTGACTCCATATCCACGCTACTCTAATTTAGATCTAAGTGCTCTATCCATAATAGTGTGCACTGTTTATTTATAAATATAGCACCAATATTATCAATATGCATGTAGACACAGACGGCACTAAGTTTTCTGTTTCGTAGGTATATGTATTTACCCAACCCCTCCGTACCAAGGCTAAAAAGCCCAGTCCGCCCTTTATTGAAGAGCTTAGCAATCTGTGCCTTAATAGATATACAACAAAATATTTCAGTGACAATGTCTCTCATTTAAATTCAATAAAAATAAAAATTTCTGAATGTAAGCTTGGAAGACTAAAACTAAAACGATATATATATATATATTATATATATATAATATATATATTGAGTCAAACGACCCTACTAAAAGTTTCGCTTAATGCTCTTCAGGGCTAAGATCTGACTCTGGCCAAAATATTGTACTAATAGATTATTTTTTGTTGGTACGATTATCTTGGTCTTTTCTTTTTACAAAAAATTTTTCTTCCGTTGATGTTTGGTAGTATAATTTACAATCAAACTATTTGCTGTTTTTTTTTCTCACCGCGAGGATTTACCAACAATTTGGTAATTAAATTATAATATATATATATATATATATATATATATATATATATATATTTATTTATTTATATTTATTTTAAACTCTGACGGTGTCATATACCCGCACTATAACCGAAACATATGCACCACCTGAAAATAATCAACCAGCGCTAAAAAAGAAAAATACCAACAAAGTTGCTTAAGTTAAACATGCTAAAGTACTCAATACACAATACACTATGATAATAGGAAAGCCTAATGAGCCAGTGAGTATCTACCTAGGTTCTCCTAACGGATCATCAGGATAATTCTGACTTAGAATCAGAATTATCCTCAAGATAATAAGACAGACACCTTTAATCTTACCTCCTTAAATAACATGAAACATTTTTAACAAAATCTGAATTTATAGATTTAAATTTACAAAGACTCAAAATTTATTTCAAGTTGTTACGATTTTGTTGCTATTTTTAGGCGCACTTTAGAGAGCACTTTACAGTGAGATCCCTTGTGTTTCCTT
>CM042141.1:91876517-91914017 GCA_023376005.1 Doryteuthis pealeii
AGAGAGATACACTACGCATCAGCTCCTTACTTTACGCACAGATCCCTATGCTACTCATACGCTGAGTTGACGAGGGCCGGTATCGAACTAAGAACCTTGCAGTTTCTAGCCGAACGCTCTACCGATTGGGCTAACCCGGCCCCTTAATCTAATGTATCTTATCTAATGTATAACGAGAGCGATATATAAAGATAAACATTATGTATGTAGTTCCTTAGCACTCAGGCATAAAATAAGGCCACACGGGTTGGCATGTCGTTAAATCTATATATCTAACGTATGACGAAATCTATTATACAGCAACAGGAAAACAAATGTAAAAATCGAAACACGTGTTCTGATTCTGTTTTGACAAGACCTGTTCCTACTGTTTCCGATGCATCACTTGAGGCTACACAGTGTCTACAAACAGTGTCTATTCCATGTCACTGTCTCCTTCTCCATATGAGTGTCTATCATCCATTTTCCATTTGAAAGTCTACCACATATTGTTAGGGTTGAATTAAAAAATGTTTTTTTGGTGCAAAATAATCACTCAATGACAAGTTCATATATATATATATATATATATATATATATATATATATATATATATATATATATATATATATATATACATATATAATTATATATAATATAATCAAATTACACAAAGAACGCACCTACATAGATGTGAGCCTGTTTTGCACGTGTGTTTCTGTATTTAAGGAATTATATCATCATTAAGTATATATATATAATATATATATATATATATATATATATATATATATATATATATATATATATAGAGAGAGAGAGGAGAGAGAGAGAGAGAGAGAAAATACGAACACACAAAATTCACTTAAGTTGAAAATCACACGAGCGAGAAACTGACCTCTACCAAGCGCCGTTGACTTCATGCATTCCTTACCAAAACTACGTCACACAATTTCGAAAGAAATATAACGGCTAAAAACCACCGAATCCTTTCACATCAATTTTTTTCTCTCATTTGTTTCATTTCACTTTTTTAACACAATCCCAGTTATCATATAATACTTTGATAAAGAGTGAAGGTCACCCGAAATATTGGAATAAATATATCGAACCAGTAACAGAATAATGGCTGAATATTGAAACTGTTTTTTTAAATTATTTTTGTACGCTTGTTCATTTCCGATGCTTCATGATATCTTCACTAAAAAAAAAGTTCACAAGAACAAAGTTGATATGTAATTTATATATATTATAATTTTATATATATTATATATATATATAATATATATATGTATATGCCTATGTGATCTGCAGACCAAGGTCTGATGCTCGCATGGACAAGAAGCTGTCGGTAACCAGGTGCTATTGACTCCATGTCCACGCTACCCAACTTAGATATAAATGCCCTATCCATGATATTGAACACGGTTTACGTATAAATATAGTACCTAAAAAAAGGTAAAAAAAGGACTCTACGCCATCGTCTAAAATAGACGGAAGCTTGCCAACCATATATATATATATATATTATATATATATATATATATATATATTATATATTTATTTATTTATTTTTTATTTGTATGTATATATATATTATGTATATATATATATATTTTATAAAATGGATAAAAGTAACCTACTCGAGTTTCATCGTCTGAATCGTCAGGGTTACATCCGTTGAATTAATCGAGTTTTCGATTAATATCAGTTGGTATAATACATGCCCGTTGAAATGGGTCGATATAATAAATTTTGCTCTACATTGTATTGAGCACTTTGTATTTGTTTTTTTCTCAGTCTTAACCCCTGGATACTGTGCGCTTCCAACGATCGTACTCATACCCACCGGTAAGTTACTACTCATACATTAATATATATATATATATATATATATATATATATATATATATATATATAAAATATACATGTTATACATATATAGATATAAAATATACATATACATATATATATATATATATATATATATATATATATATATATATACATATATATATATATAATATATATATATATATATATATATATATATATATATATATATATATAGTGAGAGAGAGAGAGAGAGAGAGGGGGATATTTGATTAAAATACGACTCCATGTCAAGCATGATTTCTCTAATGGATTTGCATTTTAGCAAAAGGAATGAACAAAATACAAAATAACACCGTGTAATTTTTTTTGCGTTGTCTTCATCGCATTTTATAATCTGATGCAAAAAGAGACCTCAGCGATATATAACAAATTTTATTTCTTTTTTTTTCTCTGGGATTCTTGTCATAAACAAAACAAAAAATGTTCAAAGCTTGTCAGAATTGAAACGTCGATTAGCCCCTTTTTTTAAATTAACATTCTTGAACGGTTAAAAACCATCAACTATTACCCCCCCCCATCTTCGACCCACCTTACCCCCCCCCATCCAAAAAAAATCTTTCTTTGATCCAATCGCATCAACTCGGGACAGGAAAGCAATCTAGATACGCACGTGCATAAAAAAAAGTCTGTAGTGTGTACATTCACACGTGTACAGAAATTACTCACAGGCGCTTATGACAGCGAACAGGAACGTAGATAAAACATATGTATTGAAAAATATGACATAGGAGCACACATGTCGAAAAAGAATTTATACAGATGGACCCATACCTATATCCACGTATACAACATATTTCTCCCTGTAATCCCCTCTTCACACACTATTGTACTATTGCTGTCAAAAAATTACGATACCCACAGATGTGGTATGATAAAAAATATCCGAAAATGTCTGTTTGTCTAAGCGCGGGAAAGACCTGTACTCATATTCGAAAGTGATTTTGGCTGGCTGGTTGGTTGGATTTTATGGCATGTCAACCCCTGTTGGGTTATTTCATGCCAAAGATGATTGTGTCGTATTAATTTTTGTTCGATATTCAAGTTTTTAATTTTCAATTTTTTTCTTATACATAGTATCACATGTGGTACGTGTGCAGGATCGTATTACATTTGTTACCGTACGACCCAGTATCGTATCACAAACTCATTCCTTTTTAAAACTGATTTAAAAAAAAATCTATTTAGATGGGACCCTAACAGGTTTGGTTGTTTTATTGCTAGCATTTTACGGCATATCAACCCTTGTTGGGTTATTTTATTCCGAAGATGTTTTGTTTGATTCATTCTTGATGGTCATCAACATTTTTAAACTTCACCATCAGATAGATTACCAACCCGTCCTTCGAGGCGGGGGTCCGGTGTGCTTCGGCCACTGGATCGGTGTGTTGAAGTAATAGCGTCGATCCCAGGGGGGGGGGCTATCCCCCAGGCAATACCTGTCCCCTCGATTTAAAGGGGCAGGGCTGGGTTTATTATCCAGCGCCTGAGGCCCCTTTTGAGGGGAATGCAAAAAAATCCATCTCAAGATATCTTGATAATAGAATAAAAGAAAACTGCGTAAAACTCCGACACTAAGTTTCACGTGGGTGATTTTCTGGTGGGCATGTGTCAACAGGTCATTGAATGGCTCTGCATTTGTGCATAGAACAATGTATTTTATCATTACGCCGTGCGAGCAGCACAGATATCCGTGACTATCTATTGCTCTATTAATTCTGAGAGGCCCTCCGCGCAACATCCAGAATCAGCACAGAGTTGATTGATATAAGTTTTTGATGGTCAGCCCACACTAGTGTGACCATAATTTTTTTTTAGCAGTGACCGTCTTCTCTTGTTCGTCTTACTCGGATGGCTTTTGTAATAGGAGGCAAGTGGTTGTTAATATATATAATATATATATATATATATATATATATATATATATATATATATATATATATATATATATAATATATATATATATAATATATAATATATATATATATATATATATATATAATATAATAATATATAATATATATATATATATATATATATATATATATATATATATATATATATATATATATATATATATATATATATATATATAAATATATATATATATATATATATATATATATATAATATATATATATATATATATATAATATAATATATATAATATATATATATAATATATATATATATATATGTATATATCTCTATTAATAATGATTCGCTTCTGCTTTTTGTCTGTAACAAAAACTACAATTTGATACATAGCAACATTAGACAGTCCTCATTGTTTTTTAAAACAAGTTTTAATAAATACATGACTGGTATTATATATCTATATATAGTTTGTTTTATTTTAATACATATTTAAAGTTTACATTTCAAATTGTTTTATTTTTTAATCCTTTAATGAATTTGGTGTTTTTAATTTACTTAGGGTACAAACTAGCTGACATTGAATTTTTTATCCCACCCCTCAGGCAATATGTTTCAAAAATCTATTTTTACATCGCCCGCAACGCATTTTTTATTTTGCTAGCAATATATAATATATATAAGAATAATATATATATATGATATATATATATAATATAATATATAATATATATTGTATATAATATATAACATATATATATATATATATATAATATATAATATATATATATATATAATATATATATATATATATATATATATTGTGTGTGTGTAAAAAAATAGGCCTCCGAAACTTAACAGTGAACAAATGATTATGTTCAACTATAATCTTAATATCTAACATTTCTCAAACAAAAATTTCGGATATTATTTATGTATTTCAATGAGATACCTCCAAAGAAGTTCCTCTTAAAAATGCATGAAAGATATCTGAAAAGAAAAATGCATCTGTTTCCTCTGTTCGCTTTGAAGAGAATTGGCCAAATATTTAAACGAAAGGAAACAGTAGAAAGACAAATAGATTCTGAGTGGGTCAAATGCACCACCGTCATAGATGACAGATGCATTTGAAGACAAGTTTTACGGAACAGGAAGCAATCTCTTACTTACCATGGAATTTAAAACAGTCGTTGTGTCTAGATTAAAAATAGCTAGAAGGTTGTATGAGCAAACTTACGCTATTACATAATGGATAGGTATAGCCTATCATTTTCAGCATGTAGTGTAGGGTAATTTAAAATTAACGGGAAAGTATTTGAAAATAACTGTAAATCTATTTCGATTACGGACAACATTGAACCCAGTGTCATCTGGAGCGGGATCTCAATGGCTAAGAGAGACACGTGAACAGGTAACTCTGGAAAAAGTAAAATCAAAATATAGGCAGTTGAGACGAGACAGCTACTGGTGGACAGACATAACTTTTCGTCTCCGCGATCTCACGCGCGTCCGTCAAAGGATGTATCGGGGGAACACGAAGACATAAATATGTCTCTGGATTTGTCCCTTATAATCATGAAAATAACAAGAACAAAATGGTACCCATAAAAAGACGTTTGACCCCAAAGAAAATCCAATTTTGTGTCGTTATTTATTTTTTTTATGTTATAAACACGCGTCTCAACAATGAACGTCTGAATGAACAACAGCTATCACGACCTTCCGCGTGGCGTTAAAAAAAAAGAACAGCACGGGACGCGTGTTTATAACATAAAAAAATAAAATAACGACACAAAAAAACGCGTCCATTTCTGAAAATCGTCTCTGAAGATAAAGTTTACTTTGAAAACAAAAAAAAAAAACATCTTTTTGATTTTATTTTTATTTGCATTCAATCATTAATACATAATAATAATAATAATAATAAAATAATAATAATAATAATATATATATATATATATATATATATATATATATATATATATATATAAACAACAAAAACAAAAAATAAGTTACAAAAACACACACAACCTATCAAATATCAGAAATCATACATATACATATTCAGCCAAAATATAGTTATTCAATGCCTGAAGAAGATAACAGATCTGAAACACGTGTCGCATATGTAAGTTAATAATAATAATAATAATAATAATAATAATAATAATAATAATAATAATAATAAACATAATCCTTTTTGCGAGAGATAATATTTTGAATTTAAACTGGAAATATTGTTTTTTTTAAAGCGTGTATCACACACACACACACACACACACATATATATATATAATATATATGTCATCCACAGACACAGTGTTTCGACGTTTACGTCTCATCAGTGCGGCTCGACTAAGTGCATCTTCTGACCAGGAGCGAAACCAGGCTGAACTTTCGTCTGTTAAATTCCTCACCCTCTCGACCGACAAACACAGGATGTCATGAACGATGGAAACTCTTTATGTCGATACTTAAGTATTTCGTTTTTAAAAAAATTAAAACCTTCTTCAGGACATTGAATATTTGTATGAGTAAAAGATGAAAGATGTTCAGTGTATTTTGAATGTGTGATAAAATATATATATATATATATGAAGACAGGAGGGTTGGAGTAAATCCGACAGAATGTGGTAAGGATAAAGGAAAAATGGACAAAAAGGAATAACTCAAAAAATTTCGTTCCGCGTTAAGCGGTACTTCTTCAGTCAGTTTACTGACTGGAGAAGTACTACTTAACGCGGAACGAAATATATCTCCACATCTAGTTGTTTTGAGTTATTCCTTTTTGTCCATTTTTCCTTTATCTTTACCACACACACACACACACACACACACACACACACACACATATATATATATATCATATGTGTACAAAGAAATTATTATAGACAAATAAAATGTGCAATTAAAAATATTGTTACTATTATAATAAGATGTTTACAAATTAATCAAATTTCGGCATTATATAATAAGTCTTTGATATACCGTTTAAGAAATAAATCAATAAACCAATGTATCTGTTGTATTTTCCGTGGAAATATAAAGCAGGCAATACTTTCAGAACAACCCATGTAATAATAAGCGTATTTTTATATTGACGCCTAAAGATTAAGAGGATTCCTGTAATATGATGCATTCAGCTATGACATCGCAACTTGGTCTAAAGAGCTGATAGTTTGTATTGTAGGTCGGCCATATTTGATGATTAAGTCTTATCTCATAATATATCATCATGAAAAAATATTCTTTTTATTATTTAGGTGTCTTCTTTGTTTAAAAAGAACCCCTCAAGTAGCCTGCTCTCCGTGACTGGTAATAGATATGCCTAGCTTCCCGTTTTACTGCAGTTTCAGGAGCGTAAATGGCGGCCCGTGTCTGTGTCTGGTCGAATGCTACTGAGGAAACCGGAAAGAGTTTGGCAGCCATAACTGCGTAATGGCCACATTTTAATTTTGTTTCGCTTTTTTCTTCTTCTCTTTCCTTCTTTTAAGCCACTTGTAAAGTGACGGTTATGGCGAGAATAATTTATCTGTTGTTATGCGGCCTCGTTACACAAACGCAAATATACTCAAGACACTTGAAGTGCTTCTACGAGAGACAACCAACAACAACAAATAACAATAATAATAATAATAATAATAGTATTAACAATCACGAAAAGAAAGCAACAAAATTCATTTAGAAGACAAACACTATCTCCATCACAACAACAACAATAATAATAATAATAATAATAATGATAAATATCTATTAATAATGGAGATTGTCTGTATTTCTGTCTGTAACAAAAACTACGTCATAGCTCTAGGTCACAGCTTACGTCACAATATCCTTATGCTATATACACCCAAAATTTGAGTAAGCAATTTTAAAATTGTTTTTTACTCTCCCCCCCCTTTTTTTTTACAGTAACAAGAAGTTATCTAAAAAGTTTACAAATAAATAAATACCTACGATTTTGTGTAAAATTGACGTGGATAATATTCAAAATAATTGTTTGATTATTACGCACGCAACATTTTATTTGAGAGGGACGGGGCTCAGTTTTCATTTCAAATTGTTTTATTTTTATTTTTTTTACTCCTTTAATAAATATGAGGATTTGTCTTACTTATGATACAAACCCTCTGACATTGAATTTTGAACTCCCACCCTCTCAGGCAATGTCTTTCAAAAATTATTTTTTATGACGCCCGGAGGGTGTTTTCTGTTGCTAATAATAATAATAATAATAATAATAATAGCACAAAGAGAGTACAAGACTAGGCTCGAATGGGTAGGAAAGGTGATCCACTGGAAATTATGCAAGAAATTCGATTTTCACCATACTACTAAATGGTATATGTACAAACCGGAATCTGTTCTAGATAATGAGACGCATAGCAATCTATGGGGCTTTGAGATGCAGACGGATCTCCTCAGGTCTCCAGGACTCTTCTGACTATTCTAACCGATCTTAACAACGCTGTAGTTTGAATGGTCTTAATTCTTCCTCTGATTTAAAATTCACCCAAATTCTTCCAAGGGCACCAATCACAATTAGCACAATCTTCACCTTCATGTTCCACAGTTTTCTCAGTTATCTGGCGAGGTTCAAGTATTTGTCTATTTTCCCACTTTCTTTCATTTTCAGTTGGTGATCGGCCGGGACGGCAAAATCCACGAGATGACTTCTCTTCTTGTTAATCAATACTTGGTCTGGTCTCCTGCCCGGAATTAGGAGGTCCGTCTCTATCTCAAAGACTCAAAGAATGTTATGCGTCTCATTCTCTAGGACAGGTTCAGGCTTGCGCTTATACCCTTTAGTTGAATGGTGAAAATTAAATTTCTTGCACAATTCCCAGTCGATCACCTTTCCCCACTCAGTCGTGCATAGTCTTGTACTCTCTATGTGCTAGTTAGCTGTAGTCGCTTATTATAGGATTGACCGTTTCGTCTCTATCTCCACACATTTTGCATTTGCTATTTTGCTGTATGAATAGCCGTAGATGTCGGAGACTCCCGAATAGCCTAATTCTAGCCCTAACTCTAACCCTTACTCTAACTCTAACGTCTCAAAGTTTTCGGTTATTTCCGTGAAATGTAATGCTTTTTATACGTAATCTAATGATAATATCTCTTGAGCGCTATTATGTATAAGTACCTTTTTCTCTTTTCTATTTCTCATTTACACATTTTCATCTTCTTTCATCTTTTTCATCTTGATTCTTTCGTAGTTAATAACACACTGAATAATACTTTCGCAAAGTTTTATCATCTGTAATTTCCAATAGTGTGTATCAGCATGTAAATCTCCAATCTAGCATAGACATCTTAATGTGCATTAGGGTCCCTGTGTATTGGAGATAAGCGACGAGAAAGACCATTCAGTTAGCAAACAGTTTAATGAAAATAATCACCAAGGCGGAAATATAAATTTTATCATATCTAAAAAATTGATAGGAACGAAAAAACGTAGCAAATACGTATTGACAGTTACCAAGCATAATTGACTATGTTTGCGGTATCCTAAATTACACACACACACACACACACACACACACACACACACATATATATATATATATATATATATATATATATATATATATATATATATGTATATATATATATGTGTGTGTGTGTGTGTGTGTGTGTGTGTGTGTGTGTGTGTGAATAAAAAGGCCTCAAATACCATTTGCTGCCCATGGTATTTAAGGCCTTTTTATTCACAAATAAATTTGCTCTGTTTATAAAAATTAAACATTGAGCTCTCATACGGGATCTGAACTCTACAACAAACTACTGGTAGGGAATAGGACCAGCCTTGTGCAAAGAAACTTGGTATCCCAACAATATATATATATATATATATATATATATATATATTATCTATTTATATCAAGAAGGTAATTACAATGCGTATAAAAAATAAAATGAAATAATGTCCAATAACATATATATATATGGAGGCGCGTGGGCTAGTGGTTAGAGTCGTGGAAAATGGACTCGTCAGTTCGAGTTCAATTCCTAGACGAAGCTGTTGGCATTTCACATAGCGGTAATACCCTTGGGAAAGGTATGAATCCATATATTCTCCCTCCAGCTATGGGTTAAATAGTAGGGCAGACTGGGCCTTCAGCCTTGGGTAGGTAACCAGTCTATGAGAGGGATAACTCTGAATTCAAAATTCCTGAGGTCGGTCGTTGATTTGGTTTGTGGCAACCCTTGATGCACCAATTCTTTCCTATCGACTGTGCCAAAAAGCGTGGAATGGTCCTACACAAGCCTTCACCACTATAAACAAATCACGGTCTTGGTTGTTCACTAGATGAACACTCATGCGTCGAAAATCGACGAGAGAGTCCATTTTTTAAATATATATATATATATCAGGATAGTGAAAACACAACACAATCAGAGGTGTTTGTTAACGTTCAATTTCTCACCAAGAGCACATGGCCTGATTTACTTTGTTTGCAAATCTAAATATTCTCGAATGCAAATGTAGAGGAAGATTCGAAACCGTCCAAACCACAACACTGTTAAAATTGTTAGAATACTTTGAAGATTCCTTGAGACATGAGGAGACATATTGTTGCATAGACTCCAGTGATAATCCACTAATTAAAACTGGCGTGAAGAACTTGCATATAATAATAATAATAATAATAATAATAATAATAATAATAATAATAATATTGTTGGAATATCTTCAGCATAAGATGTACACCAAAATACCACCCTATTTATGAAGTTTCCCAACATCAGCACCGGTAAAATTGGCCAATGCGAAACGTATGAGAAAGGTATACGAACGCATTTAAGATCGTTGGTAACTGTCCTAAAATCAATTGCAAATTGAACTTTCTGCAATGAAGACCTACAGACAAGAATTACAAGGAGTACTACTAATTCTACAGAATTTCTGTAACAAGGAGTATCTACACCCTTTCTACCAAGGATTTCAAGGAACACTACATACTTTCTACAGCAAGGAGTATCTATTGAGACTACACTCTTTTCTACCCAGGATTTCAAGGAACATTACAAGGATAAGCCAATAAAACAGGAAAATATAAGAAGAAAAGAGAATTACAAGTACTTGGGGATACTGGAAGCGAACACCACCAAACAAACAGCGACGAATGAACAAAATGAATACCCCAGAAGAACAATACCGACTTGGATTTACCAATAGCAGAACTAAACGCCTAAAATGGCACCAGAATTTTAGGAATTATCAAAGGGAAACGTGATAGCACCAAACAAATAAACATGTGGCACCGCTGTGAATGGGACAGTAAAATCTTTGGAACTTTGAGATTCAAGCGTATCATTTTATGCACGACAAAATATCAAATTCGGTTGTGGTAAACAAAGGAGACTTGTTAAATCGTAGATATTGATGACCAAACGACAAAGAGATAAATATCAAGATATCGCCTTAGAGCTACGAAAATTAAGTAACATGATGGTCGTGTCCATAATCATTAGAGCATTAGGAACAGTCTAAAAAAGAATGAAACAATTAGAAATTTGGGACAGAATTGGAACGATGCAGAGTGTAGTATTATTGTCATCGGTGAAAATGCTGGAATAACTGTCTGGTCCTTGAAAAGATATGTTTACCCTGGCCCCTACTAAAGACTACCAAAATGTTCTCATATACAGATGCAAATAATAATAATAATAATAATAATAATAATAATAATAATAATAATAATAAAGCGAATGTAGCAAACTAGTATAACGGGAGTACAAAACTAGGCACAACTGGGATGGGAAGGTGATCCACGGTGAATTATGCAAAAAATTAAATTTTGACCATACAACAAAATGGTATATGCATAAAACCGAATCTGTTCTTGAGAATGAAACGCATAAAATTCTCTATCCCAGCCAAGATACCAGACCTAGTATTGATTAATAAAAAATAGAACTTTTCAACTGGTGGACTTTGCGGTTGTAGCAGATCACAGGGTGAGGATGAAGGAAAACAAAAAGATGGACAAATACCCGGACCTTACCAGCGAATTGAAAAAGCTGTGGAATATGAGGGTCAAAGTGATACCAATTGTAGTTGGTGCACTTGGAACGGTCTCAAAAAGCTTGGAAAAAACTGGAGGACCTGGAAATCAGAGGAAGAATTGAGACCATCCAGACTACTACATTGTCGCAATCGGCTAGAATACTCAGAGGAGTCATGGAGACATGAGAAGACTTGTTGTCACTCAGACTCCAGTGAAATACCATCAGCTTAGGCTGGTGTGAAAAACTCACAAAGAGTGAAATAATAGAATTATCAAAACAGGAAAATACAAGAACACTTGGAGAAAAGAGAATTACAAGTATTTGGGGGATACTGGAAGCGGACACCACCAAATAAACAGAAACGAATGGACAAAATGAATACCCCAGAATAACAAGAAAACTTCCAGGAACCAATTTCTGCACCCGTAATCTCATCAAGGGAATAAATACCTGGATTGTCACCATTGTAAGATACTCTGGACCTTTCTTAAAATGGATAAGGGGATCTTTGACATATGGGCAAAAGCACAAGAAAATTAATGACGATGCACAAGGTATTACACCCAAGAGATGGCATAGACAGACTATATGTGTCAAGAAAAGAAGAAGGAAGTAGTCTTGCCAGCATTGAGGATTGTGTAGATACGGCAATTTGAGGACTCGAAGAATACTCTAGCAAACAAAGATTAATTACAGCAGCCAGTAAAAGCAATAGCAACATATGGGCAAAAGGAAAAACTAGAAAACAGAAATTGGAAGACAAACTATATGGATATTTCAAGAGACAAGCTGCGGAGATTGCATACGAGAAGACCAGCACATGATTAAGAAAAGGAAACAGAGAGAGAGAGAGAGAGAGAGAGAGAGAGAGAGAGAGAGAGAGAGAGAGAGAGAGAGAGAGAGAGAGAGAGAGAGAGAGACTAAATAATAGCAGCACAAAACAATTTCATAAGGATCAATTATATGACAACGAAAATAGATAAGAACCAACCGAATAATAAGCGTAGGATGTATGGAGACATAGACGAAACTGTTAATCACATAATAAGCGAATGCAGCAAACTAGCACAAAAGGAAGTACAAGACTAGGCACAATTAGATGGGAAAGGTGATGCATTGGGAATTGTGCAAGAAATTAAAGTTTGACCATAGTACAAAATGATATATGCACAAACTAGAATCCGTCCTAGAGAATCAGACTAGAAAAATTCTCTGATACTTTGAGATACAAACAGATCACCTAATCCCGGCTAGGAGATCAAACCTATTGCTAATTAACAGGAAACAAAAAAACATGTCATATAGTATAATTTGTTGTTCTGGCGGACCACAGATCAAAAATGAAAGAAAACGAAAAGATAGATAAATACTTGGAGTTTGCAAGAAAATTGACCCCCCCCCACAAAAAAACACCAAAAAGCACCCCCCAAAAACACCCCCCCAAAAAAATACCCCCTCCCTAAAAAAACAAACAAAAAAACTGTGGGTGAAGATGATACCAGTTGTAGTTGGTACCCTTGTAATGGTTCCCGAGAGTTTGGAAAAAAGACTGGAAGAACTGGAAATCAGAGGAAGAATCGAGACCGTCAATATTATAGCATAGTCTGTCGGTGTGACCTGATGATCATATGAATTACCCCCCTCCAAACAAACTTTCCAAACTTTCTGAAAAGAAAATGTGATCTTTTTAAAAATAAAAAAAATTTCAAGATTTTGTTGAAATTAAATACATGAATTATTTTTGAAAACAAAAAATTACCCTCCACCCGAAAAAAAAAAGACCGACCTCCATAAAAAAAATGGAAAAGAGAATTTTCATTTTTTGTTGCTAGACTGATGCATCATGGCGGAGGTAAACCATTTTTGGACAGAAATATGGACTATATTTAAAACAGTTTAAAACCTTTAAGTATTCAAAAGTGTTTTTGTTTTTAACAACTAAATCTTTGTTATTATATTGCAATTAAAAGCGGCATTAAAACGTCAAGGAAGATATTTCAATTATTGCCATAAGTTAAAAAAAAAGAAGAAAAAGAAAAAAAAAAAGAAGAAGAAAGAAGAAAGAAGAAATCGCCTCTCGGTACATTGTATAAAGGATGGTAATAATTCCAGAAAGAGGCTTCAAATTTATCCGAGAATAGAAAGAAAGAAATGGACTTTTGCTTGAAATTGTTAGTTTTTATTACTTAGAAATGATTTAGTTGAAGATCTTATCTGATGGGTCTTTTTACTTTTTTCAAGGGTGGAGTCCAAATCTTAGCTACTCTAAACTCTACGCATATACGTGGACTCAGGCACACCACACACACATACATACACACGTCGGTGTGTCAAGACATACACACACGCGCAA
Organism: Doryteuthis pealeii; assembly: GCA_023376005.1. NCBI lineage: Eukaryota > Metazoa > Mollusca > Cephalopoda > Myopsida > Loliginidae > Doryteuthis > Doryteuthis pealeii. Next base: position 91,890,634 of record CM042141.1, read on the forward strand.
ATCGACATATATATAAGCATACACGCATAAGCATACAGAAGTGTGTGTGTGTGTGTGTGTGTGTGTGTATGACTGTGAATGACTGTGAATGTATGTGCACGGATGCTTGACCTCGCCTTTGTGCGTGTATGCGATTATATATATATATATATATATATATATATATATATATATATGTTTCGATGTATCACGTCACTTCAGTACGGCAAGGCTTATGCAATAAACATACCATATAAAAGAAATCAGCTAATAACTACTTTTGTTCAGATGCAAACGTTTATATATATATATATATATATATATATATATATATATATATATATATATTAAGAAAGATTGAAAAAACACAGGTTTAAATGAGTTAAGTGGTGAGTTTATTGGCCGACGCTGCAGTGTTTCGATCTATTAATTAGATCATCTTCAGGGCATTTCAGGGCATTTGTTATCGTTTATCTATTAATTAGATCATCTTCAGGGCATTTCGCTGTCGTTTATCGCAAAAGATTTATACACACACGCGCAACCACACACCTAAAAAATGCACAATGCTTTCTTTTCGATACACACATTTACACAGTCACATACTCACACCTTCCATATACCAACAAATGCCCCGAAGATGATCTAATTAATAGGTCGAAACTCACCACTTAACTCATTTAAACCTGTGTTTTTTCAATCTTTCTTAATATACTACATACCGTCGGATTCACTTCCTTTTCTTCACACACACACACACACACACACACACACACACACACACATATATATATATATATATATATATATATATATATATATATGGCAACATTTCGTTATTTTTTTGTTAAACCATCTTCAGGGAAATTAACACCAAATGTTAAAATGCTTCATCCCAAAAATATTTTAAAATACAAAATTGAAACGAAAAATCCTAGCGTTCTATTATTGTTTACAGTGTTCAATATCAAAAATATATTTCTAAAAAAGGATAACGTCTTTGCTATAGATTCTTCAAGATTTTTTCAATTAAAAATTTATAAGAATTACGAATTTTAACATTCATTTTCAAAATTAATCTATATATGTAGTCCTAAAAAAATATTGAAGAAATTTTTATTTTTGAATAAATTTCTATATTAAACAAAATGACATTGTATTTTTGGTTCAGAAAATATTTTGATTCGATATCATACCAAAACTATTGAATGTGAACATTATTTATTAGCAATTAATAAAAACTAATTTAACAACATAATGAGTTAAGTTGAAAAAAAAACAAAAAAAAAACACCCGGGTCTTTGTATAATTGTATTATAATTAGAAATAATGTTGGATTCAATAATCTTTCTGTGTTGTATATTATGTACATAAACTAAAATTTCCGAATCTTTTGAAATTAAAACAATGTGTGTTTTCTAAATTAATTCAGCAGATGAAGTTTCTAAAATTAACAGAGACGAAATATTAATTGAACTGATTGTTTGTGTTCGTTATTCACTTTTCCAATGTATTTCCTAACATTTTGTCGAATTATTCTTAATCTGTTATTTTCTTCACACACACACGCGCTTGCGCACACACACACACATATATATATATATACTTTGGTGCGGTACCAAGTTTCTTGGTACAAGGTGATTCTAGGTGGGTCCTAATTCTCTACCCGTAGTTTGTTGTAGAGTTCAGGTTCCGTATGAGAGCTCAATGTTTAATTATTGTAAACAGAGCAAATTTATTTGGGAATAAAAAGGCCTTAAATACCATGGGTATCGAGTGGTCTGAAGAAGCTCGTGAACATACTCGCGAGTGGAAATGGTCCATAACCACGATACCATGGTATTTAAGGCCTTTTTATTCCCAAATATATATATATATATATATATATATATATATATATATATATATATATATATATATATATATATAATAGCATAAGCGTGGGACTGTTGACCCTGAGTTTACGTTACTCAAATACACACACATATCTATATCTATCTATCTCTAGTAAAATCGGTGGGGGTGTAGTCGGTATCACCAGGACAGTGAGGGAGTCTATACCCTTTTTACTAGAGCTAGACCAGGGAGATTTTTTTGTGTCTGAGTTGGAGCGTCACACCTACTATCAGCTTCCCATTTTACCACACAGTTCCATGTTGTGCTACTCATGCACTGTATTGGTGGGGGTTGGTATCTTGTGGTTCCTAGGCGGAATTATATATATATATATATATATATATATATATATATATATATAAAATGCAGTTTGCGATATTTAGAAATAAAGAGTGCTCATTATCGGGTATAGACCATGTATATTCTTTATCGTTTGGATGGCGTAGAGTAAACCTTGGTCTGATGATCGCAAAGGCGGGAAACTGAAAAACACCTAGTACTGTTGACTACACTATCCTAACACACAAAAGAGTAGTAGTACCTGTTAGGGTCCCATCTATGGCTTAAATAGTAAAATGTGTTTATAAAAAAATTGAGTAGCCATTAAGAACGAATTTATTTCAAAACTTTGTCAGCATTAAATGACCCACCGAGGTTGATACGCCGTAAAACAAACCAAACCAAACTAACACACACACACACACATACACACACACACATACACACACACACACACACACTTGCACACACACACACACACACACACACACACACACACATATATATATATATATATATATATATATATATATATATTCTGTTATATTGACTAGCCATTGAGAAAGAATTTATTTCACAACTTTGTCAGCATTAAATGACCCACCGAGATTGATATGCCGTAAAACAAACCAAACTAAACTAACACACACACACACACACACACACACACACACACACACACATATATATATATATATATATATTCTGTTATATGCACATACATACGTAGGAAATCATAAAACTAAAAATGTGCACTAATCTCAAATGTTTTGCATTCATTTTTTGTTTTGAGGAAGTTTTCTTTTTTATAATCTTTTTTATTTTATGCTTTTTGCCAACATAATTTATGAGTCAAGTATTTTTGTCGTTAATTTCGTTGATGTCATGTGACCATGACTTCCTTTGGTAAATATGATATTTATTTGAATAAAATGGTTCGCCCAAACCCAGGAAGCGGCGGTTGGCTTCGAGATAGCGACCGATTATTATCGTACTTAGCAAGGCTACTGGTAAAATCCATTACATACTGAGAGTTTTTAACATTGATATCGTATTTTAAAAGTATCACATTTAGCAATTACATTTTTCTAAACGATGATGATCAAAGAAACAAATGCGAGCAAAATATATAAGATGATAAATTATAGTAACAAGAATTTGACAGAAGAGATGAAGATAACTCCGAAAAACATTCTTGTGTGTTATGTAAACCCAGTTGATTTTGCTAATATTTCGATGTTTGTTTCTATCCTCATCAGAAAATTATTTTTACCTGCAAAAGTATGCGGCCCCTGGACACAAGTATTTACGTTTTAATGTAATAAAACGTTATATTAAATTAGAAAGACTAACGAAACTAAATAAGAACGAATATAAAAGTATTACACTTATTTTAATATTATTTTAATTGAGTTCTATATAAAATACATAGGATTGCTTTTAATACGTTTGAGAATAACATGATAGGATTAGAAATCAGTAACAGTAAATAATTATTTATTAACCCAGTTTTCTTACAATTATTATGCAAATTATTTCCACCATATATTATGTAAATCTTTATTCCTTAGATATATATAACACACAATTCAGGATTTTAAATGCATTAATGATATTGTCAGTTTTGCGGCAAATCTAACTCTGCTAGACTTTAATAGAGACATCGGTAATAAATAAGATATTAATTAAGATTAAATAATGACTATTTCATAATCATTGAGAATATAAAAACAAAGGAAATCGTGACGTCAGTGGTGATGTAGTTTCGGTTACAGACAGACAGCTACATAATCTCCATCAAAATAAGATTAAAAACTAATTTTCTGATGAGAATAGAAACAAACATCGAAATATTAACAAAAGCCAAAGATATAAAGCGCAATTTTATCTCTCTCTCTATCTACACAAACATATATAAAGGCGCTCAAGGCGTAACGGTTATCGTTGTAGGAAATGGTATCAGAGGGCTGAGACTGTTTCCATTTCCATTTCGTGCTAATGCTCTCGTGTGAAGCATGAAAGCATTGCTTCTCCCCCAAACTATGGGTAAATAATATGGCACATTGGGTTCTTTACCCTTGATAAGACAACTAGTTTAGGAGAAATTAAAATCTGAATTCAAACCAGCTGTACTCGACCTAACAAATTGACCTTCTGTCACATCCTGCAGAGTTTGGGTAAATACATGAATGTCCACATGTGAATCTTTCTTACAAGCCCCCCCTCCCCTACCATTCAATTTCAAGTTGGTTATATCGTGTAGTTCTTTTTTACTCGGGTTATTGCTGATTTCGTCACTGTATGGTGGGGTATTTCTGTCTGGGATACTTCCTTAGTTTAACATGTTCTCATACAAAGGTTCTGCATCTATGGTCTATTATGGACCCCCAGTCGCTGACTTCGAAAGTAACCCTTCCTATTTTGTATAATTTGGATGTTTCGGACTGTTGTCCTCATCGGTTTAGCTCAGTCGGTAGAGCGTTCGGTTAGGAATCGCAAGGTTCCTGGTTCGATACCACCCTCGCCAACTCAGCGTATGAGTAGCACAGGGGTATGTGCGGTAAAGTGAGAAGCTGATGGTAGGTGTGGCGCTCCACCTCAGGCGCTAATCTCCTTCGACTAGCGCTAGTGAAAAGGGGATACTCCCTCGCTGTCTGGCTGATACCGACATTAGGCTCCCCCGACGACTTTATATATCAATACGCTTGTTCCTTGATCTTCCGACCGTTATCATCCTGTAACAATCTCTGGTTAAAAATAACACCGTACAAGATGAAATGCGAAAATCTAAATCTTGATTATCTTGTGTCGCTTAATCGCCAAATTATTATTTCTTATGAGTGTTGTCCCCTCAGATGAATAATGGACAATTCCGTTTTTGTTATAAAGAAAGAAAGCTAAGCAAAAGGACATGCTACACAGAAAAATATAATAAGAAAGAAAAAAAGAAAGAAAGAAAGGGATTAGGGGAAAGATTCAGAGAGGGGGTGAGCGTGCCGAATCGATAACGCTAATATGTTTCAATCGAATATAATGAAAAGATGAAAAGAAGGAAAGAAATGACCGAGTACAAGTGTTAAACTATGTTAAGTATTCTATTTCATTATCACCCTTGACCAGGATTGAACCTGCAACCGACAGATGATTGTCACTTAGAACTGTACCCCTATATCCGTTTCACCATGTTTTTATAACAATAAAGATGAGGATAATAGTTCGAAAAATCCAAATAATACAAATTATAAAGCTTTATCTAAAAAATTCAGACAAATATCTCCCTATTTATTTTCCCGGAAACTACTACGGATAGAGGGAGTACAATAATGCCATTGAATAGAGGAAGATTTCACCTACAAAATATTATTTTCCCAAATAGTTACCTCTAGAGGTGTCCATGTGGTGTAGTGGCTAACATACTGCACTGCAAAATCGTAGTAAGCGAGTTCGAACTCCAGTCATGCTATTACGTTCACTTTCGGACTACTAACTGTAGAATGTTGTATCCCATGGGATTTCTAATCCTATGGGATATTCCATCACAGATTCGAATTCAGTTGTTATCGCCATATAGATTTTTGCATTAGGTGATTAGTATTCGGCTGTATTGTATGTTGAATCTTCTCAGACCATCAGAGTGTTGGTAGGTGGTTTGAGATGTACTTTTGCCAAGCTCATTCCCGAATTCTGATTGGCTGCTGGCTTTCAGTGTAAACCCTTTGATCCATAAATACCCAATACATGGCTATTTTCTGGGAGTTAGTACTGGGTCTGTATTTGGTTACAGCCTTTCAAACCCTTTTAAGGCAACTGGACTGCAGCCTTCCCGTGAAGGTGGGTATGTGTTGTGTTTTTTTTAAGGGTAAACAAATAAGACAAACGACTGGTAAAAATGGATACAAATGTATTGAACAAAAAGGAGTAGAAATTACTGCAAAGAAAGTGGAGATTGCGTCCGACCATACAGTTACGAGCTGACTCGCGTTGCTTCGTGTCAAGCCACAATTGTTCCTGCTACTTATAGTAGTCGTCGGCGCATTCCATTTATGTGCAGAGGTTATATCACCTATAACAGTATGATATGCTGATTCTACAATAACCTTGGGAAAGTTATGAAACCCCTGTTAAATAGTACCACAACTATTCTTCTACAAGGATTGCTTTGGCATTAAATAACCCATAGGCACCTCTACTAGTTATGTGTATTCGAGAGTGATGCATGACGTGTTCCTAAAAATCGCTGACTGTATCCCTGAAGAGGAGTATGACTCTCTTCGGGGTATGAGACTAAACTACATCTGATGATTAGGCTTAAGTTCTGGAGATATGAACAATGTAGAGTACACCTTCATTACCATTACTCCCAGGTGTACTCTGACCCAGAGTGGTAGTACCTGTTAGGTTCCCATCTCCGGGTTTAATAGATCTGTTTAAAATAATTCCTATTCCGTTGGACTGTGTGCAGAAAAATATCAAGAAACACACACACACACACACACACACACACACACACACACATACGAATCAAAATGTGAACTTAAACGTGGAAAGGTATGAATCCAACTATTCTCCCTCCAGCTATGGCTAAATAGTAGGGCAGACCGGACTCTTTAAATCTTTGTCTACTTTAGGGAGATCACAGCGACTCTTCTACTACTGTAATCCTACTGTAAACCGCTGACGGTGACTCTGGCACGTGTCACTTGCTTATATTGAACAATCACTGTGTACACTCCTGCCATTTTTTTTTTGTCTGAGGTGAATAGATAGCGTATTTTGAAATATCCCACCATACAGGTAAAAAAAAAAATACCAAGAAAATTTGGTACAGCCGTGGGTGAATTTTGGTAGGCAAAAAGTTAACCTTGGTATGGCAACCACTGTAGGAGAAGGAAAACTTTGAATTCAAACCTGTTAAACTCCGTTTAAGAAATAGACCTTATGTCACGTCCTGTTCATGCGGAGGGGTTGGGTAAATACATATAAAAGGTGCTAAAGTTTTCTGGTTATTTTCCCAGTTTTTCTGTTTTCATATTTGTCCTTCATCCATCGGGGGTATCGGAATCTCCTCAAAACGGACAAAAGGCGCCCAGTCACCGTGAAAATATTAACCTACCCTCTAAAGCCCCACTTTTCTTAATGCCAATATTTAGATTAAAAAAAAAGTAAATTTAAGGGTAGACCATGAATTCAGGGGCATCTTTTTTTTTTTACCATAGTCTACCGGACAGACCTCAGCGTTGTAATCTTAAGGGAATAAACTTATCAATGGTTGGTTGGTTGATTGATTTTAACGGCATATCAACCCGTTTGGGGTTATGTCATGCCTAGCGATTAGGAAGTAATATATGTTGTGTATCTATATTTACACTTTTGTAGTAATTGGTTTTAACAATGTGTTAGCATCATTGGGGATCATGTTGTATGGTATTGGTTAGGTTCATGTCTATATTCTATGATATAATTATATATAACTTATCAAATCCTATACTGAAATATGCTGGTGATTTTGTTGAGTATTTAACGATATTTGTATTTAAGAGTAACAATAAAAAAAAGACTTAAAACAGTCTACTTTTGCAGTTCTGAGGTTAAAAAAGTGTATAACTAAATCACCAAGCAACAACTTTAAATTCATACAAAATCAATTAATGCTGTCCTTTAATTAAAAAAAAAACCTTCTAAATGAATTAACGTATTAAGTTATGTTTTCCTTAGAGTTTTATTTTTATTAAAAGTATTAATCCCAGTTCAGATATTAAAAATATATACATTGGTCTTCATTTCATATTCCACTAACATCTGTCTGGTAGATTATGATAAAAAATTACGCCCCTGAATTTACAGCCTACTCATTTAAGATAGTAAAGAAAAAACAAAACAAACAAACAAAAAACGCTGAATATTAATGTTCCCTACTTCCGTACTTGATATATTTAATTTCATACCAAAAAAAAAAAAAAAACATCCTGATCAAGCGATCACACTTCCCTCTCCCATGTTTATTTTGTTTTATCTTATATTATCATTACCAAAGAAAACAAGTTCAGTTCCGGTGGAGGCTATCTCTCAGAGCAGACGGCCTTGACCCGCACTACTTGAACCTCTCCAAACGTTGACCTTTTAGGTTCATTTAAGTGACATCTTGCTCAACTACCGTGACGTCTGTCCGTTAAACTCGGGGAAGTCCACACTTTTTACGCCTGCCTTTGTTTTGTTTGGCTGTGTCGGGATCAAAGTTTTGTTTACAGAGATGGTCAAGTGAAGGGAAGAGCGGAAACAGACAGATAAGTGCAAAAATGAAGTGAAATAAAGACGAGAAAAATCATCAGTTAATTTTTTAGAGAGTTCACTTGTCGGTATAGCTTGGTGGTTGAGGGCAAAGAAATAGACCGCGAAATATAAAGGTCTAACGATGGTGACTTATCTGTGATATTCGGTATTACATCTTATCACTATGGAGATTATGGAACTATCTTTCTGTAACCAAAACTACGTCACCACTGACGTCCCAATTTCTTTAGTTATTTAAGTTATATTCTCAACGATTATGAAATAGTCATAACTTAATCTTAATTAGCATCTTATTTATTAACAATGCCTCTATTAAAGTCTACCTGAGTTAGATTTGCCGCAAAACTGACAATATCATTAATGCATTTAAAATACTGAAATATGTGTTATGTATCTCTAAGAAATAAAGATTGACATTGTATATGGTGGGAGTAATTTGCATAATGATGTTAACAAAACTGGGTTTTATAAATAATTATTTGCTTTTACTGATTTCTAATCCTATCATGTTATTTTCAAACGTATTAAAACCAATCCTATATGTAATTCAATATAGAAATTCATTAAAATAATATTAAAATAAGTGTAATATGTTTTTTAATATTTCTTTACTCTTTCTAATTCAATATAATATTTTATTACATTAAAACATTAATACTTGTGTACAGGGGGTGCATATTTTTGCTCGTGATTGTAAAAGACAAATATTAAGTGGAATTAAAAATAGTGATCTTTCAAGTAAATTACATCCCACAGAAATATATATATATATATATATATATATATATATATATATATATATATATCCTTCATTTATAAAACATCTAAGCCACACCCCATCCAAAGTATAAGCCTCGCCTCCTCATTTAAATAAACTATCCCTGTCCATCTCAAACTAAGACACCAACCCTTCCCCCCAAAAAATTGATAGATTTAAAAGCGATATTACTTTGGGAAATTCTCAGTAAGAGTCATGTTCTTGTGATTACCTGAAGATGCCGTAGTAATACGGTTGAAATAAATTATTGTAATGAAGCAAGTTTAAAGTGTTTTCCTTCATTTATTGAATATCTTGCTCTGTCCTTACATTCACTGGCACTAGGCACATTGAGCTCTCCTTACGGTCTACCCACATCAGCTTGATTAAACCACACATGGAAAGATCCTAACTACCGGATATATATATATATATATATATATATATATATATATATATATATATGTGTGTGTGTGTGTGTGTGTGTGTGTGTGTGTATTACATTATTAGGGTTGCTTGGATAATTAAGGTTCGAAAAAAGAATGAGTTTCAGTAAAAATAATTTGTAGGTGAAGAAGAAGGAAAGGAATATATTGAAAAATATTTTGAAACAAAGAATTTATTTGGAATGCAGTTTTTTAAAATTGTCTGTTGAAATTCCAAATCAGAGGAGTTCGGGTGGAATATTTTCGAGAGAATTATAAACATTCTGACGTGTGGAATGTCTTATTGTTTGGCTAAAATTCCAGTGCATACAATGGAATTAAAATATGATGTAAGAAAATAATCAGCTGATTATGGGTAATTATAAAAGAAGGGGTGAGTTGTCGAAGAAAGAAAAGAAGAGTCAGCGAAGTCAGACACGAAGGGTCGATAGAAGCAAACATGACACTGGCTTGATTAGCCTATTCGAAAAAGCATCTTTTCTTTCTTTTCCTCTCGCAAAACTGACAACTGACAGTGCGAGTGTCACAATCTTACTGTATCGAATTAAGCGATTCTGTTATTGTAACATTCTTTCTATCTCTATTTGATTCAGCTATTTTTAGATTATCACGGCAAAAATAAACATTGTTGACAAAAAAAATCCAGTTTTGTTTTTAATCAACACGGGTTACTACGGACTTAATTGAAGATAGGTTTTTCACGCAAGAGGAAACGAGCTCACATATATAAGAATGAAAAGGCCTATAACGTCACATATATACATATATATATATGTATTGGTTTAGTCGTTGGTTTTGAAGATATATATATATATATATATATATATGTGTGTGTGTGTGTGTGTGTGTGTGTGTGTGAAGAAAGGAAGTGAATCCGACTGTATGTAGTATATTAAGAAAAATGAAAAAACACAGGTTTAAATGGGTTAAGTGGTGAGTTTATTGGCCGACGCTGATTAATAGATTAATAGATCGAAACACTGCAGCGTCGGCCAATAAACTCACCACTTAACCCATTTAAACCTGTGTTTTTTCATTTTTCTTAATATATATATATATATATATATATATATATATATATATATATATGAAAAAACTATTTACAAACAAGAAATCCTCATATAAACTTGTCTTAGCTTAACTTTTAAGACCTATAAACTTATCCCTAAGACTCAATCGTCAGTCATTTCGGTTACATTTATTTTAATTTTATTCGCTGTTAGATTATTAAAATAGTTTTTCTAATTTTGATGAATTTTATTTTGTTCTTTAAAAATTGAATAAACTTATTCAATTAATTCAATTAATTAAATAATCTAAGTTTTACAAACGATAAATAAACAGCAGTGGAATTCAACTTTTCTAGGAATCAGTTTTCTCTTTACATCCATAATTTTGTTTTTAAATAAGAAAAATATGCGACTGATAATTTTTATTATCGTCATTTTCCAAATATTTGCAAACGGAAATTTGACTATCATCATATTTTTCATTACTTGCATATTTCAGCCTTTAATAATAACATCTGTAGGATTAGTTTCTCGCACACATTTAAAAGAAATATGTACAATTCAAAAAAATCCATCTTAATCTAATTTCAGTCTCCCTGACGGTGGGGCTTAGAATACGCCCACCGCATCCCTTGTATCACCCCTCACCTAAAAAAATAAATAAAAATAAAAAAAAATAAATAAAAAAAATAAATAAAAAAAGAAAGAAAGAAAGAAAGAAATGGGTGTCCTGTGTATGACACTAAACTGCATCACATTTTGGTAGTAAACGATAAAATATGCCGATGACGTCATTCTCTCTTAAACATTCTGGTCCCTGATTGGCTGAATTTAAATGCATTCTGAATGCTTCTAAACGCTTTGTCTTTTCATTAGTATATAGTGGCGAGGGTTTGTTTTGAATCACTAGGAAAAGTGGAGTCACTCCTTCGTTTCCATTACGCCCAGGTCCACTCTGACTGAAAGTGATAGTATCTGTTTATAGGACAGATAGATCTGTGGGAAAATTATTAGTATATATTAGTATTAGTGTATAGTATATATTACTATTAGTATTAGTAAACTTGAAACCATATAATGTGTGAAAATTATTCGTATTAGATTGAAATACTTGAAGCAATATAATTATGTACAAATTATAAGTATTAGAAAGGAATACTTGAAACCATATAAGTGGGTAAAATTATTAGTATGTGATTATTTCAGAGCATATAGTTGTGGACACATTATAAGTATTAGATAGAAATACTTGAAACCATATAAATCTTAATAAATAGTTCGAGATAGAAAGAGTTGAAACCAGATAATTGTGTGCAAATGATTTATATTGAGAATAGTTACTTGACGCTATGATTGTTTTCAAAGGATTATTATCAATATTTACTTGAAACTATATAATTGCACGGCATGTCTTGTTCGTCTTACTTGGATGGTTTGTTTGATAGGAGGTAAGTGGCCGTACAGATGATTTTGCCGGGTGCTGCTTTCCGGATTTGTTCAAGACAGCGCACAGCTTCCAAGCGTAGATTATATTTGGACATGCTGGATACTTACATGATAAGCGAATCCAGAAAACTGGCACAAGAGGAATGCCAGAGTAGTTATGACTAAGTGGAAAAGTTGATGCACTGTGAATTGTACAAGAAATTAAAATATGGTCATGCTAGCAAATTGTATATGCACAAACCAGAATCCCTCTAAGAGAATGAGATATAAAATTCTCTGAGACTTTGAAATACAAATGGATCCCAAATCCTAGCCATCTCTGTCGGTTGTGGCAGTAGAATATACCGACTCCACTTCTGCAAGGGGTTGAGAACGGAATGTGGGCTAGAGCTGTAAGATACGCTAACTACACCCCTGCTGAGGCATGTCGGCTGGGGCAGTAGAATACACCAACTGCACCTCTGCAGAGTGGTAAAATCTCTCCAATGGGGCTGCTTGTTGGGCGTTGGTGGCGACCCGTGATGATTTAGGACGGAATCCTGGTGGCTGGAACAGTCCCTCACATGCAACACTCCGTTGGCGTTTACTTTGGCTAGACGTGTGGTCGAAGAGGCCCCCTCCGATCAATCGGTTGGTCACGTCAAGCTTTACCACCTATAGGATTGTCCCACCCCTATTACCCTCATGACAAACTCTTTATAATATATGTGCTAGAAGGCGGTGGTTGAGGGTCTTATTGACCTAGAGTAGTTGTACTTGTTCGGGTCCCATATATGGATTAAATAGATTAAAAAATGAGTATTAAAATGAGTTTGAAAAAAAAATTGAATACCCAACAAGAATGAATAAAAGAAAATGTCTTCGGCATAAACTAACCTAACAAGGGTTGACATGCCGTAAAAACCAACCAACCAACCAAGTATATCGTATCCCTAAGACCAGACCTTGTATCAATTAACAAGAAATAAAGAATTTGCTTTCAAGTATATTTTGAAAGACAGGAATGCATGCCTTTCCCAAGGGAATTAGTGTGAAGTGAAACACAAACAGCCTTGTCCAGGACTTGATCTCAGATATCCGATTTCATTTCTTACGACGATAACCGTTGCACAAGCCCATCTATATGGTATCTGGTATCTATTTACCCAGCCAGTTCGCCATGAGTAGAATTTGACACTAGGAGGATCGAACTCGCCATTCATTAGTAATAGATCTGCGAGACTATCTTACTAACCATTTATATCTCGATATGATGTCAAGTATATCCTATCTAATACTCATCAGGGTGACCTAAAGTCGGTACTAGCCAGACAGCGAAGGAGTATATCCCCTTTTCAGTAGAGCTAGACCAAGGAGATTATTTTTAGCGTCTAAAGTGGAGCGCCACACCAACCAACAGCTCCTTACTTTACCGCACAGATCCCTGTGCTACTCATACACTGAGTTTGCGGGGGCCGGTATCGACCCTGGAACCTTGTGGTTACTAGTGGAATGCTCTACCGATTAAGCTAGAGAATTTGTAAACAGATCTATTTAGCGCAAAGATGAGACCCTGTCAGAGTGAACATGAAAGTAATAGTAATGAAAGGGTTATTTAACTTCTCCAGAGATCCCGAACTTGAACCTCCATGCAGAATCCAGTTTACTATCAAGTCAAGGATACTAAAATTGATAAGTTAAATAAAATACTAAACGAATTAAAATCTATCGGTCGTTGACATTTTTATGGTTCTATTTTTCGAGGTTTGCAATTACAATTTGACACGTCTATATCGGCTTACAGTTTTGAAAAAGACATAAAATATAATTTAATATAAAAATATGAGTAGAAAAAATGTGTCGTTCGGAATGAATTAACAACATAATTATTACTTTAAAATTTTGTTGCAGACGTTCTTTTCCTCAAGTGACAGGGCTAAGACTTCCACCCAGAGAGGTGTTATAGTTATGACACAAAACTGCATTTGTAGTAAGGCTCTGGGGAGTGTGGAGTACCCGTTCATTGCCATTACTCTCAGGTCTACCCGGACCTGGACTGGTAGTACCGGTTAGGGTCCCATCTATGGGTCGAATATATCTGTTTCACAAAAAATGTAAATATGAATATACAATGGACGCAATATATATGTTTGCAAATTATCTATGATTTATAGGAATACTTGATATCATATATTCGTGTGCAAAAAGCTCTTAAAAATTACACAATAATGTAAATATAAACGTATAATATACGATATAAGCCTAACCTATAGGCATAGAATAACCCTAGAGAGGTTGATGCGTCAATTAATCATTTATTCGAGAGATTGGTCTTTACATATAATTAGCTTAAAAGCAGCCATATTGAGTGGCTTTTAAGTTGGTTATTCCCAAATTTATTCACAAGTTATGAAAATTGGTCTCGTTCAAAATAATTCATCTAAAAAAGACACGTAAAACAAACAAACAAACAAACAAAAAATGTCGAAAACTATCACTAATTAAAATTTGATTATGCATAATTTCAAAATTGGGGGTCCGGATTTAGGCCGGAATGTTTTCAATTAGTGTACAGAGTCGGCCTGATTCCAAAATGGTATGATATGTTGGGCTACGGCCTCAAGGAGTATAGTGGAAAAAATGTTGAAAAAATGTGACACACTGACATCGCATTATTAGAGTTAGAATTAGAAAGTTTACAAGTCTTATACATTTGGCATAACTGATTTTGTCAAGGGATTCAGAACAAATGGTATTTTAATGGCATATCAACCCATCTAGGGTGATTTTATACTTAGAGTTTGGGGATTTCGTATATTATACGCTTATATTTACATTTTTGCGTAATTTCTTAAAAGTTTTTTTTGCACACGGTTATATGATATCAAGTATTCCTATATAATATAAATAATTTCCAAACATATTTTATTTGAGTCATAGACCGGAAATGAGGAGGATTGTGGGAGCATGATCGGAGTGACGATATGTACGAAAAACTAGGGAAAGAGAGTGTCGAGAACATTTTTTAATCAGAAGCGAACCGCTAATTGTGAGCACAGAGAAACAGGACGAAGAGAGAGAGAGAGAGAGAGAGAGAGAGAGAGAGAGAGAGAGAGAGAGAGAGAGAGAGAGAGAGAGAGAGAGAGAGAGAGAGAGAGAGAGAGGGGCTGTCAGAGAAAGATTTTTAGGGGAACTAGTTTCAGAAAACACAAATAATAGTGAATAATTACTCAAATTTTCTCTGGGGTGCTCATGAATATATGTTTTATATCTATGTGCTTGTGATTTAAATGTAAGTATATGAGATATCTAGTATATAGTTAACGCAAACAGTGTCATTTATCAGCCATTTTAAAATGAGAGGAAACGAGAATTGATGTCCACAATGAGCAGATGGGGAAAACGACCCGCAGCCATTTTGAATTGGTTGGTTGAATATTTCCCAAGCATGGTGAATAAATATCCCAGCAAATCTTAGTGGCAGAATATTTTTACAACTTCTTCAAGTGGGAATTTTTTTTTCTTTTTTAGTTTAGGATATAAAAATCTTAAGAGAGTTTTGATTAATAAATAGAAAAGAAAAGAAAGAAGAAAGAAAAAAAGAAGTGAGAGGTGAAAGGAAAAGATAATAGAAAAAGTGTAAATATAAATAAAGAGAGAGAGAGAGAGAGAAATAGAAGAGAGAGAGAGAGAGAGAGAGAGAGAGAGAGAGAGAGAGAGAGAGAGAGAGAGAGAGAGAGAGAGAGAGAGAGAGAAGATGCAGGAAAAGCGGGAAAAGAAGATTTATTATAAGCATACACACCCACACACACACACAGACACACACACGAAAATAGATAGATACAATGATAAAAGTAGATTAATACATGGATAATAGGTTATATATATATGTGTGTGTGTGTATGTATGCATATGTATATATGTATGTATATAGAGATAGATAGATAGACATGAACAGAGATTAATAGATAGATAGATATGGATAGGTAGATAGACTGATATGAATTAAATTTTATAGATAAATAGATAGATAATTAAATAGATGGAAATGAACAGAGATAGATATGGAACAGACTGAGATAGATAGACATTGACTGAAATAGATAGATAAACAGATAGATATGAAGAAATTTAAATAGATAGTGTCTGAATAAGAGAGACTGAAAGGAGAGTCAAGGAAGAAAAGTAGAAAGAGGAAAGTTATGACTGGAGAATGATAGAATTGACTGAGAGAGAGAGAGAGAGAGAGAGAGAGAGAGAGAGAGAGAGAGAGAGAGAGAGAGAGAGACAGACAGACAGACAGACAGACAGACACAGACAGAGACAGACAGAGAAAAGAACGAAATACGAAAGAAAGAAAAAAAAAGAAGAAAGGGAAGGCAAAAGCTAATAACAAGAGAAAATAAAGAAATATATATATATATATATATATATATATATATGTGTGTGTGTGAGTGTGTGTGTGTGTGTGTGTGTGTGTGTGTGTGTGTCTGTATGTAAAGAGAGAGGGACGTCAAAAAAGAAGGAAAATAAGTCTTCTTTTTTTCTAATTAAAATTTTCTTTCAAAAAACAAAAAGAAATTTAGAGCCTCTGGAGTGTGTGTGTGTGGAGCGGGGAGGCGATGGTTTTGGTCTTTGGACTCTGAAATATGTACATAAATAATTTCATAAATAAATAAACATACGCATAAATGTCGTACAGATGGGAATAATAAGCGCGGAGGAACTCAGAATTAAGCGCATAATCTTTCACGCACCAAACATTGAAGTCCTCGTACATGTAGGTCGACTCATACACGCAGAAACATCGCACGAATGTCTTGTGGTGGAGCCAGTTGGCACTTCAGCAAAAAACAAAAAAAACGCGGGAAGTGATCGAATTTGGGTGCGGAGAGACCAAATGCAGTATTCATTTCTGTAAATGTAAAAGTTTCAATATATTGCAACGTAAAGAAATACATACGAGACATATATATATATATATATATATATATATATATATATATATATATATATATATATGTATGCATGGTGTAAATTATTCCTCATGCATTTATGCACTACCACCTCATCCACACCCACCCCGCATGGATCGGGTACCCAAAATGGAACGAATGAGATGAACATTTAATCATATTCATTTCCTATTTTAGTTTATCAAAAAATATACAAAATGAATTTTTATTATATATAAAAAATAAATAAACAAGAAAACAAATTTCTCCCCCAAAATTTTCTAAAGCTTTCTCGTCACATTTACGAATTATATATATATATATAATATATATATATATATATATATATATATATATATATATATAATCAATGGTAATATTATGGTTTTACACTCATAACTTGAAGTTTCATGGTAATCCAATCATCAGATGAGTTCAATGGTTGAGATTTTAAAAACCAGTAATTTAAAAAATTAATTAAAGAATTACTGGTTTTTAAAATCTCAACCATTTCACGACTGGTTTTTAAGATCTCAACCATTGAACTCATCTGATGATTGGATTACCATGAAACTTCATGTTATGAGTGTAAAACCATAATATTACCATTGATTATAAATCTGCTCTGCTTTATTAGCATTGAGCACTTTTTCATGCCAATACTTTTCTCATTTTTTCATTCATTATATATATATATATATATATATATATATATATATATATATATATATATATATATATATATATAATTTGAAAATTTGCTCTTTTGGAGCATTGTTAAGTAAAGTATATTATTGTTTATATTTTTTTGAAGGCAATTACAATGCGTATATCGTATAAAATTCGATAATTATGAAAATAATCAAGACCAGTAAACTCGGCAAATAACGCTGATGAGACTTATTAAAGTTGAAACAGCTGTACGGTGTTCCACGTCGCGAGCGTTATTTGCCGAGTTTACTTGTCAGGATTATTTTCAATAATTATCGAATTTTATACGATATACGCATTGTAATTGCCTTAAAAATATAAACAATAATATAGAGCACTATCTGCTTAGAAATATATATTATCTACAAAATATTATATATATACTAGCTAAAGTACCCGGTCCATGACCGACCTAAAAAAAATTTAGGAAAACCAGAGGGTGAGTGGGGAGAAAATAAGAGGAAAATGATTTATCAAATTAAAAAAAAAATCGCCAAGAATTGTCTAATGAATAAACGGTCGAAATAAACGTTAAAGTTCGAGACGCCACTAATAGGAATGAATTAAAGTAATTTCTAAAGTTAAAAAAGTTAATAGATGAGTAACAGAAATATCAAGATAAGTATATACTATATATATATATATATATATATATATATATATATATATATATATATATATTGTCGAAAGATCATTTATCTTAACGGTTTTTAGTAAAAAAAAAAGAAAGATAAAAAAGGGAAGTGGTGACTTAATTTGTAAAAATCTGTCTATTTATTTATTATTAGAATTATATTCTTTATTAAATAACAAATTTTCTTTAAACACTAAACAAACATAAAGATTAACTTAACATTTCGTATATAAACACTGTTTATATACGAAATGTTAAGTTAAGCTTCTTCATATAAGTTATTCAACTAACTCGTATTTTTACTTTTAAAATTTTGTTATTGTTATTGTTATACATTTACTTGTTATTGTAATTTAAAAAACTTTTTATAGAGAGTTGTTTGTTTAGCATTAAAACATTGTAAAATTACAGTAGATTGTATTTCACATTTAAATGTTAAGCTAAGTGTTACTAATATAAAAATGTAAAGATAAATAAACTTTCGATAACTATATGTATGTATTTATTTAGATATTTCTTTATTCTTTTACTGTTTGTTTACTTATTTACGAAATGTAAGTTAAGCTTCTTTAAATAAGTTATATAACTTAACTACCTCGTATTTTTTAACTTTTTTTTTCTCTAAAACTCTTTTGTACATACAAAAAAAAAATGAAATACTGATTATCTTTTATAGTCGGGTCATGGACCGGGTACTTTTGCTAGTTAATAATAAAAACAAAGTTGAGTTATTATTAATCGTTAAATTAAATGTTTTCGTTTATTATTTTTATTCACTTCGCTGTAAAAAATAATTAAATCGATAAAACCACATACAAATTACATATTTAGAAAGATTATTTTATTTTCTTTCTAACCAAATAAATATTTCTAAGATTAGACCGGTGATACGCGAAAAATTCCGAGCTGAAATGATTAGGGCACAAATTTGTCAACTTCAAATTATCAGCAGCGGCGCCATTTTACTGTTGATACAGGCAGCAGCCAGCGGAAATGTTTTTATTAGCAGCAGCAGCCATGTCACGATTATTGCAAATCGTTTGATTTTTGTTTAATTAATTAATTATATCCCTTAATCAGTAAAAATCAATAACCAAATTTAGCGTATTTTTTAGTTAGAAGGATATTAATGTGTATGCAAGATTTTGAATCCGAGTGACCTCTCGTTTTGGAGTTATAGGTCGACACGTACATATCAAACATCCTTTTATATATATATATATATATATATATATATATATATATATATATATATATATATATATATTGTCACATTACCTTGTAATATATTTTGTCACTTTCATTTGAATTATTCTTCTAAATTTGATTGTTCTTTATATCTGACTTGTATCATTTATTTCTTCTTGCAGGGTAAAGGAATCATGAAGACTTATTGGGTGCTGGGAAAAACTAAATAACAATCATTCGGTGAAAGAAGAAGAAAAGAAAATGAAGACAGCAAAAACGCAATGGCCATCAAATTACCCGTTTCTTTAGATAACCGATTATTTAATTGTCCTTGAACTTCTTTGGAATTTTCAAACCAAATCGTATTGGGTTACATGGTATCAGTTTATGTCTAGAATCTTAAATGGTGTCTGGCTGGTTGAAAATTGGCATCTTAGTCGCTCTTTTAAATCTACCTTTTTTGTTTCTTAATGAGTAAAATTTTCTTTCAGCCGCGGACATTACAGTCATTTATCATTTGAAAGTTAAACACACAGAGAAAAACACAGACAAAAACACAAACAAATAAATAAGTACACACCAACATTATGGAGGCGCGTGGCCTAATGGCTAGAGTCATGGGAAATAGACTCGTCGATCCGAGTTCAAATCCTAGACAAGGCTGTTTGAATTTCACATAGCGCTAATATCCTTGGGAAAGGTAGGAATCCATATATTCTCCCTCCAGCTATGGGTTAAATAGTAGGACAGACTGGCCTCTTTAACCTTGGATAGATAACCAGTCTAGGAGAAGGAAAACTATGAATTTTAAAAATCCTGAGGTCAGTCGTGGATTGGGTTTGTGACATTCCTTGTGCACCAATTCATTCCTATCGACTGTGCCAAAAAGTGCGGATGGTCCAACACAAGCCTTCACCACTATAAACAAAACACTATGTAGGTTGTTCATTTGATGGATCCTCATACGTCGAAATCGACGAGGGAGTCCATACACACCAACATTAAAAAAAAACTAAATCAAAGACAGTAGAATTTTATTATTTCTAATGGAACATCATACAATCAAAACGGATATTATTAGGTAGTATGTAGTATCAAACTCTAAGTGTCCTGCGTATAACGTTAAACTGCACCAGTGGTAAAGTTCTAATTCTGGACCTCTGGGTAGTGTAATGTACCCCTTCATCAACATTACTCTCAGGTCTTCTCAGACCCGAAGTGATAGTACCTGTTAGGGTCCCATATATGGGTTAAAGAGAAAAAAATAAGTTTAGAAATGTGTTTAAAAATGAGTTAAAAGAATTGAATTCCCATGAAGAATGAATAAAACGTTTCGGCATAAAATAACCCAACAGGGTTGAAATGCCGTGAAAATCCAGCCAACCAACCAAACTTTAAAGCATTAAACCTGAAATCAAATGTAAAATCACACACACACACACACACACACACATATACATATATATATATATATATATAATATATATATATATATATATATAGTGTAATTTTACATTTGATTTCAGTTTTTTTTCAGTTTAAAGTTTTGGCAATAAATAATACCTAATAATATGCATTTTTATTGTATAAATCACTTAAAGGTCGCCTTATCGGGTTACAATTAAGCTAGCTCTTGTGTAAGGCTCTTGATTGGGTTTTCGGTCCTGCATTGAGTACATATTAAATTTCCTTAAACTGCGTATTACATTAATATTTAAGGTTTTTTCTATAAAAGAGTCAACGACAATTTTTTTGCTACCACTTAATTTAAAAACAATTTGATGTACGTAGTTCCTTAATTTCCATATAAACAATTATTTCTATTTCATGGGTGACTTTTGTTGGATTTTGCAATTAATTTCGATTATTCCCAAATTTATTTCCAAGTTATAAAAAAAAATTCGTTGCAAAAATTACTGAAAACAATCACAGTAATTAAAACTTGGGAATCCACAATTTCAGATTGTCTGGAATGTTTTTAATTTTCTCACGGAATCAGTCTGATTCCAAAATGGTATAATAGGTTGGGCTACGGCCTCTCGGAGTACATATGAAAAAATGTGATACACTGACATTTGCATTTATTATTAGAGATGTTTCACGAGAAATAATAGAATCCACACACACATACAATCACAAATACACCCAAACAAAGAAATGAACATACAAAGGTATATTAAAATAAATGCATATATACACTATCGCCCATAAATAGGTACTTGCTAATTAAAAAATAAAAAGTTGATTTTCTTCTCAAATAAGATACCAATACTTTATTATTTATAGTGGAACATTATACAATGAAAATGGATATGATTATGTATTGATATCCTCACACTCTGCAGCATTGAAACTTTGAAATTGCCGCACTTCTGTCACTAAAAATAAAATTGCATAAAAATATAAAAAGTGATTATTATTTTGAGGTGCTACAAATTTATATCATTGTTTACTGGTTTTCAATGCTGTAGTGTTTGGTAATAAATAACACCTAATAATATCCGTTTCGAATGTAATAATTCCCACTAGATATGAAAAAGTAATGGTTTATTTGATTTAGAAGAAAATGGACATTTCTAAAAAAATGTGTGGATTGTATTTATTTATGGGAAATTCTACACAATACAATGATAAACACACACACACATACATATGTATCGATCTAAATGATCTCATCAGGACCCTACTGTAAAGACTAGCCAGGTCCCAGCAGATAATTTGCCACTTCCCTCTCTACCCCAAATCTGTGTTAACTATTGCTGACAATAAAACTAATTTACAAAGTTTGTCATCAGAAACCTTTTCTTCACAGCGTGTGTTTTCTAGACGATTTCGACCACTTCATTTGATTCTGTGTTGCCACAAGGTATGATCTAAGAAACTGTGTCTGCAAACCAACCAGATCCTAGTAGAAGCCGCAAAGTTACTCTAAGGTTAACAACAACAAATAAATGAAAACTTAGTTCAATTCTGAAGTTTTATCATAGAACAAAACAATGACTAACAATACAAAGTCTTTCCTATATAGAGAGTCAAAGTTGAGAGAGAAACAAGTTATCTTCTCTTTTAGTATGTTCTGTTGCTTTTTTTAAACTTTGGAAACCAAGCGGTTAGAGGCGTATTGTCTTTGTATTCAAATATTTATGAGAGGCACTGTATATTATCAATTTAGGATAGAATTCATAGAGGTCAATATGTCAAGTTTGACAAGTCATTGTTTTACACAGATAAATCTATACAAACTTATGTCCGCCCATCACAATGAAACGCCTTTCGGATTCTCATGATCGGACACAATATTGTCTAACACAGTTGAAGAAATATTAACTCCGACCCAAATCGTATCCTTTTCTCAACTTTCTCAGCCTCTCTCTCTCTCTCTCTCTCTCTCTCTCTCTCTCTCTCTCTCTCTCTCCTTTTCACTCTATTTCTCTGTTTTTTCTTTTTCTATTCTTTGCTCTCCGTCCTCGTTCTATGTGTTACTCTCAGTTTTCCTCTTGCTATGTTTTTCCTTCTATCTCTCACTATACTTACAAAATTCTCTCTTACTTTTTTCTCTTCCTATATATATATATATATATATATATATGGAATTATATTTTATATTATATATGGAATTCATGGATTAGTGAAGTGTGTTATCCACGAATGTGTGGCCAGAAAGCTGTGTGTGCTTTGTTTAATTCCACATGTATTGTGTGTGTGTATGCCTTCTTTAAGAATGCATAAGAGTTACAGATCGTGATTTAAATATGCGTGCGTGCGGTGGATGATTTTTAAGTGTGAAAATCGAGCTCTCAATTTAGTGAACAA
>CM042141.1:91916517-91949017 GCA_023376005.1 Doryteuthis pealeii
AAACCCAAACACCTTTAAGATTCAGATTCAACAACCACAAACTAACCCTTCGAAAAAAATCCCCTTACTCACTTATAGCTAAACATTTCAACCAACCAGGACACACACTTGACAATATTAAATGTATTCTAATAGACAGTGACTTAGCAACAACACAAATACACAAACAAAAAAAAAATCAAATGGATACTCAAACTCAATACACATAAAAATGGTTTGAATACTGACCTAGGCACTTTAAATACATACAAATACTTTCCCACAACCCATGCCTAATATCCCACCACAAACATCATAACCCTCCAAAAAAAAAACACAGGGAAACCTTCTACCCTGGCCTACTGAAGATATTAAAATTCCAACGCACAAGACAACACACAGGGAGAACTTATAATACTACCAGCCAATAGACCACTCAACTGGTATCCCAAAGAAGAGACTGATACATTGTCACAGGTATGTATGTGTACACACAAAATATGCAGGAATTCTATGCGTATTTTAGGCTAAGACGCAGCGAGGAAACATAAGTTAATTCTGTGACGTAATATTGTATTTCTATTTTTATTTATTTTATCTTTTATTCATTCTTTAATTTTGATTAAGTTGCGCATGACTTTAACGATCAAAGTCATGCCGAATTTCGAACGATTGCTGTGATCGATTTCAGGAGGGGGGGGTGATTACGTCACACAATTTCGAAAGAAAAATAACGGCTAAACAATGCCAAATCCTTTTATATCATTTTTTTTCTCACAATTGCTTGATTTCACTTTCCACACACAGTCATCATACCTTGATAAAGGGTGAATGTTCACCCGAAATATCGGAATAAATCGAACCAGGGACAGAACAACAGCTGGATATTGAAACTCTGTTTTTTGTTCTGTTTTTTTTCGTTTTTGTTCACTTTCCATTATGTTTCATAATACAACAAAAAAACAACGTTCACAAGAATAAAGTTTATACGCAATCAACTTATATATATATATATATATATATATATATATATTATTCGAATACCAATTCAAAAGTTTCATTGGCGTAGTATTATATCAGTAATTTATTCAAAAGTGTTAAATACTTCGTAAAAACTAAGGCTTTAAAAGATTTGGCATTAAGTAACCCACAGCGGTTGATATGCCGCTTACACTAACCAACCAACCAACCCGACCGAGGCTACTTGTCCGAGTATAGAGAGTGAATACTAATGATTATTACTCAGGAATAATAATGGTGAATCCTTATTTCAAAGTATAACATTTTCTCAAGAAAATCGGGAAACGAAATATTTCTGACTTGGTGAATATTTTTAATAAATAAAAAGAGAAAGAAATAAGAAAAAAAAAAATTTAAGAACGAAAAGTTGAAAAAGTGAAAAGGAATTCCCACTGTTTGGTATTTGTGTTGCTTGTTGAAACAAGTGGCGTTCTGTTTTCCGCTTGGCTGAGAGAGAAGAGAGAGAGAGAGAGAGAGAGAGAGAGAGAGAGAGAGAGAGAGAGAGAGAGAGAGAGAGAGAGAGAGAGGGATGGTTTCAGTTAATTGCTTCTTTCATTTAGAGCCATTCATCGCTTGACTTTAAGGACACTTAATTATTAATCTACATTCCTTTATAATCTTCTTTCTTTCTTTCTTTCTTTCTTTCTTTCTCAGTGTTTTATTTCTCCACATTTCTAAATACATTCTCCACATTATTTCATTCTTTCTTTCTTTCTTTCTTTCTTTCTCAATGTGTTATTTCTTAATATTTTTAATTTCTTTCTTCGCATACTT
The DNA here is from genome assembly GCA_023376005.1 of Doryteuthis pealeii. Classification (NCBI taxonomy): domain Eukaryota; kingdom Metazoa; phylum Mollusca; class Cephalopoda; order Myopsida; family Loliginidae; genus Doryteuthis; species Doryteuthis pealeii. The sequence goes on from CM042141.1 coordinate 91,918,291, forward strand.
TCTTTCTATCTCAACATGCTTTCGATATCTATATTCTTTCTTTCTTTCTTTCTTTCTTTCTTTCTTTCTTTCTTTCTTTCTTTCTTTCTTTCTCCACGTTTTATTTTACAATATTTTTTTATTTATTTCTACGCATTTTTCTTTGTTTATTTCTTTTTCTATATTCTTTCTTTCTTACTTTTTTTCTCAGTGTCTGACTTCTGCATAGTCCTTTCTTTCTTTCTTTCCTTTTTCTTTCTTTCTCAATGTGTTATTTCTCAATATTTTTTCTTGCTTTCTCAACATGATTTCGATCTCCATATTCTTTCTTTCTGTCCATTTTATTTTTCTACTTTAAAATATATTTTAAACTTTTATTTCTATTTATTTATTTAGGAATTTTCATTGATACTCTTTTTCTGCCCTCGTTCAGTTTTTTCCCTGATTCTTTCATTGAATTTTCAAACTTTTCCTTTCACCTTATTCGACTTTTTTTTTTCTCAGCACAGATTTTTTATTCCACGTGAACCATCGATAACAGAAATCATTTCTCTTTTGTTTGTTTGTTTGTTTGTTTATTCATGTATTCTTTCTTTCTTTCTTTCTGTTATTCTTTTTCTTCTTCTTATTTTTGTTTTCTTTTTTCCGTTTTGTTTCTTTCTCTTTCTTTTTTCTTTTTTTTTCTCTTAGCTTTGCTATTACTTTTTTGTACTTCTTTCTTTTTTCTTTCTTCCTTTTTTCTTTCTTTCTTTCTTTCTTTCTTTCTTTCTTTCTTCTCGTCATTATGCATTCATAATTACTTAACTGTCTCTTTCCGGGATTTCATTTTCGACATCTGGCCTCTGTTACCACCCAGTTAATTCAATCCGTCATCCTTTCTTTAGCACTTAATCAAAAAAAGTAATAATAATAATAATTAGGATGATGATCATGATAATGATGATGATTAAGTAGTGATAATACTACTACTACTGATGATGGTATCTATGGTTGCATATACACACATATGAGATTAAAATCACAACCACTACTATGATACATAATAATGAGACACTTTTTTTCATCGGATGTTGACGGGTTTATCGCTTTTATTTTAGTCGTACACAAACAAATATGCAGATGACGTCATTGTTTCTTAAGCGATTCTGGTCCCTGATTGGCCGAATTCAAAATCATTAAGAATGTTTTTCAACGCTTTGCCAGTTCCTTAAAATTTTGTGGTAAACTTCTAGGGAGTGTGGATTCACCCTTACGTGGCTATTACTCCCAGGCCAACTCTGACCCGGTTAGGGTTCCATCTATGGATCAAAAAGTTTCGTTGGAAAATCATTTATATTGGATAGGAATACTTGATACCATATAACTATGGAAGTGCGTGTTGTAATGGTTAGAATCGTAGGAAATGTACTCGTCGACCAGAGTTCAAATCCTGGACGAGACTCTTTACATTTCATATAGCGCTAACACCCTTGGGAAAGGTGTGCATCCAAATACTCTCCTTCCAGCTATGGGTAAATAGTAGGGCAAACTGGTAGAGTTTTTTGGTATATAATGTGTGCTGGAAACCGCCACTTAAACTTATAGACTTGTCAAAGGTACGTGGATTAAACCCAGCCAATCAACAACTAGAATACGTGGTTAGTTAACTATTTAATCGCCGATCTGGAAAGCAGTTCATTTGCACGGATTCGCCATCGCCGAACGGACCTGCAACCAAGGACTTTGCTCAATCGAAGGATTCTAATCAACACTAACGGACACCAAAGAAGAACCAAATGATTTTACCCAACACCAAGAGACACAGAGGAACAACCAAAGGATTCTTCACTAAAGATTGTACTATGCTTAACACAAGGGATCTCCTCTCTCTCTTGAAGCCTAAAAATGATCAGAAAAATGTAACTCAAACTGGGCTCTTTAACCGTGGCTAGATATCCCCAGTCTAGGAGAAGGAAACCTCTGAATGCAAACCCGTTAAACTCCGCTAAAAGAAATTGACATTGTGTCACATCCTGCTTGTGTGAGGGGTTGGTAAATATACATAACTAATGTGTAAATTGATTAATTTAAGTTTTCATTTATAGAGAAAAGTTGGGGGGGTTCTAAAAAAAAGCCCTTATTTATTGAATAAATGTTCAAATCCTGAATGAGGCTATTTGGAGTTCACAAAGGGGAAGGTATGCATCCAACTATTCTCCCTCCAGCTATGGGTAAATAGTATGGCAAACTGGCCATTGATTGGAAACCAGCCTAAGAGAAGGAAAACTCTGAATTCAAATGTGTTAAACTCGGCTTAAGAAACTAACCCTGTGTCACATCCTACTCATGCAGAAGGGTTGGTATATATATATATATATATATATATATATATATATATATACGCACACATCTCAATGAAAATATTTACACAAATTCACATATGATATATACAGAAGAATAGATTTAATCATAACTTCTGTATTTAAAATACTCTTCGGTAAAATGTACAGATGAAACAATTGTATATGTTAATTAATAGTTACTTTAAGCAACATTTGTTTACTAAGGGAACTATTATTTAAACCACATAATCGCTTGAAATACTTGCAGCCATGTCATCATCATGTCACACTAGTAGCACGGCTATCTACGTCCCTATCATCCATTACCCCTTTCGGTAAGTCCTCTACACAGCATCCTGTATCCACGTAGAGCTGGTCAATGTAAGTCTTTGCTAGACGGTCCACACTGACGTGCCAATGTGATGGTTTCCACAGGAGAACGTCACTTATGAGCTCGTCTCCGCTTTTCCAGCAGTGTCTAGCATTTCTTCTGTGTCTCATTACGATGGTTTGTGTGATGGGGGCAAGTGGCCGTACAGCTGTTTTCTTGGGGGATATTGTTTCCACGATTTGTTTAAGATCGCACGAAGCATTCTTGTGCAACTCCCATCTAATTCTCTAGGTGCCTCGTTAGGGTCCAAGTGGTGCGGCCGTACAGTAGTATTCATACAACTACGACTTCAAAGAATTTTCGCTTAATTAAAATTAGATAAGAATACTTGAATTCATATAAACAAATGATTACTATTATCAAACAGTTACTTGAAACTCTAATTCTTTGAAATACTTGAAACCATATAGTTGATAGAGAATCCACCCAAGAACCACAAGGTTCGAGGTTCGATACCGACCCTCACTAACTCAACGCATGAGTAGCACATCCTTGATCTATGTATTAAAGTGGGGAGCTGATAGTAGGCGTGGCGCTTCACTTCAGACGCTAAAACAATCTCAGTGATCTAGCGCTAGTGAAAAGGGGATAGACTCCTAGTCCAGCTGATACATACGATACGCCACACCACCGACTTTACTTACTTTACTTATTAGTATTAGATAAGAATATTTGAATCTGAATAACTGTGTGCAAATTATTAGTAATAGATAAGAATACTTAAAGGCGTATAAACAAACGATTATTGTAATCAAACGTTTATTGAAACCATTAATTGCTTGAAATACTTAAAACCATATCATATTCATCATATTGTGCTGACAGCACGGATCCCCATGACTCAGTTTCCACTCGTGCCTATCGGTCATCTCTCCTGGCAAGTCCTCACGGCATCCATTATCAGTACAGAGCTAATCAATCTACGTTTTTACTGGTCGGCCCTTTCTTGTGTGTCCATGTGGAGGTGTCCGCAGGAGAATGTCACTTTATACTTCTCCAGCAGAACCCAAAATATCTTATTCGTCTTAGATTGTATGCAAATTGAACATTCAGCGATCAAGACCTACAGACGAAGATTACAAGGACAAATAATAATATCACACTTTACTATCTGGGACTTCAATCCATGCTACAGACTTCTGCTACAAGGAGTATCTACTGAAACTACACCTTGTCCTACTAGGATTTCAAGGAATACTACAAAATGTCTGCTACAAGGAGAATCTCCTGAAACAACACTCTTTTCGATCTTGGATTTCAAGGAATACTACAGATTTTCTGCTACAAGGAGTATCTACGAAAACTTCATCCTTTCCTATCTAGGATTTCAATGAATACTAAAGACTTTCTGTCACAAGGAGTATCTACTGAAACTACACCCTTTTCTATCTAGGGTTTCAATAAATACTATAGATTTTCTGCTACAAGGAGTATTTACGAAAACTACACCCTTTTCTATCTAGGATTTCAAGGAAAACTACAGATTTTCTGCTACAAGGAGTATCTACCGATATAAAATTCTTTTCTACCTGGGATTTCAATGAACACTACAAGGATTAACCAACTGAACCAAAATACTCAATACTGACTTGAATTTACCAACAGAAGAACGAAACGTCTAAAATGGTGACCAGAATTTTAACCGTTCTTTATTAAACGTGCATTTAATTTTTTTATGCCACGGTATGACTTCATTTCAAAATAGGCGTGAGAAATTTCATTAAAACCCCATTCTCCTTCCCAATTGCCCCCCCCTTCCCTGTTATTCCCGAAAGAACTTATTTTTTAAGGATCTGTCTTCGCGGCGGTCGACGTTGATTGGCCGCTAGAAATGATAATCAAGTATAAATGCCTTTATTAATTTAGATATGGCTAAATAAATTTCCACGTGTGTGTGTGGGGGGGGGAAGCGAGGGAGCGGACAAATCTGGACTCGGCGCCACACAGTCTATCACTGCCCTTACCAAAAAGCAACGAATGGTAAAGGAAAGGGAATAATATGTGAATGTCATTATTTAGAATACAGCATTATTACACGCCTTGCGAGTTTTTCACACCATCGTTCACTGGTGGTCTATCACTGGAGTCTGAGTGACAGCAAGTCTCCTCAGGTTTCCAGGATTCTTCTGAGTATTCGAACAGATATCACCAATGCTATTGCCTGGGGGGGAGGGGGCTCTATTCTACCTCTGATTTATAATTACCCCAATCTTTTTTCCAACCATTTAGTATCGTCCAAGTGCACCAACGAAAATTGGTATCACCGTCACTCTCATGTTCCACAGTTTTTTTTCAGTTTTCTGGCAAGCTCCAAGTATTTATTTATCTTTTTGCTTTCTTTCGTTTTTACTCTGTCGTACACCAGAAAAGCAAAATCCACGAGATGACAAGCTATCTTCTTGTTTATTAATACTAAGTCTTGTCTTCTGGTCGGGATTAGGTGATCCGTCTATATCTATTATTATTATTATTGTTATTATTATTATTAGAGATAATATCCCCGAATTGACAAACGAATTATATATATATATATATATATATATATATATATATATATATATATATATATATATTGGTTTGGCGGTTGGTTTTGAAGGCTATCACAATGCATGTGTAAAGAAAAAAATAAGGTAACAATGGTGTTGTTTGTTAACCTGTGATTCATTAATATTTTGAGATAAAATCTCTTCTTCTGAAGAACACTGGAACTGAAGTAGTTGTCGTCTTGTTATGGCATTTTTAGTTAAATTAACATCTTTTTTTCCCTTTAACTAAAAATAATTTAACTTAGAATAAATTAAGGAAAAAAACTTTAAACTTGCTTCATTGTAATAATTTATATCAACTGAGTAATCACAGCATCTTCAGACATGAGCAAAAACATGGTTATTACGGAAGGAATTGCCCAGAATACAAGGACTTAAATCCCTGTATTCTGGGTAATTCATTCCGTAAATTTTTAAGTTAAAAAAAAAGTTTTCTTCCTTAATTTATATATATATATATATATATATATATATATATATATATATATAAATTCTAAAATGTTTATTCTTTATAATTTTCAAAAGTAACTATTCAAGTCTTTTTGTTTTTCGCATATCGGAATCCGGATGGTAGAGAACATGTCCCATATTTTTTTTTACCCAAGCGCTTTCAACCATTTCACTGATCGTTTTTAGGGGGGATTATTAGTTTTAGTGATTGGTTGCTTAGTGTGAGTTTTATTCGTTTGGAAGTTTTTCCTTTCTATACATATATACATACACATACACGCATATATATATATATATATATATATATATATATATATATATATGTGGTGTGTGTGTGTGTGTGTGTGTGTGTGTGTTGGGGGGGTTGTGTGTGTGTCTGTGTGTGATAACAACGAAACAACTAAAATATCATTCATAGATTCTACAATTTTACCATTAACAGGTACTACCACAAATGGCCATTGTGGAACTGGGATTAATGGCAATAAAGGGTACTCCACACTTCCTAGAGCTCCAGAACTGGACCACCACCATCAACTCCAGTTTAGTATCATACCCAGCACCCCCCTTTTTTGGGGGCGAGTGGATTGAGGTCTTACCACTTCTTAGAGGATAGAGTTACCACGGAATGAATAACATTGTTTACAACTAAACGCTACAAATGCCATCTAACGACAAATGACTCGACTTTGTACTAAAGTCGACTCATTTAAAATATTTTTTCTGTTCTTATGAACGTTGGATAAGATATTAAATGAGACGAAACGTTTCCTTTGCGTTTAAAGAAATAATTACCCACCCTGAGATTATATTTCAAATTTCAACCATTTTCTGCATTTATTTTCGGAGTTTTCTTGATAGGTAATTCTTCTTCTTCTTCTTCTTCTTCTTCTTCTTCTTCTTCTTCTTCTTATTATTATTATTATTATTATTATTATTATTATTATTATTATTATTATTATTAGAATTCTTCGGAAATAATAATTGTCAAGATGTTTCAAAATTATTCACTTAAATTCCTATCAATCAAAACCTTTAAGATATTACAAAGTTAGAAACAACTACGAAAATGAATTATTAGCCGTATTACCTGACAATAATTAACACTTTATAAAAACTAATATTAAATTCATTAGTTTGATGCAAAAGTTCCCGACAATGTTAGGGAAATCTTAGAAATGCAATTTGACGTTTACTCAGATTTGTTCATGTATTTTGATTAATTTTAACGGCTGTCAACTCTTCTGTGCTCGTCCCTATTTCACTAGTAGTGTCCAGCAGATCTTGTTAATCTTAATTGGATGATTTGTGATAGGAGGCAAGTGGCCATACAGCTGCTCTTTTGAGGGGTGCTGCTTCCAGGATTTGTTCAAGCATCCTTGTAAAGTTTTCATGTTGCTTTTTCTTCAGCCATACAGATGCACGACCTTCTTCATGGTGTTTCTTTCTCTAAGAGATACTATCACGAGAATGATGTCGATTGTTTTAAAAAAAATTCATCTGTCCCCTCCCCCCTTTTGAAAATAAATCTCTACTGAGTTTTTAACTGTCTTCCTCGTCCACATTGAAGGAGGGAGAGAAAATTGATTCATTGCTCGGACCATATGACCTTTAAGCACCCCTTTTTGATTTCGATTAAGAAAGGACATGTTTTTCATTTACACCGTCAATATCCGGTTGTTTTAACAGACGATTATTAGATTTTTAAAAATTATAAAACTAACCCCTAACACTAACCCTAACCCTAACTCTAACCCTAACCCTAACAAACAACCGTATATTGACGGTGTAGATGAAAAAATGTCCTTTCTTAATCGTGATCAAAAAGGGGTGCCTAAAGGTAATATGGCCCCATTGCTCGACCATCTAAATCTTGTTATTTTTCCCGACATAGTTGTTGCATACCATACTTAAAATTGATGTGTTATCTTGTTCTGTTGGATATACCTATAGAACCCTGGTTGTATACATGCCTATTTTTCTTTGTGTGGTCCTATGCCAGTCATGGTACTTGATAAAATGACTTAGTTCCGTGTCTGTCTCATGTGTGTCTTCAATTCTTTTCTCTGAGTTTGGCCAACTCAGAGAAAAAGAATTGAAGACACACATGTGACAGACACGGAATCTCTATTGTTCTGAGTAAACTTAACTTTATGGGGTTTACTGATGACTTTTACTAGGATTTGACTTCTATTATTCTTCTGTCCCGAAGATGCTAATTTACAAACCACATTGCCCCTTTTCTTTGGATTTTAACTCCCTCCCCAGTTTCTTTTTTCTTACTCCTAAGTTTCCTATTTACCTGTCTTACTTTTTGCAAAAATTTCTTTCTCAGAAGAACAGATTTTTTTTCTGTGAATTATTTGATTATATCTCTGACGTAATATTTGTCGGCAGTATCTTCTCATTTTTGCACTTATAGGACCACATTTGTTTGGATACTTAGCTTCTGTTTCTTCTATCTTGCTATCTTAGCTTGGGCTGGGTCTGTCTATCGGTCGATCCTCCGCTATCTCGCAGGTCTGGGCTTGTATCTTCTTAGTTGGATCTTCTGTTATTCTTGATCTGTCTATTTCTGAAACGTCATGTTACGATTTTGTGGACATTTTTAGGCTTCAAGTCAGAGCACTTTACAGCGGAGATCCCTTGTGTTAAGCAAAGGCTGATCTTTATTGAAGCATCCTTTGGTTGTTCCTTGGTGTCCCTTAGTGTTGGGTAGAATCCTTTGGTTGTTCCTCGGTATCCCCTAGTGTTTGATAGAATCCTTTGGTTGTTCCTTGGTGTTCCTTAGTGTTGGGTAGAATCCTTTGGTTGTTCCTTGGTGTCTGTTAGTGTTGGGTACAATCCTTTGGTTCTTCCTCGGTGTCCCTTAGTGTTGGGTAGAATCCTTTGGTTCTTCCTTGGTGTCCCTTAGTGTTGGGTAGAATCCTTTGGTTCTTCCTTGGTGTCCCTTAGTGTTGGGTAGAATCCTTTGGTTGAGCAAAGTCCTTGATTGCAGGTCCGTTCGTCAATCTCGAATACGTGCAAAGTTCCTTCCAAGATCGGCGATTAAATTGTTAACTAACCACGTATTCTAGCCGTTGATTGGCTGGTTTAACCCATGCGCCCAAGCAGAATTTATAAGTTTAAGTAGTGGACTTCAGAACACCTTATATAACAAAATATATACCAAAATGTCATGTGTTATTATGTTCTTGATTGACGAAACAAGACTTTCTTTTTGTTCGAGCTCATATTTCATTTCTATCAATCCCAAACCAACAAACACACATTTGGCTAATCGAACGAAGCACGGCCATTACGGTCCGTCTCGCTCAACACTTAGCCAAAAACTGATTTTCCCACAGCTCACGTTAGTGAACTGGAAGAGTAGGTCAACACAGGGTTACGAAGTATCCATCACTTTTTTGCGTTTTCCATTAACCATTATTTTAAAATTTATACGCTTCACTTACTGTACATAATTAATAGGCTACCTATCAAATAAAACCAAATAAAAGTAAATACACAAACAAAAATTCTAATGGAAATAAACAACTTAGAAATATGATTAGTATTATCTGCGTTATTCAGACTATTGTCCTCATATTCATTGTTATCTGTACAACGTTTTGGTCGATATGCCCTCCGGTCTTCTTCAGATATTTCTTCTCGGACTTAGGAACCTTCTCGAACTCGGGAACCTTCTTGTCGTAATGGTGAGCCAACTACGACAAGAAAGTTCCCGAGTGCGAAAAGAAGGTTCCCAAGTCCGACAAGAAATACCTGAAGAAGGCCGGAGGGCATATCGGCCGAAACGTTGTACAGATAACAATGAAGATGAGAAAAATAGTCTGAATAACGCATCAATACTAATCATCAAGCCTCATCTCAAACATTCAGAGAAATAGTATTAAAAATATGAATATATGAAAACTAAAAGATAATAAACCAAAAATATAGAAAAGGGATTTTATTGATCTATATCTATAAACATATTAAAGGGTATTTGGTGTGTCTGTATGAATGTATTTATGTCTGGGGAAAACTACGAAAATAAAACAATTAACGACAAAGTAAAAATGTATATACACATTCACTATCAACAAATCTTGCTTTTTGAGCAAAAATAATGAAGATTTGATTATTTTCGTGAATTGGTAGAATAAAGGTAGCAACCCTATTATCAAAAGATCGAATAAAGGGGGCAACCCTATTATAGAATAGTAGAATAAGGTTGGAAGTCCTATAGGGAATCGGTAGAATAAAAGTAGCAACCCTATTATCAAAAAATCAATAAAGGGGGCAACCCTATTATAGAATAGTAGAATAAAGTTGGAAGTCCTATAGGGAATTGGTAGAAAAAAGGTAGCAACCCTATTATCAAAAAATTATCATAATTAGAGAGAGAGAGAGAGAGAGAGAGAGTGAGAGAGTTTGTGTGTGTGAAAAAGAGAGTGTGTGTGTGTGAAATAGATAGATAGATAGATAGATAGAGAGAGAGAGAGAGAGAGAGAGATTGTGCGTGTGTGTGTGAAAGAGAGAGAGAGAGTGTGTGTGTGTGTGTGAGATAGATAGATAGATAGATAGAGAAGATAGATAGAGAGATAGAGAGAGAGAGAGAGAGAGAGAGAGAGAGAGAGAGAGAGAGAGAGAGAGAGAGAGTTTCTCGTTATCGAGAATTTTATTTCATACACTATATGATACTAGCCATGATCATTTGTACCAAAAGACACACCTTACTCACTCCGTCATTTTTGGCCTAATTCCAACCAACCATTCCTTTATTATTAGTCATACTTGAACATTTAAAAACTATACCAGTGGAGGCGTTCAAGTGTAACGGTTATCGTCGGAGCAAATGGACACGGTGACTCGAGTTCAGGAAGAGGCAGTTTTCATTTCACGTAGCACTAATATTCTTGGGAAAGCACGTACCTAGGTGGTAATATCTGATCCACAGAGAGCGATGTTAATACACGAATAGCAAAGGCATGGTCGGCCACAAACAAATTATTAGTCATATGGAGGTCCGATCTCCCTGACAAGCTGAAGCGACAGTTCTTCCAGGCTGTGGTTGTATCAGTGCTGCTATATAGCTGCACCACTTGGACCCTAACGAAGCGTCTTGAGAATAAGCTAGATGGGAGCTGCACAAGAATGCTGCGCGCAGTCTTGAACAAGTCGTGGAAACAACACCCTACGAGGAAGCAGCTGTACGGTCACTTGCCCTCCACCTCACAAACTATCCGAGTGAGACGGACAAGGCATGCAGGACACTGCTGGAGAAGCAAGGATGAACTCATAAGCGACGTTCTCCTGTGGAAGCCAACACATGGACATGCAAGTGTGGGGCGCCCAGCAAGGACCTACATTGACCAGCTATGCGAAGATGCTGGTGCTTCGCAGAGGAGCTCTCAGGTGCAATGAATGATAGGGAAGGTTGGCGAGAGATTGTCATGGATATCCGTGCTGCATGCCTTTAACCTTGAAAACTGAATTCAAACCTGTTAACCTCTGCTTAAAAATTGACCTCGTGTCACATCCTGTTCGTAGGGAGGGATTAGGAAATATATATAATTGTAAATTGTTTGTATTAAGAATAGTTACATGAAACTATAGTTGTTTACTAAGGATTATTATGGATTACTTGAAATCATATAAATGTGCGCAAACTAATGAATATTATGAAATAGAAAGGATAACTTGAAACCAGATAATTATTAGATAGTATATCAGATGGCAAACCCCTAAACTCGGTAAAAAAATTCACATACCTAGGCAGTAATATCTCAAAAGAAAGCAATATTAATACACGCATAGGAAAGGCATGGTCTGCTATAAACAGATTGTCAGTCATATGGAAGTCCGATCTCACTGACAAGTTAAAACGACAATTCTTCCAAGCTGTAGTTGTATCAGTGCTACTGTACGGCTGCACCACCGGGGCCCTATCAAAGCTGCTGGAGAATAAACTAGACGGTAGCTGCACAAGAATGCTGCGTGCAGTCTTAAACAAGACGTGGAAACAGCACCCCACATCACACAAATCATCCGTGTAAGGCGTACGAGACACACCGGACACTGCTGGAGAAGCAAGGACGAACTCATAAGTGACGTTCTTCTGTGGAAGCCATCACATGAGCATGCCAGCGTGGGCCGACAAGCAAAGACATACATTGGCCAACTCTGTGCGGATACTGGATGCAGCGCAGAGGACCTCCAAGAAGCAATGAATGATAGGTATGGTTCGCGAGAGATTGTCATGAATATCCATGCTGCTGGCGCGACGTGATGATGATAATATCAGAGACAAAATCTTAAAAAAACACACAGATGTTATTAATTAATTAATTTTGTATTTATTGGCTAATATTGCAATATTTCAATCTGTATAAGATCATGCCGATCTGTTTATGAAACGAAGAAAATAGTTTTTTGAAAAATATAACTTATAACGGACTTTAAGCGAAAAGATATTTAAAATTCTAAAAAAAACCCCAAAACAAACAACAAAACAAACGATTAGATAGAAATACTTGAAACCATACAACTCTGTGAAAATTATTTTGTATTAGATAGCAATTCTTTATATAATATAACTATATGCAAAAAAAAAACCTCTTAAAAACAACTAAACAAAATTTGTAAATATAAATGTGTAATGAACGCAATCCTTTGTGTTACATCCTGTTCGGTGGGAGAGTTTCGGAAATACATACGTGGAGAGCCAATTCAGACCGTTTTCTTAGGCATAATTTATCCCTCGCTCTTGCTGGCCATCTTACTGTAAAAGTCATAACTTTAGTTTCTGGATAGGAATCTTTCATCAAAACACGGATTACCTTGACACCCTTTTTCTTGTTCGGTCTATTATCGAGTTTCTACTATCTACTTTTAAAATGTTCCTTAGGACATGTATGTGTGATATCACAAGAGACTTATAGAGGGTAGCGGCAAAATTCCGTACTATATTTACTTATATTCCTCGAGCTTTTGCGTAGCACATCGTAAAAAGTATAACTGACTGACTGGAACATTGGCGCAAGACAGTTTTCATCCTCAACATTTGGTTTGATGGATGACTATGTATATATAAGTAATACATTTCTACAAAACCGAACATGAAGTGTATTGGTTTGGTTTCTATTTCTCTATTGAATTGCATATCAACATTCGTGGGTTATTTAATGCCAAAGACATCCTTACAGAAGAACAGTAGTGGCATTATCTAACACATAACTGGGGATGAAATCTTTATGACAGATGTCATCATCATCATCATCATCATCATCGTCATCAAGGCCTGCTGACAGCACAGATTCCCTTGACACTCTTTTGCCATCCGTCCCTATCGACAATCGATCTTGGTAAGTCTTGTAGGTGGCACCCAGTGTTATATACACGATGTTCCATCCGGATGGTCCAGTTGGAAACATGGCACAACGGATATAAGTGTTGAGTTAATACAATTCTAAGTGACAATCATCAGTAGGTTGCAGGTTCAATCCTAACTACGGGTGAAAATAACATAGAATACTTAACATAGCTTAACACTTGTACCATGACATCGTTAACGAAATGAGAACAATCTACCCCAATGCATTAAATAAAGCGTTCAGTTCAAAGTTCCATGAAGGCCTCCAATTACGATACGAAGGACCCCATTTCAACTCCCACCCCCTCAAGTAATATTTATTTTACGTCGCCCAGTGGGCGTTTTTTATTTTGCTAGTAACAATAAAGATGAAGACAGCAGTCTGAAAAATCTAGATCATACAAAAGAAATGTCATATAGAAAATCTAATGATGACGCTGGTGTAATATATTTTTGATGAGTCATCAAAGCTAATGGCGCTGCTGCCCTATTTAGAGGTTAATGACTTATACAGTGAATAAGGGAATGAATAAGCATGAATGAAATTTTAGCATCGATTTATTCCCAGATACATATAAGCACACAAATATGTACTAAGTGTCAGCTGCCATTTATTTTGGCTTTAATTATTTCCGAGTAATTAACAAGGATTATTTCTTTCTCTTGTAATCACAATGCCTCTTATTACTTCCTCTCTACCAATCTCTCTACTAGTATATATATATATATATCCTCTCTCTTAATAAATCTTTCTTACTATCTCTTTCTCTCTCTGTCTCTTTCTGTCACTTTCTTTCTTTATTTTTCATTTCTATCTTTCTTTCTTTCTTTCTTTCTTTCTTTCTTTCTTTCTTTCTTTCTTTCTTTCTTTCTCAATTTCCTAATACTTACTTTCATTTTTCTTTCTTTTTCATTTCTTTTTTCTTTCTCTCATTTCTTTCTTTCTTTCTCATTTCTTTTTCTTTCTTTCTCATTTCTTTTTTCTTTTTTCTTTCTTTCTTTCTCTCATTTCTTTTTTCTTTCTTTCACATTTTTTTCTTTCTCATTTCTTAATAGAATCTTTAAAAAAGAATTTAGAATAACTTTCTAGAAGGGACTATCGCTCGAAATAAAATATTCTAAGAAAGAATTTATATAAAAATGATTTTATCTTTTCTTCTCTTTCTTTTCCTTCTTTTGACTACCTCACTCTTTACTTTCTTTTCTTATATACGAAAGTGAACACAAACACACACACACACACACACATATATATATATACATATATATATATGTGTTAGTCGTCATATGACATTGAATGTTGGGAAAATACTTGTTTGGCTTATTGGTTTATTTTTTAACGAGTCATGAAAATCCGTACTGTCAGCAGGACGATGTTGAATATATATATATATATATATATATATATATATATATATATATATATATATATATACAGAAGTGAACCATTTGTGTGATGCAATGATGAATGATGTGAAAAGTGAACGACCTCGGAACAATCTCAATTTCAAAGATTCTGACATCTGGTAGTAAACTTTAATCTCAAACAGAAACCAGCCCTATTCTCGTCAACGATGTACTGTGAAAAAAAAGCAACAAAACAGACCACCATATTGACTTGATTTAACAGAAATTAACATCTTGATATATTGTACACACCCCGTTACCTGTTAAACGTTATACAAAACAATGTTTATTATTGTTACAAGCAAAAATAAACACCCTTCGGGTGGTGTAAAATTAATTTTTTAAAGATATTACTTGAGGGAAGGGATTTAAAAATTCAGTGCCTGAGGGAGTAAAAAGTAAAAAAGTAAAGTCGTCGGGGTGGCCTAAAGTCGGTATCAGTCAGACGAGGGAGTCTATCCCCTTTTCACAAGTGCTAGACTAAAGAGATTGTTTTTGATTCTGAGGTGGAGCGCCACAACTAACATCAGCTCCTTACTTTACCGCACAGATCCCTGTGCTACTCATACGCTGAGTTGGCGGGGGGCCGGTATCGAACTAGGAACCTTGTGATTTCTAGCCGAACGCTGTACCGACTGAGTTAACCCGGCCCTCTTTATTAAAGGAGTAAAGAAATGAAAAAAAGATGGAAACTTAGTTCTGTTCCCTTCAAATGAAATGTTGCATGTATCTATTAATTTATTAATTAATAACTATTTTAAATATTTCCCATAAATTTTACACAAAATTGTAGGTGTCTATCTATTTGTAAACCTTTTAGTTAACTTCTTGTACTGAAAAACGGCTGAGAGAGTTTGGTGGTATTGGGTTTTGTGATGTAAGGAGTGACGCAGTTTTCGTTACAGACAAATAGACAGCGAATCTCCATTATTAATAGAAGGTACGACGAATGACGTCCGATCGTCTTAAGCAATAGAATATGTAGCGAATATGATGTATTTCACATTGATATATATATGGATTAGCAACAGAAAACACCCTCCGGGCGTCGTAAAAAATATTTTTTGAAAGACATTGCCTGAGAGGGTGGGAGTAAAAAATTCAATGTCAGAGGGTTTGTATCATAAATAAGACAAATCCTCACATTTATTAAAGGAGTAAAAAAAAACACAAAAAAACAATTTGAAATGAAAATTGAGCCCCGTCCCTCTCAAATAAAATGTTGCGTGCATGTAATAATCAAACAATTATTTTGAATATTTTCCACATCAATTTTCCACAAAATCGTAGGTATTTATTTATTTGTAAACTTTTTAGTTAACTTCTTGTTTCTGTAAAAAAAAAAAAAAAAAGACGAGAGTAAAAAACAATTTAAAAAATTGCTTACTCAAATTTTGGGTGTATATAGCATAAGAATATTGTGACGTAAGCTGTGGCGTAGAGCTATGACGTATTTTTGTTACAGACAGAAATACAGACAATCTCCATTATTAATAGATTTATTGGACGAATCATTCTATCACCAAGTCAGAACAATATGAAAAGGATAATAGACTAGTAATGTCTCAAAGAAACATTGAGCGAATGTTTAATAAATAAACACTGAGTGAATTGGTGAACGTGTAAGAATGTCTCAAAGATATACTGTGGGAATTAACTTGAGTGTTAGAGTGCCTCAAAGAAGCACTGATAGAAGTGGTACAAAAAGGCATACACGAAAACAGTAGAAATTAGCATATCGGTGGAACAAAACATACTTATACAGTTAACGATTAAGCAGGCATTTACTTTTGTGCCTACATCTGGTAGCTATTCTAATATATATATATATATATATATATATATATATATATATATATATATGAATATATACATTATATATATATATACATATGTATAAATACATAATACATATATATTACATATATATATATACATATATACATATTACATACACATATATACATATATATACATAAACATATATATATATACATGCATATATATATACACATATGTGCATACATATATATATATATGTATATACACAAATATATATATACATACATATATATTGTATATACATGCATATATACATATATATATGTATATACATATATATATACATACATATATCATATATACATATATATATACTACATATATATATATGTATATACATATAATATACATATATATGAATATACATACATATATATACATATATACATATATACATATATACATATATTATATACATATTATACATATATATACATACTATATACATAGATTATATATATACATACATATATACATACATATATACATAGATTATATATATACATACATATATACATACATATAACATAGATTTATATATATACATACATACATATATACATATAGATGTATATACATATATATATACATATATACATACATGTTTACATATATATCACATTGTGATTGTGATTTCTTCGCAGAATAAGGCCATTTCTACAAGTAGCTCGGATGTGAGCACGCAGAGGGCCCTCTGATCCAAATTTGTTTTTATGTTTCATGTCGCACATGAACCCCTTTCTTGGCTTCCTCTCGCAATCGACCGTACATGACTGAGAAGCCCAACCCTCGATAGGCAGGTCCTGCCACACAGGTCACATATGGGGTCAGTCGTAGATGCATGAGATGTTTCCATGCCGCCCGTCATGTGCCGCTTACGCAGGGGCCGCTTTATGATGGGGTACTCTAGCTGCTTTACCTAAAATACTTACAGCTACTATCGGCCTACTTTTACAAAAGAATGTGTACCCGGTCCCCACTTCTGTCAATTGGTCCTCCTCGCTGAAGCGGACTTCTGCAAGTCTGAAGATGTCTGCCCCATATCGAGAGTTCTTTGCCACGGTACCAGTTCGTTGTTCAGGGTTTCGAGAGGTGTCCGAACATTTCAGGTGGCTATTGTTAGCCTAGATTTGTTGTAATATTTTCTTGTTTCCGCCCTGCTAATGTGAACAGCCGCCAGCCGCAGGTTGCTGGGCAGCTTGATTTTCTTTTAGGTCACCTTTTCTATACCCTTCCCAAATGACTGGGTGGCAGTACTACCCAAGGGGCTGCTCTGTCACTCACAACCTTGCCACGTGTAGATTCAGAGCTATGTGCTTCCAGCCCGTCAGGCCTGCACACACAACCGTTCCTCCATCACCGTGGGACTTGTAGAAATATCTGCACATGTTGACATGTTGTGCGCTTGTACGACACGCACCGCATGCTCTCCTTCCCTAAATACTAGTATCAGTGACAAGCCGAGGCAAGATGACTGAAAGTATTTGGGGAGCGCAGGTGGATGATCTGACGAGATCTACGGGTCCACCACACCAAAAAAAGAAAAAGAAAAAGAAAAAAGGGTTCCTGAACAGTGAGATGATCCGGATTTGTTATTAGGGCTTACTCCCTGATCAGCTCGGAATCATGTAAGCCGCTCAGGGTTATGGCTTCGTAAAACTCCTCCCGGTCCAAGATGGGTCGACAACAAGAGCCAGTTTGAGGATCTATGTGTGTAGCATGTGAGAATCCGACCACTGCCAGCATGGGTAGTCACCGTTTAATCTGTTTAAAAAAATAGATGTTGGTATTTATACACACTCAGACAACCGATACGTACATGTTTAGTGTGACCGTTTGGTTGCTTGTGAGGTAACTAAGTTTTAACTTAGTATAAGTCCACATGTCAACTATCATCTTCAAACATGAGAATGACTTGGCATTTTTTTGTTGCTTTTGAGTTAGTGGCCAGGGTAAGAGAGGTGTTGTGGATAAGGTTAGCTTACCCACAACGAAAAACATTAAATAAAATTAATTTTACAAGTCACAGACTGGAATTAATAAAAATTACTAAAGAATAAAAATAATATCATACAACAACATTGCCTGTCACGTTTATCTAGCGAATAAAAGTTACACTTAACTTTCAGTTACGAACCACATGTCACTTTCGTCTTCAAAACTTGGAATGACTTGGCATATATATATACATATATACATATACATATATATATATATACATATCTATATACATATACATATATATACATTTATATATATATACATGTATATATATGTATATATTTGTATAAGTATATAGATATGTATATATATATATGTATACATATATATATTTACCAACCCCTCCGCACGAGCAGGATGGGACACAAGGTCAATTTTTTAAGCAGAGTTCAACAGGTTTGAATTCAGAGTTTTCCTTCTCCTAGACCGGTTACCTAACCAAGGTTAAAGAGCCCAGTCTGCCCTACTATTTATCCATAGCTGGAGGGAGAGTAAGATTCATACCTTTCCCAAGGGTATTAGCGCAAAGTGAAATGCAATTACCACATCCAGGATTTGAACTCGGGGCGACGAGTCCATTTCCCATGACTTTAACCATCACTCCACGCGCTTCCTACGAATATATACATATATATATACTTATACATATATGTATATATATACATATATACATATATATACATACATATATATATACATATATATATATACATATATATATATACTTAGATTTGTACATATATATATACATATATTCATATACATATAGATATATATAGATATACATACATATATACATACATATATACATATAGATATATATATCCATATATATATCCATATAAACATATACATACATATACATATATACATATACATATATATACATATCTATATACATATGCATATACATATATATATACATTTATATATATACATATATACATTTATATTTATACATATATATATATTTACATATATACATATATATTTACACACACACACACACACACACACACACACACACACACACACACATATATATATATATATATATATATATATATATATATAACTTTTAAAGCAAAGAAAAACTTAACAAGCCGACATCCAGTTATAATTTTATTTCGATCAGAAAGTAAAAAAAATGAGTCTAGCCTCATCAGACGGGGTTTACAAATATAGGGAATTTCAAAGAAAATATATCAACAGAATTTAATCTCATATAAGAAGAAATTTATGATAACAACAATAACAAATTCGAATTCTCGGGTCAAATTTTTTTTTATGCCTCTGCTTCCTGTTTGTCAGACTTCTCCCCAAATGCATAAATAAAAAAATTAAAAAAATTATTTCGAATTTGTGGTGTCTAGACATTTTTAAAACCTTTCAAAAATCAAATAATTATTAAAAGACTTTATCCTCAAAATTATTAACATTAGCATTCAAAATTTATTACTATTATTTAGTTTGTGTAGAACCGGCCAAACATTTGGGATGAACTGATAACAGAAGATTGGTGCACAAGATTCTCAAAACATTCTTCTTGTTTTAAATTCGGAGTTTGTTTTGCTTTCCCTAGACCGGTTGCCCTACCAAGGCAAGAGAGCACTGTCTGTTCTTCCATTAGCCATATCTAGGGGGAGAAGTCATAGATTTCTACCTTTCCATTAGTACGAAGTGAAACGAAAACTGCGTCGCACAGGATTTGAACTTGCCTAGTCGAGTCCAATTCTTAAAACTGTAATCTTTGCATCATCAAGTGTCTTTTTTCAGTCCACTGCAGTACTCTAAGCTTTCTGGAGGTGTGTAAGACAAGAGAGTAATGAGCCTTATCCTGCCACACTGGGCCGTGGCGAAATGGCAGAGGGGTTGATTTCAAAGTTGTTCTGTTCCCAGATTTGTTACCTTACCGGGCTGGAGAAAAAGAGATATATTTTATATTTTTGGAGGCGCGTAGTGTAATGGTTAGTCGTAGGAAATGGACTCATTCAAATCCT
Organism: Doryteuthis pealeii; assembly: GCA_023376005.1. Taxonomy (NCBI): domain Eukaryota; kingdom Metazoa; phylum Mollusca; class Cephalopoda; order Myopsida; family Loliginidae; genus Doryteuthis; species Doryteuthis pealeii. Next base: position 91,938,585 of record CM042141.1, read on the forward strand.
GGACGAGGCTGTTTACATTTCACATAGCACTAAAACCCTTGGGATAGGCATGCATTTAACCCAAGACGAGTTGACATGACGTTAAAATCGATCAATCAATTTTCATCGCAAAAGCTAACCTGCTTCATATTATATATATATATATATATATATATATATATATTTATTTATTTATTTATTTATAATTAATAATACAATTTAAAAGTCGGTCCTACCATTGGTTATATATATATATATATCTTATTATAATGGAGATTGTGTGTTTTTCTGTCTGTAACCGAAACTAGATTACTACTCAAGTCACAATTCCCTTAGTTATTTACGTCACATTCTCCATGATTCTATTTCTATTTAAACCTCAATTAATAATAAAACTGTTTGACATTATAATACTGTTGGCCTTACCTAAATACTAATAACATGCAATTGTATTTATATATATAACAAATACCAGTTTTCAGTGTAAACGTAAAGCTAATTTGCATATTGATATTAAAAAAACTGATTTTAATAAAATGTGCTTGGTATTATTGATTTCTAATTGTTTGGTTTTATCTTAATGAATATGAGTAAAAATCTCTTCAATAAATCCTAAAAGAAATTCATTAACAAGAAGAAATAACTGTAATCTTATTCTTTACTTCCTATTTTAACTAAATAGTTAAATTAGGAAAATTTAGCATTGAAAAACGGAAGTGATGAAAGAGTAAGTTTCAGTTGTTCTATTTTCCGATTATACCCCCTCCGTTTCAAATATGTTTATCTGAATTCTTAATTAGTTTCTGATTTCATCTAATATTTTATTACATTTAAACTTAAATACTTGCACCCGGAGGGTGCATATATTTGCTAGTATATATATATATATATATATATATATATATATATATATATATATGATGGAATTCCATGACTTTCCCTCAAATCTTGGACGAGGTAATTTGCATTTCACATAGCGCAAATCCCCTAGGGAGAGGTATGAATCCAACTATTCTCTATCCAGCTATAGTTAAGTAGTAAGGCATATTGGGCTCTTTACCTTGGCCAAGTAACCAGTCTAGGAGAAGGAAAACTGAACCCCACTTAAGAGATTGACTTATGTTGCACTTTACTCGTGTAGGGGGTTTGGTAAATATTTATATTTGATAGTTTTACCACAGTAATATATATATATATATATATATATATATATATATATATATATATATATATATATATATATCAGTCGGTAGTGTGTGCGGCTAGGAATCACAAGGTACTTGGTTCGATACCGACCCTCGCCAACTCAGCGAATGAGTAGCACAGGGATCTGAGCGGTAAAGTAAGGAGCGGTAAAGTAAGGTAGGTGTGATGCTAAACTAATCTCTTTGGTCTAGCGCTAGTGAAAAGGAGATAAACTCACTCGTTGTATGGCCGATACACATATGTATGTATTTATCGATTAAAATTCTGCTTCTTGCTGGTAAGTACTGATGGCCAAGGGGTCAGGGTCTCCGACTGATGAAAATAAATCAGGTTTCGCTCCCGGCTGGAGGTAGTCTGCTAAATCTAGTCACATCGAGAGACGTGATACGTCAAAACACGGTGTATAAGCAATGATCATCTGTATACATACTGGATCTCTCTGGTGATCGTAAAATATATAAACAAATGTATGCATTTAATAGTTCAAACACCACCCTTTACGGCAGCTGTCAAATGGCCGAGTGGTTAGAAATCGGGCGGACGAAAAGTCAGTCGGATTTCGATCCTGGACATAGGTAGTTGTTGTGTCTAGCCACACTGAAGAGGCGTGAAACGCCGAAACACAATGTCTGTAGTTGACTTATTATATGCTCCCAAACTCGGTAGAGCTCTCGAGGGGTGACTTAAATTAACTTTCACTGCCAGCATATATAAAGCAGCTGAAGAGGCATGAAACGCCGAAACACGGTGTGTGGATGACTTATATATATATATGTATGTGTGTGTGTGTGTTTGAAAATTGTGTTTCAATTGAATTTAGTTCTTGGAAGATGACATTAACATAAAAAATTTACTAATGAAAATAGAAAATATAATTGAATGGAAGAAATTCTTTTTTAATTTGTTAATTGTAAAAAATAAACACTTGAAAAAATTCAGCTGACATTTCATAGGCAATGAGATGCATTTAATTTAATCTTTAATTAATGTTAATTATCTTTAATTACACATGCAAACTCATAAAAATATTATTTGCTTAAACCAGCATATTTTTTCATGATACGACACTTAATTAAATGGACCCTAAAAATGGAAGTTCGTCAAGTGGACCTACTGTAATGGGAACAGTATCTCTAACTTTTTATTCATCATTTTATATATATATATATATATATATGCACAATTCGGTTATGGGTCTTTCTACGGATACAACTACCAAACTCCCGTTATTCTACATAGACTGGTTGTCTATACAAGGTTAAGAGCCCACTTTGTCCTTCTATTTACCCATAGCTGGAAGGAGATTAATTAATTTTCACACGGGTATTAGTGATATGTGAAATGCAAACGGCTTCATCCAGGATTTATAGAAAAGCCATGGGAATCCATGCTAACAGCATGACCTGATTATATATATATATATATATATATATATATATATATATATATATATATATATATTTTCTTTTACCCAAACTGCCTTTTTACACTGACCATGTGCTTCCCCCCCCACCATCCTGACATGTTATATATTTAGAGGCTAGGTAGGATTGTTAGAAGCATGGTCTTAGAAATGGAAGAAATGTGGACTTATACTAAGTCATGACTTAGGAATTAAAAGGCACCGGTAACTTCACTCATGTAAATTAAGGTTTCAAATTCTAAGAATCACAAAACCGGTTAGAAGCGACCCTTTAGCCTTAGTCAGTAGCTCCTCTAGGACGAGGAAAAGTCATATAAAATCACAGTTGCCTTGCGGCTTTACCTTATACCAAGGAAAGGCTAAGGGAGTAAACCCTGAAAACAAATCCGGAGCTGGAGTCCTAAGTTGGTTGGTGCTGAATCTCAGTACTTCCTAGCAACTCCTGCGGCACCGTCGTTGCCAAACCGTATCGGTTCCTATCTTTCCTTTGGACCACAACTGGCTGTGTGGAGAGGATCTGCTGCTAGGGCCACAGCTCATCCTCCATAAAAACCTGCCCTTGCTACATAGTTTTCCACTACAAAATGGAGAGGACTGCCTCGCTGACAATAAAGCAACCGGGAGTGACGGCGTACCAGCAAATATCTTGAAGGCATGGTGCAGCGCTGCTTCAACCACAACACTAGCGACTCAGTTGCAGGGAACATGGACACATCCCCCAGGACAAGCAGGACGCTACCATTGTCCCCTTATACAGGAACAAAGGAGATCTGGAGCGACTTCAGCATAGCTTGAGTTTTGCGCATGTTACACTGGCGCGTCTGCAGACTTTGCATCTTGCACCTATCCAGGAACACAGTGTGACTTCCCAGCAACCAACTGCAGGAGGTGTCCCGTGAGAGCGGATGCCACTCTGCACCGCACTGACGGACCTAACGAAGGCATCTAATCTGGCCACCCGAATTGCTCGCAGTCACTGAACCAGAGATTCCAATTATTGCACTTCAAAAATTGTGCCGCTCAACCACTCACGCAGTTGCAGGAGAAAAATAAAATAAGATAAAAAAATAAAAAAGTGGACTCTACGCCATCGTCTTTAGTAGACAAAAGGATGCCAACAATATATATATATATATATATATATATATATATGTGTGTGTGTGTGTGTGTGTGTGTGTGAAGAAAAGGAAGTGAATCCGACGGTATTTAGTATATTAAGAAAATTAAAAAAACACAAGTTTAAATAAGTTGAGTGGTAAGTTTATTAGCGGACGATACAGTGTTTCGATCTATTAATTAGATCATCTTCAGGGCATTTGTTGGTATATGGAAGGTGATAAAGTTTTTATCACAGAATAACGAGAAAAGCAGGTTATAGTCCTTGTTCATCAGTCTGTTCAAAATTTGAAGTCTGAAGAAAGGACGCTGAAAAAAGTGGACGGCTGAAATATGACGTCAAATATTCTCTTTTACGATGTAAAATTTATATATATATATATATATATATATATATATATATATATATATATATAAAATGCCATAACAAGACGACAACTACTTCAGTTTCAGTGTTCTTCTGAAAAAAGAGATTTTATCTCGAAATATCAAGAATAAATTACAGGTTAACAAACAACACCATTGTTACCTTATTATTTTTTCTTTACACCTGCATTGTGATAGCCTTCAAAATCAGCCTCCAAACCAATATATATATATATATATATATATATATATATATATATATTATATATGGAATGTGAAGCAGGTTATCTTTTGCCTTATGCTCGATTGAAACCGATTAGCGTTATTGCTTCCGCGCACTCATCCCTCTCTCTCTATTTCCCCATCTCTTTCTTTTTTATTATATTTTTCTGTGTAGCATGTCCTTTTCTCTCCTTTCTTTCTTTCTAATAAAAACGGAATGGTCCATTATTTAGCTGAGATGACGACACTCATAAGAAATTATAATTTGCGGATAAGCAACACCAGATAATCAGGATTTACATTTTTACATTTCATCTTTGACGATTTGGAGTGTCTCATTTTTAACCAGAGAGCATTGCAAGATGATAATGATCGTACAATTAAGGAAGATGTATATTAATATATAGATATGCAAATAGAATTTGAAAAGATCTCATTGGACTTTGACAAATGAAACAAAATCAAAATAAACCGAGAAACGAATAAACAACAAACAACAAAGTAGACAAATTCTTCTTAATTCAAATTCTGGGCCAAAAATATGATCGGCCAAATGACCGATATTAAAAGAAAGAGGTGAAGGGTGTCTTAAGATTTGAATTTTTAATACAGGCCATTAAAACTCTTTATTTCTTTATTAATTTTCATTCATTCTTTCTTTCTTTCTTTTTAAATTTTCTTTCTTTTTTCTTTCTTTCTTTTTGCAAATTTTCTTCTTTCTTTCTTTTTTTTTCTTTCTTTCTTTCTTTGCAAATTTTCTTTTCTTTCTTTCTTTTCTTTCTTTGCAAATTTTCTTTCTTTTTTCTTTCTTTTTAAATTTTCTTTCTTTTAAATTTCTTTTCTTTCTTAAATTTTCTTCCTTTTTTTTCTTTTTTTTTCTTTCTTTCTTTCTTTCTTTCTTTTCTTTCTTTCTTTCTTTTTTTTCTTTCTTTTTTCTTCTTTGCAAATTTTCCTTTTTTTCTTTTTTCTTTAAATTTTCTTTCTTTTTCTTTCTTTCTTTCTTTCTTTCTTTTTCTTTCTTTTTTTTCTTTCTTTCTTTTGCAAATTTTCTTTTCTTTTTTTCTTTCTTTCTTTCTTTCTTTTTTTCTTTTTTCTTCTTTTCTTTCTTTTCTTTCTTTTCTTTGCAAATTTTCTTTCTTTTTCCTTTTTTCTTTCTTGCAAATTTTCTTTCTTTCTTTTTTCTTTTTCTTTCTTTCTTTTTTTCTTTCTTTTTTTCTTTGCAAATTTTCTTCTTTGCTTTTTCTTTAACTATTCTTTGTATAGATTTCGCCAAACCTTCTAAGCATACTTACTCTCTCACTTTCTGGTTCTCTCTCTCTCTCTCTCTGTCTTTAACTTTTTCGTTCATCTATTCTCCACAACATTCTTCTCTTTTATTTCAATCTCTTTCGTCTCTTTTATTTCGTGCGTCTAACATCTAATGTCAACGGTCTCTTTTCCACTAACAAGTTTATAAATATCCATCTGTAGTTATTATAAATATCTTCTGGTTTTGTTTAATTCCATCGTTGCCCTTCATCCGTGAAGTATTTCTTTCTTTTATTTCCTTCAAACTTGCCCGTTTATTTTATCTCGTCGGTCGAAATTGGAAGCTCTCAGTTTATTCTTAGAACGTAAAGACTGCCATCTTGTCTTGTCAACATATGAAAAGCAGATGGCTGCGTCGAGGAGAGAGAGCGCGATCTAATAGTGGCAGGAGAGAGCCGACTAAAATAAATATTATCCTTTCACTTTTCAAGGCCTATTAAACAAGAAATTTAGGGGGAGACAAATAGTTTACTCACACATTTACTCATATATATATATATATATATATATATATATATATATATATACAATTCATATATATATATATATATATATGTACATTTTCACGCACACACACATACACAAACATATATATATATATATATATATATATATATAATATATATATGTGTGTGTGTGTGTGTGTGAATGTGCAGTCAGGTATAATATAATAGAGAGGGCGTGTACACATGCCATGACAATAAGAGATAATTATACGCACATTGCACACATGCACATACACATACTCTCATATATATATATATATATATATATATATATATATATATATATAATCCTAATTTTTATTGAAAGGATTGTTTCATTCACATATCGTTTTATATATATATATATATATATATATATATATATATATATATATATATATATATATATATATGTGTGTGTGTGTGTGTATTCTTTTGGAATATAATATACAAATTCAAACACAGAGACAGACAGACAAACACATAGATAGACAGACAGACAGACAGACACACATATGTGTGAAAATGTACATATGTGCAGTCAGGTATAATAGAGAGGGCGTGTACACATGCCATGACAATAAGAGATAATTATCCCCTCATTGCCACACATACACATATTCTCCCTCTCTCCCCTCCTCTCTCTCTCTCTTATATATATATATATATATATATATATATATATATATATATATATATATATATAATCCTAATTTTTATCATTATTTATTTCATATATCGTTTTTTTTGTTGTATATATGTGTGTGTGTATTCTTTTGGAATATAATATACAAATTCAAACAGACAGACAGACAGACAGACAGACAGACACACACACACATATATATATATATATATATATATATATATATATATATATATATATATATATATAAAACAAGAAAAAAGGATATGCAAACCCCTCAAAAAATGAAAAAAGAACAGCCCTCTCCAAAACAAAACCCCCAAAAGACCCCCCCACCTCGAATAAACCATCAATAAAATTGTCAGATAAAAAAAGTGCCCAAATGTTGGCAAGCAGAGCAATATAAAAAGCCAATTGTCATTGCCTCTCAAAATACTTTTGTCTTCTTCTCTGACTAGAAGTTTCATGTTTTTGGTATTCATCGAATATATAAAGCACTGAGATCTACTACAATCTGGCGCATAGCAGCCCTAATGTTGGCACAGAACAGCTATTGAATATATGAACGCTGTAAATGGCCAATGGCACACCCTCTTTGCTGGGGAAGTTGGAGACGGTCACTTGGATGCTCACAACCCCCCCCCCAGACACAGGCAATAAAAACAACATCAAAGACGCTGAGAGACCGTTCAGCAGACACGTGATCACAGTGAAGAGAACATTAAAATAAAAGATGTCATTCAACAGATTAAATAAAAGTACAAAAGTCTGTCCGAAATATTTCAATTTAAAAGTAAGATAGGATTCATTATTTTGAATTTTTATCATTTTTAAAAACTTTTCCATGCTTCTAATATAACCAACAAGACTTCCCATCATCTATTACATATATAAACTTTTTGAAAACAAAAACGCAAATTTTCAAATTACGTTCTTTTAAAACAGAAACGCTGATTAATATTTCCTCTTCGTATCACTCGTTTGAACAGAAACCAAAAATCAACACATAATATATATATATATATATATATATATATATATATATATATATACCCTGAAGAAGATTAGTGACACATAATAAATACACATTCATTTCAAATGTGTTTTGATTCTGTGATTCATGAATCAAAACACTCAGTGTCGGAATACTTTACCAATTATCAATAAATCATCCTCGTTTTCATATAAAGTAAAAGCAAGTAAAGTCGTCGGGGCAGCATAATGTCGGTATGAGCCAATCAGCGAGGGAGTCTATCCCCTTTTCACTAGCGCTAGACCAAGGAGATTGTCTTTGCATCTGAGGTGGAGTGCTACACCTACCATCAGCTCCTTACTTTACCGCACAGATCCCTGTGCTACTCATACGCTGAGTTGGCGAGGGCCGGTATCGAACTAGGAACCTTGTGGTTTATAGGATATATATATATATATATATATATATATATTATATATTGTAGTAATATTTTGTTGAAAAGAAATCCCCCAGACAGACTTTGGTGTTTGGCTTTTTATTCGTCTTTCTAGTTGGCGAGTGAAATGTCGCAGCTGTGGTTGAAGGCAGAGCCAGAACACCCCCACAAATATTCGAAAAATGTTAGTTGATAACACAAAAAAACTTATATAGCACAAACTGCAAAAAAGACTTTAAGTATTAGAAGCGAGGTTTATAAAGAAGACATCCCACACTAAATAAAATCTCTTTGGTGCAGATCCTACAGCGTCGGTGGATTCAGTCACGTGTTCCTTAGCTGCTATCTCTCTACATTCAAACCAGCACACGACGTCACCTACACATACTTAATTCGCCTACTAAAAATAATAAGAAAAAAAGTATTCCTAAAAGATAAATTAATTTTAGATTGTGAAGGCGACGTTAAAACATTTGGGATTTTTTCAAGCCTCCATCGGGCCATTATGATGAATAAAGTATTTTCTATCACTGTTTAGAGAGAGAGAGAGAGAGAGAGAGAGAGAGAGAGAGAGAGAGAGAGAGAGAGAGAGAGAGGGGGGGGAATGTAGTTACGTGTAAATTAGCATTAGGAAAATTTTTAGGATGAGTCAGCACAACGCAACATGGCATTTTCTTATTGGTCGAGATTTTTTACGTGGTGAAGTGTGGAAGAGTAGGAATGAGAGTTTAGAGTGTGGAGTGAGTTTGGAATGATGTGTTGACAGAGTGAGACGTGGCTATCAATCAGGACTTAGAGGAGAAAAAAAATCGTATTGTGTTCTTACTAAAAACTATAAATGGCACAAGGCAAGAAAACCCAAGTTATTTCCAGACTCCAAAACATCAAAGAATTACCAGCCAACTCAACATTAGCCCAACGACCAGATTAGAGTCACTCCAAGTAGCACAGTAAATGAGATAAGTATACAATGATTATTTTATTGTTGACACATCTTCGGTCCATACCGAAATGAAAGCTGTAACTTTACAAAGGAACAAAAGAAATAGATGTCTTAATAATTATAAACAATAACAAATCAGTTCAAACCCGATCAGAAATCAGAAATGTATGCTGGGTCTTTAGAATATACCGATTGCGCCTCTGCTACCCGTGGTGCTTAAGGATGGAACCCAGGTGGCTGAACAGTCCAGGGCATTCCACTTTGGCACTTACTTAGGCTAGACAGGCGGTCGGAGAGGCCCCCCTCTGATAAATTGGCTGGTCACGTCAAGCCCTAGCACCTATATTATTGTCCAATCATATTGCCTTTATGGCAAGCTCCAGCCTTTATATCATATATGTGCTAGAAGGCAGTGGCTAGGGTATAAATGTCCTGGGTATGACGTTAAACTCTATCTGATGGTGAAGTTCCAATTCAGGAGATCGGGGGAGTGTGGAGTACCCCTTCATCACCCTCACCCCCAAGTTCCACTCTGACCCGGAGTGGTAGTACCTTTTAGGGTCATATCTATGGATTAAATAGAATAATAAATTCAAAAGTTGTGTTCAAAAGAAATTGAGTACCCATCAAGAATGAATCAAACAAAACGTCTTCTGCATAAAATAACCTAAGGGTTGACATGCCGTAAGATCCAACCATCCAACCATCTAATTCATCTCAGATCTACTAATAAGAATGTGTTACATAATTTATGAGCAGCTGTAGTTAGAATTTTGATTAGGGTCGGTTAACCTAAAATGAAGTGGTTCATGGAAAATTACCCGATGACGGTTAATAACCTTGACCCTTTGAAGGCGCGCGATTAGCCGCCATGAAAATAAGCTTTAATTAGTGTTGTACCGGCCGTTCCTACAGTGGAGAACATGCACCGGTTCTCACTATAAATAGTGAGACACCGAGTGGAAAGGTACTACTGTTCCCGTTAACGACAAGCTAGTCGTACATGTACCATGATTGTAAATACACTTGTCTCATTTTACCCTATCTCGACTTGACTTCTTTTTACTGTTGGGACTAACATCACAACAATTAGTCAGTTTCGACCTAGCTTTCAAGGAGCGTAGACGTTGTTGTCAGCTCCTGGGGTCCATTCGCCCGCGGTGGAATCATGGACTGGGAAAATAAAGCTTTATTATTAAGAACACCAAGTTTGTTGTTATTTAAATATTAAAACAAGAAATGTCCAGCCCAGCACGAAGAAGAAGACCAACCCTTAAAAGAAGCCCACTATACGAAAGAACATGGCGGCCGAAATAGAAGCAGAAGAGTT
>CM042141.1:91954017-91979017 GCA_023376005.1 Doryteuthis pealeii
TTAAATTAGATATGATTCAGAAGATACATAACATATTAGCAATGTCCCGATGATAGTTTAATATACGATGGATATTAGTGAACGAAGTTTAAGATCTTGCAATTCCTAGGCGAATGCTCTACTGAGATAAACCAGCTCGACGATAATATGATTTGCTATATTTATAAGTAAAGTGAGCTCAATATCATTGATAGAGCATAGAGAAGTAAGGATGAACTCTTAAGTGACGTCCTCCTATGGTAACCAGCACATTGACATGCTAGAGCGGGTCGTCCAGCAATACATAGATCAGCTCTGTACGGATACTGCATGCTGTGCGAAGGACCTCCTGGGGTCAAGGAATCATAGGGACGGTTGGCGAGAGATTGCCATGGATATCCGGGCTGCAAGCGTGACATGATATATATATATATATATATATATATATATATATATATATGTGTGTGTGTGTGTGTGTGTGTGTGTGTGTGTATATACACCGAGTGATTCTTTGCGGGATTCATTTGTTATTATTATTTTCTATAATTATCGAATTTATGCGATATTCGCATTGTAGTTGCCTTCAAGCAAAATATATATATATATATATATATATATTATATATATATATATATATATGGAGAAAGGTAGACAAACACGGGATGCCATGGAAACGGGATGTTTATTGTCGACGGTGCAACGTGTCGGTCTATTAGACCTTCTTCGGGACTTGAATATAGTTCTTGCTTCAATGATGGACATTGTCAAAATGCTGAAACAGGAGATCATCAGTAGGGGGAGGGTGGTTGGTGGTGGGTAGTGGATTTTCGTCTCTCTAGATGGGGAGTGTCACAGGTGTTAGTCTCGAAAATTGGATTGTGAGGATTGGTTAAGATAAATGTATATGTGTATGTGTGTGTGTGTCTGTTTAATTGTTTTTTTTTGTTTATATCTGTTGGGGAACTGGATTTGTCGTTAAGTTATATGTGTGGTTGGTAGGTTAAGTGTGATTTTCCATCATTGAAGCAAGAACTATATCCAAGTCCTGAAGATGGTCTAATAGACTGAAACGTTGCACCATCGACAATAAACATCCTGTTTCCATAGCACCCCGTGTTTGTCTACCTTTCTCCATATTATATATATATATATATATATATATATATATATATATATATATGGTTTGTTGGTTGGTTTTGAAGGCTATCACAATGCAAGTGTAAAGAAAAAGATGGTAACTATGGTGTTGTTTGTTAACCTGTGATTTATTCTTAATATTTCGAGATAAAAATCTCTTCTACAGAAGATCTCCTGAACTGAAGTTGTTGCTAGTGACTATCCATTTGGTTCTGTCTCTTACCTTCCAAACTCTCTGTCTATCTGTGTTCTGTGGAATATTAAAATTAAATCACAGGTTAACAAACAACACCATAGTTACCTTGTTTTTCTTTACACGTGCATTGTGATAGCCTTCAAAACCAACCAACAAACCAATATATACACAATGCTTCAAGCAAATTAAAACCCTATATATATATTATATATATATATATATATATATATATATATATATATCCCTTGCTCCACACGAGTAGGATGTGACACAAGGTCAATTTCTTAAACGGACTATAACAGGTTTGAGTTCAGAGTTTTCCTTCTACACTATTTACCTATTAACAATACCCGTCCATATATATATACAATTACTCTGGGAAATCCTGAAAGGCTTCGGTTTCAGTTCTTATCATTGTCTTAGGGGGCGGGGACTGGGGGGGGATTAATTAGCCTGGTGTTTGATGGTCTCACCCTTGTTGGTTTAGTCCTTTCAATAAATTCTTATTCAGAGGGATCGACCACCTTGCTCCTCTGGCCGCTGGATTAAAAAAAAAAAAATTATTACTCTATTTTTAATTCTTTTATTCGGTCATTTTCAGTGAACCGTTTCCCTTTTTCACTCAGGTGCTTCCCTACCGAAAACCTCATAAATTTCAATCTTTTTTAACATAGCATTATATATATAATATATATATATATATATATATATATATATATATATATAAGCTTGTTGTCAAAAAGTATCAAGATTTTTGTACTTTTGACACACCTAGTATTCTGAAAAAAATAACATTCTATTCATTATTTTTTCAGAATACAAGGTGTGTGTAAAGTTTTTAAGTGCCATCCTTAGCCAGTTGAAAAGGCCTTAAAGAAAGTCCTATGTTATGGAATCTTTTGGTAATCGTATAAGTCCTATCCTGCGTATTGGTAAAGGTCCAGTGTTTTAATCCTATGTCCGTCGTCTATCAACGTCTGCGTAATTATGACCAGTGGGGTCAGTTTAAGTATTGTATCAACCTCAGAGTACTGCCAGTGATTGGCCAAGAGATAGATCACATGATCTCGCCTAGTCTATAAGTATGGGCGAGGATCCAGCGCACACCTTATAAACAAAAAAGTCAACAGTGTGTCAAACAAGTACCAAATTTAAAGCTGTATTTACCAAGATAGAAATGAAGAATGAATTGAACGTTATTTTTTCAGAATACAAGGTGTGTCAAAAATTACAAAAAATCTCGATATTTTTTTGACACACCTTATATATATATGAAAATGTTTCGTTGCTGACATGTCACGATTGTTGAAATAGAAAGGAATGGGTTTAGGGAACACTTGGCCCAACTGTACTCCTATGATTACCACCCAGGCTGTAATAACTGTCAAAAAGTTGTTACGCCCATTGTAATTAAACACTTTTGGCTTTGAACGATGGATCTTATTTTTCAAAGATAAGGTGATGGCAAATACAAAATTAAAACTGGAACTGCAATATCGGAATACCACATTCATCTTAAAAAAAATGTTCTTCCTCTTCAGCCTCGTCCTCTTTCTTTGCTCAACCCCTGAGACATTTTACAACGCCCTGGCTGACAGGGCGGATGGAGTTTTTATTGGGTTGGCCCAAAAGTTTCTTTGTCATTAGATTGGCGTTAGAAACATCATACAAAAAAGGTGACTTTTCATTCTTTCGTAACAGTTATAGTATGAAATTAACACTTTGTTTACATTGAAGATAAAATAACACACACACACACACACACACACACACACACACACACACACACACACATATATATATATATATATATAATTATCCGTTCTAGCACCCCACTCTAAATAGTAAAAAAAAAATAAAATAGAATATAATGAATTATGTACTGTAATAATTTTTAATGTTGATTTTTTATAATTTATATTTTTTCTTTGGCGTAATAAATTCGGAAACTTAAATGTTTTTGTTGAACGTATTAACATAGGCATATCTGAAGCTCGCTCATACATGAAACTTTCGTTCGAATCACAAAGCAAAAAAAAAATCGACCGAGTAACAGCTCGTAACTCGGAACTCGTGTTGACGCATTCGCAAGTCAAGGTACCACTGTATTATTATAAAGTAAAAAGTATTAACAGGACAATACATGAACACGTATTCGATGGTTATGTCCTGTCATCACTTCAGATAAATAATGGATTCTCCCGTTTTGTTCGCAAGGAAAGAAAGGCAAGTAAAAGAACACGCTACGTGTCTGAGAAAAATAAAGCAAATATAATAAGAAAGAAAATATGGAGGAAGTGATAATACTATACATTAGACGTCTATCATCTGCTTCAATTGAACAGAATGGATGAATAAAGAGAGAAAGAAGAAAAAAGAAAGGAATGAAAGAGAGAGAAAAATGAGAGAGAGAGACACACATACACGAGAGAGAGAGAGAGAGAGAGAGAGAGAGAGAGAGAGAGAGAGAGAGAGAGAGAGAGAGAGAGAGTGAGTAAAAGAAAGAAAGGTTTCATTTTGAAACCTTTTTTAGGAACACATTTTTGGAACTTCATTTTTAAGCAAAACATGTCGTTAATAAATCCGGGAAGCATCACCTCACAAAACTTTACGGTTACTTACCACCCATCTCACAAACCATCCACGTAAAAACAACAAAACATACTGGGCACTGCTGGAGACTGACATTTTCCTGTGGACTACCACCGACGGACACACCAGTGTGAGCCGACCAGCAAAAACATTCGTCAGCAAAAAAAAGGGGTTGGAATTAGCCATAAGAGTTATAATGTTGGCAAAGTCATATAGATACTAAGGCTTGACTTGTCCAGCCGATTGATTGGAGGGGTCCTCTCCGACCGACCGTCTAGCCTAAGGGCCAAAGTGGCATGTTGCATGTCATGGACTGCTCAGCCACCAGGATTCCCTCCTTAAGCATCACGGGTCACCACCCACAGCCAACAGGTGGCACCATTGGGGGGGGGGGTTTACCCCTTTGTAGAGGGATAAAATCTTCTGCCCCTGCCGACAGGGCGGTAATCTGATGTAGTGTCCGGGGAAATAAATAGCAGGCATTACTTTCAGATCACGCCTCGTCGATTATCACATTTGTTTTTTTTTTTTTGTTGTTTTTTTGTTTTACTCATTGAGCAGTGTATCCTGGGTATGATGTTAAACTGCATCTAATGCTGAAGTTCCAATGTTGGAGCTCTGGGGAGTGTGGAGTACCCCTTCATCACCATTACTCCCTGGTTCACTTTGACCCAGAGTGGTAGTACCTGTTAGGGTTCCATTTTTGGGTTAAATAGAAAAAAGAGTTTAAAAAAATGTGTTAAAAATTGAATTTAAAATAATTTGAATACCCATCAAAAACGAATAAAACGAAATCGTCTTCGGCATAAAATGACCCAACAAAAGTTGACATGCCGTAAAATTCAACCTACCATCGTTGTGCAGTTATTTCTTATTTCACTGAACATTCCTGATTTTATGTGAACCACTAGTTCTTTTTTACACTGTTCCACGTTTGCTAACGATCGCTCACAATGATTTGACATTCTTGTTTCTTGTCACCCCCCCTTTTTTTTACTTTTATTTGTTAATCATTTAAGCCACGTGTTTTTGTAATATTTTTCGTCTCGTTCCAGCCGACACGGCATTCCAGTTTTTATGTCAGCGCCTCGATTTTCAGACATCCAATTTCTGTAGATGTCTGCTTCGTATTTCGGTAATCACAATAAGTTTTCGTTTTTATAAATAACTTCTGTTTTTCAACACAGTCATTCCCATAAAATCGTTTCGCGACAACTCGTTTTCAGGATAAGACATTTTTTTGTCTACTAAAATTTCCCATCAAAAACATCATGAACATTAGAATTTATCCAGCTCCAGCATCCATTTCTGCTTTAGTGCTGCTTTGACCTCACATTGTTAGCATCCTTCCGTCTACGAGAGACGATGAAGGAGTGTCCATTTTTTAAATAACTACGTAGCCAGTGCGGTTCGATATGGGGGACGAGGTGTTGCCCAGACAGCAAATCTCCCCTCTCCACACTGCCGGAACTTTTCACAAATATACTACACTAACTCGAAAACAATGAAAAAATTAAAAACATATTAAATACAACAAAAATAATTAAGAGCAAAAGACAAAAAATCTTAAACAAATATTAACTTCATCCAAATTTGGGATACCCATTACAGGGTGTCTCAAAATGCGGAAACAGAAGTGGAGTGTGTATCATAATCATAGAAGGAACATCCTATACATTCAAAAACCCTCACACAATATTCAAAATAAATAGAAATCGTGACTGCACCTCAAAAAATGTAATTTACATAATAGAATGCACAAACTGCAAGAAAATATACATTGGATGCGCATCATCACTAAATTATAGAATCTCACTACACAAAAACAACATTACATTAGCTAACAATAGAAACCTATATGTATCGAAGCATATCTATGAATGTAATCAAGGAAATTTTAAGGTGATGCCAATATACCAAACTGATGACTATACTCTACTCTTAATTAAAGAAAAAAACATTTCATAGATGAATACAAACCTGAACTAAATCGAAATTTACCATACACACACATACACGCAACAATAACTTTACTACACAGACAAATATGATCTACTAAATAGAACACACACACTCTGTAATGTATGTAAATATATGAAAAAAAAATCTCCAAAACACACTCAACACAACCATAAAAAGAGACAAACGTGCATAGGAACACACAAAAACACACACACAAACACACCAGAACACACAACTAAACTGAACTTAACAATAACAACAACTTTACTACACAAACATGTGAACCACATGATAAAATGCGCTAATTATGTAATATAAATATATATATATATATGTATGTATGTATGTATATATATATGCATATGTATATATGTATGTATATATATGTGTGTGTGTGTACAAAATATGTATAAGCAAGCTATGTAATGTAAAAGATACACACCAATTTTATTTTTATGTATATAGACACACATACACCCAACACAACCATAAACATAGACACATATACATAAACGCACACACACGAACACACACACACACAAGCACAAACACACACAAAAAGTAAACCACAAACATACACACAAATTCCCTTTTTATATGTACAAATATGTATATACAAACTATGTAATGTAAAAGATGCACATCAATTTTATTTTTTATGTATATAGACACACATACACATAACACAACCATCAACATAGACACGCATACATAAACGCACACACACAAGCACAAACACACACAAAAAGTAAACCACAAACACGTACACAAATTCTTTAGAACAAAAAGTAAATTACACACACACACAACCTATCAAATAGAAATTTTACAAACAACATCAGAAGAACACTAATATAAACAAATAGACAACCATAAAACCTCAAGACCCTAAATTTAAAAAATTATGATTCACCACCCAGGAACAAAAACACCTGCTAAAACACACACACACACACACACACACACACACACACACACACACACACACATATATATATATATATATATACATTCATATATACACACATATATATATACATATATATACACATATATAAGCATATATATCTATATGTATGCTGTGTCAAAAAAGTATCGAGATGTTTTGTACTTTTTGACACACCTTGTATTCTGAAAAGAAATAACGTACCATTCATTGTTTCCTTCTATCTTGGTAAATGCAGCTTCAATCTCGATACTTTTACGACACACCTTGTATATATATATATATATATATATATATATATATATTTACGAAGGAAAAACTTAACGACTCCTGTTTAGTATATTCGAATCACCTGCATCATCCCACTTGCATTTTGGGGATAATGATAAAATAAAACTTAAGAATTGTTTATTTCTAGGGTTGGGCAAAGGATAACTGAAACCGAGAAAATCAACCAATAAATCTGAGGCGGGGTAGTAAAATAATTTAAAACTAGTTTTTAATTGTTCTAGAATGGCGTGAGTTTAACAAAGCGACACACCCGATTATAAAAGACTTTACGGAACTAATGAGAATGGATATTAATCAAATAGCCGGAATTATTTTAAGCGACCCAACCCTTTTTGTCCTACCCCAGAGAGATATTGTTTTAGGGTGGGTCAGCGTTTGGTTTTTATTTTTCAAAGACATTCGACAAATATATTGATGTCGCATTTAATTGAACTAAAATGAAAAGACGTGATTTCGAACAATAACGGGATACATTGATATGTTCATAGTATGAAATATACACAATTCGTTTGGGGAATTAAGTAGAAATGAACCCTGGGCGAAGATATTCGTTTACCAATAAACAATTTATTTGACAATTAAAGGATTTCCAGTGAATTTACTGCTAGAACCGTCTGGTATTTTGCAGAGAATACCAAGGAATAGGAGGAAAAATTCAGTTTATTGAATTTTTCTCAACGGCTAAAGTTTCCATTTCAGAATCAATTTCAGCCAATTCAGAAAATGTTATCTTGCTGGACGAGAACACTGACGATTGACGCTGTTAGAAAATACATTGTTAACATAAAATAAAGTCAAGTAAAGTAAAGTCGTCGGGGAGGCCTAATGTCGGTATAGGCAATCAGTGAGGGAGTCTCCTTTTCACTAGACCAAGGAGATTATTTTAGCGTCTAGGGTGGAGCGCCACACCTACCATCAGCTCCTTACTTTACCGCACAGATCCCTGTGCTACTCATAACGCTGAGTTGGAGAAGGCCGGTATCGAACTAGGAACCGACTGAGCTAAGCCGACTTCTTATAAATATTTGAACAAAAGCAGCTGTACAGCCACTTGCCTTATTATCAAACAGATCATCCAAGTGAGACGAATAAGACATGCTGGACACTGCTAAAGAAGCGGGAACGAACTCATAAGTGACATTCTCCTATAGAAACGAGAACATGGTAGTGTGTAATATCCTGTTCATGTGTAAGTGTTGTAAATACAAATACTCTCGAGAAAGACATGAACCCCCTTATCTCCCTAGCTTTGTGTTAAATTGTACTTTCTGTTCTTCGGTTGCCCTACTATTTACCTATGTCTGGAGGGGGGAATTATTTGATTAATACCTTCCAAGGGTATTAGTGCTATGTGAAATGCAACTAGCCTCGTTTAGGATTTGAACTTGGGGATCATCGGGGATCGTTAATGGCTAACGTGCTGGACTGTCACATCACCGGAAGCAGGTTTGAACTCCAGTTGTGCTATTACGCTCACTTTTAGACTAATACTCTTGGGAAAGGTATGAACCCCCTCATTACACCAGCTACCACTACTTTTCTTCTACAAGGACGGATTTGGCATTAAATAACCCACAAAGGTTGATATGCCTTTAAACAAAGAAACCGAATCCTTGCACTTAGGACTAAATACGTTAAATTAGGACCCCTCCCCCCCCCAAATATAGATCGACAATTCCTTATATAGGATTTATATATTGATACTCGTGTTCCTTAATCTTCCGATCGTTATCATCTTGCATGATCTCTGGTTAAAAATGAGACCGTCCAAGATGAAATGCAAAAATATAAATCCTGATTATCTGGTGACGCTTCTCCAACGAATTCTTATTTATGTGTGACGTCATCCCACCTAAATGATTGTTAAATTTTCATACTGTGGTATAGCCACAGATCCTGTTAGTTACTTGTAAGTATGACAGCATAACAGCATTGCAAACGGTAATGACTGTAACTTCTTTGACAGACGCCTTAGATTTGAATTAACAGATAGATATACTATACCTAGTTTATTTATTTATTTCGTCACCACAGATCGTGTTCCCGCATTTGTTTAACAACAAGAACGAACCGGAATAATTTTGTGTATCGTCAAATCGACGTGATATCTCGTTTGCCGCTCAAGTATAGCCATTGCTTTTAAGGTTTTCATTAACGAACGTTTGACAGATCTTGAATCATTAGAAGAGTGAGAAAACCTGGAAGAAAGTATTTCCTCGTGAAATATCTCGTCTGCCGCTTTAAATAAGCAGATGATCAAATAAATCCCTAAAATGATTCTGCTTTGGTTGGTTGGTTGGTTGGTTGGTTAAATTTGATGACATTGTCAACCATTGGCTTATTTTATGCCGAAGATATTCATTCTTGATAGGCATTGAAAATTCTGTTTTTAAACTCATTTTTACAACCACTCAGGTCAGAGTGGAGTTGGTAGTAATGGTGACGAAGAGGTATTACTCACTCCCCAGAGCACTGATTCCCGCAAGATCACCGAAGTTAAACAGCGATGAGAAAGTTCAGTGCTTAATTGGGTGACAATTTAAGCAACAGTAGGTATTGTGAACAACCTGAATCCTTTGTTTTTCGAAATGATTTGATTCACCATTAAATGACCTGAAAAGGTTGATATGCCTGAAAACAACCAACCAATATTATACTTATCTCTGTTTTTTCTTTTATCTTCTATGCTGGCCGGATTGGGTTGAGTTGAGCTTTTCATCTGGTATTTGACATAGGTTGATTATTTTAGTCTTCATCTTAGTTTTTATAAATGAACATGGAGACTGGATATTTTTTTCATGCATTTTTATTGACCACGTCAAGTGTATGGTGGAGAAATAGCCATTACGAGTTTGTGCTTCATACTACTCTAACTAACAAACTTAATTAGTTCCCACGGACCGGGTAGTCATATGAGTAAATCACCAAATGAAAGACCTGCCTATAAGTCAGCTAGGGGTCAAATCTTGTCTATCATACTAACATGAAACCATGCACGAGTTAAACTTACTTTTAAATCGTTATTTCCAATCTCTACACTTTATTACTAAATGGATTGGATACATATCCATTATGGTGGTGCGTAGTGTAATGGTTAGAGTCGTAGGAAATGGACTCGTCGACCCGAGTTCAAATCCTGAACGAAGATACAGTTCACATAGCGCTAATACCCTTGGAAAATGTATGAATCCAACTACTCCCTCCAGCTATGGGTAAATAGAAGGCAATCTGGGCTCTTTAACCTTGGTTAGGCAACCAGTCTAGGAGAAGGAAAACTGAATTCAAACCTGTTGAATCCGCTTGGGGTGGTCATTACTAGAATAGGCTCAGTCCTAATTAGTAATCTATTTCACTAATATATGTAACACTAGAAGCAGCTACGCAACATCGTCCCGGTAGAGGTGGAAAATCATGATGTATTAATTTGTTTACGTTTGAGATTTACAAATGCTGGATATTTTTAAGTAGAATTTCAATGCTATTTCTATGTATATTTTGATTTTTAAATATCTTTGAATATAAATCAAATCTTCATAATTTTTGCACAAAAAGCAAGAACCGGTGATATTTAATGTGTATACATATTTACCTTATCGTAAATTGTTGTATTTTTGTAGTTTCATCCGGACATACATACACACCAACTGCCGCTAGCTCATAGAATACAGATTAAATAAAATTTAAATCCCTGCTCAAGTAATTTCAATTCGCTAGCTCTTAGAATACAGATTAAATTAAAAAAGATCCCAGCTCAAGAACTGAAATTTCAATTAGCTAGTTCATCCATTAAGTAAAATAAATAAAAATCCCAGCTCAAGTAATTTCAATTCGCTAGTTCATTGAATACAGTTTAAGTAAAATAAATAAAAGTTCCAGCTCAAGTAGAAACAAGAAAAAATGTAGGGACTTATATTTTTAGGTTCACGAATATTAAATAACAAAATCGTTATGAAAGGTGCCGAAAATTTGAGCGGTAAACAGCCATATTGGATGGCTAATTAAAAATAAGAAAAAGGTCTCCTTTTGTGCCTTCCTTCTTCGGTCTTATGTAATTCCCTTTTCTCAGTTTTCATTACGTTTCTTCGTTTTTGAAATAAAAAAAAAATAAAAAAAAAGAAGAAAAAAGAAGTCTGTCTTTTTTTGTGCCAACAATAAAAGTCAGAAGCGACACCATAAACCGTCTAGCTTAGAGTTGAAAAAAAAGTGAAAGAAAACGTCGGGTGAGAGTTTACAACGTAAAATGTCTGGGATTGACCGTCGCTAAGGAAAGGGGGGGGGAGAAGAGAGAAATGAAGAATTGTAAATGGCATCTGCTGCCAAAAAGTCAGCGAATATCGGTTGGAACCGGATATTTGAAAAGCGATTGAATTATTGAAACCTGATCAAGCGTTAAAAATATAAATCATTCAGAATTCTTCGTAAAATGGTAATTCCAGATGGAACCGCCGTTTCCATCTCTCTTTGTTTTACACGCACACACACCTATATGTAAGAGTATAAATGCCCAGATCTACACTTTCATGCACATTTATATACAGTTTCTTTTTTAATGGCATATCAATCTCTGTGTGTTATTTAATGCCAAAGCTATCCTTGTAGAAAAACAAAATTGATACTATCTAATTCTGCGTAGGAAGTGCTATGTAAAAGTTTTAAATAAATTAAATGGTGAATCAACTGAATACCGTATATCATCGTTCTGTTACTATTGACGAACAGTATTATCTATTAAATTGGTGCAGACATATACAATGGTCTCGTTTCTTTCTTTAATGGCATATCAACCTTCTTGGATTATGTAAAGGTAAAAATATCCTTGTATGTAATTACCAACCCGTCTGCACGAACAGGGTGTGACACAAGGTCTATTTCTTAAGCGGAGTTTAACAGGTTGAATTTAGAGTTTTCCTTCTCCTAGACTGGTTGCCCAACCAAGTTTAAAGAACCAAGTTTTAAAAAACAAGTATGCCCTACTTTTAGCTGCAGGGAGAATAAATTGATGCATACCTTTCCCAATATGTGAAATGTAACCTCCTTCATCCAGGATTTGAACTCGTGTTGCTGTGTCCATTTCCTACGACGATAACCATTGCATAACGGGAGCCTTGTAGAATAACAGTAGTGGTACTATTTAACTCATGATTTGGAATTCCGTGTAAGAAGGGCTATGTAAAAGTTTAAAGGAATTAAATGGCTTTTCAACTGAACGCCGTATGGAATTATTCTCTTATTATTAATAAGAAGTATCATTTGTGAAATTACTGGGACAATCATTTTGGGTAGCAGCCTGCCCCATGAAAGAAATTAAATTTTGATATCTTTGTGGATACAAGTTTCTCAGTCTGCTAAGTGATCAAATATTTGACATGACACTTCATCCAACAATGATCCACACATTCAAGATCAAAGTTATATTTTCTTATCATCAACATTCAATTGGAGAATTTTAAGAAATAATAATAATTGATTCCAACTAATATAGTTACTAATAAGCTCATTATTGGATATCACAAACATGTCTCTTGCTAAAACCTTTCTCACACACTGTAGGTTAATAATATGAAAACCAGAATATTTTTCACAATGAATAGAATTTTTCTGCCGGTTTGGTATGGTTTGTTTGTGACGTAATTTTTGTTACAGACAAAACCGGAAGCGAATCTCCATTATTAATAGATGTCAACTTTGTGGGTTATTTAAAGTCAAACCCATTCTTGTAGAAGAACAGTAGGGGTACTATTTAACCTATAACCTGTTAAAATTAATTTGAAGATAGAGGTGAGTGGGTAGTGGCGTAACTACCGTGTGCTAGTAGTGGATGCGTTCTTCCAGTAGGCATACAAAGAAGATTTTTTGCTGGGACGGAGGAAAAAAGAGTTTGTAACTCGTTACTACTGTGTAGTAAAATCTGTCTTGTTCGGGCTAAAATTTCTTTTGTAACTTATAACTACAATGTAGTAAAATTTATGTTTTGCTCGACTGTTGTGCGAGCCAACATTTTCTTTTAAGTTTCGGTTCCCGAGGTTGCTCGGTTGCAAGCCGCGCCAGTGGAGTTTGTTGCAATCCGCTGCTACCTTTCTGTAGTCGGTCGACCGCGGGTGAAACCCTGCTATTGTAAGAATTCACAATAAACCATAGCTGGGGGAATGAGAGGGTTCATAACTTTCCCAATGGTATTATTCCGAAAGTGAACGTAGTACCGTAACTGGAATTCGAACCCGCTTACTACAATATCCCAGTTCAGCGCGTTAGCCCCTACGCCGCGTCGATTCCATCTAAGATCATTGAAGGGACAAGCCAAAACATTGTAACTATATAACAGCAACAACAAACAAGATAAGGACACTAGTGAATTCTTCGCATCTTTTTACTCCCCACCCAGGTTTAATTTGGTTTCTTTGTTTAATGGCACATAAACATTCGTGGTTTTTTTAACCCGAAAGTTAACTTAATAGCGTAACTGGAGAGCGAACGTGATTACTACGATCTCATAGACTAGCAAGTACTATAAGCAACCTTTATTTATTAAAATGACTTGATTCGGCATTAAATGACCCGAACAGGGTTGATATGCCGTAAAACAAAACAACCATCCAATCAACATAACCACACATACAACAGCAACAGCTACAACAACAAGAGACAAACAACCACTCATAATCTTTACACACAATAATAACAACAACAATAAGAGCCAGAGCCGTGTCAGCTGGGGTTTTAGAATACACCGACTGCACCTCTGCAGAGGGGTAAGAATCCCCCCCAATGAGTCCACCTGTTGGCCGTTGGTGACGACCCGTGATGCTTAAGGACGGAATCCTGGCGGATGAGTAGTCCATGACATACAACACTCCACTTACTTAAGCTAGACGGGTGGTCGGAGAAACCCCTCCGATCAATCGGCTGATCATGTCAAGCCCTATCCCCTATATGATTGTCCAAACCCTATTGCCCTTATGGGAAGCCCCCAACCCTTTTTATCATATGGGTGCTAGAAGGCGGCGGCTGAGGATCTTCATGACCTGGGAATGACGTTAAACTATCTGATGGTGAGGTTCCAGTTCTGGGGGTCTGGGAAATGTGGAGCACCTGTTCATCGCCATTGCTCCGAGGTCCACACTGATCCGAAGTGGTAGTACCTATTAGGGCCCATCCATAGAAATATGTGTTTCTAAAAAAATGAGTATCCATTAAGAATGAATTTATTTCAAAACTTTAACGGCATTAAATGACCCACTGAGTTTGATATGTCGTAAAACAAACCAGACCAATAAGACCCACCCACCAACACACTGCTTGTAATGTGGTATCTAAACATTGTAAATTGCGCTTGGAAGAAAAAAAAATGAACATCCTAAATTTCCGAAATGCTAAATAGTCTTTTAAATAAGAGAAAACTTTTCAGCGGTTGATGCCAAAATGTCAACATGAATCTAAACACCTACTTTGTAATTTGGCGGCAAATTTTGCCACGTGACCTAACTTTTGTTTCATTGAAAGCTACTGAATTTATAGCCCTCTCCTAACATAGGAATGTGCAATAAATTTAGTGGCCTTCAGACTACAGACGAAGTTTAAAGAAAACTCTCCTGATTGAGAGAATACGATTCAAAGTTGTGAGGTAATCTTATTTCTTGCTAGCAGGGATACCCGGCGTTGCCTCTGTATGATAAAAAATAATACCACTAGTGTAAAAATCTTGTATTTTTAAAGCAGAAAATAATTGGAGGTTAGACAATATTTATTATAAATTTAATTTTTTGACATTATTCAAAAAAATAAATACATAGCTGTAATAACAAACGATAACACCGATAGACTTAGGAAAGCTTTATTCTACTTAGAATAATTGGTACACTTATTAAGAGTTTATATAGTCTTGTATTCCCTAAAGAGTTCCCCAAAGGGGAGGTAATCATAAAGTAGGAGAGGTAACTCTCAATTACTTATTACAATAGATTATGTCAATTTAACACCAGTAAATCATGGCTACCAATATTTTAATGTTTCCCACTGATCAAGCAATAACACATTCAAAATTATAATGAGAAACTATTAGTAACCAAGCGCCGTTAACTTTATATCCACGCCACCCTAATTTAGATATACTTGCTCTATCCATGATATTTAGCACTATTGATAAACATAGCACTATCTATCTATCTATCTATCTATCCATACATATATATAAACATTTTCAATATAAAATCTTAGTAACCCTAAAAAAATAATAAAACACTTCCTTACTTCAAAAGAGCAATAGATAAATGAAGGAATAGATTCAAATGAGAAGAAAAAAATGCGAACACACTACAACCTATAATCCCCTGATGACGACCGGCGAAATGATCGAAATCGCTTGGGTAAAAACTATGGGACACTTTCTCTACCAACTGGATCCTAATTTACGAAAAACTGCTAGAAGCCTAGAAAGAATACAAATAAAGACCATATAAAAGAAATATTCCGTGGTCTTCAATATTACCTGATTAAACAATATATATATATATATATATATATATATATATATATATATATATATAATAAAATTCCATATACAAGAAAAATATAACAACCAGTCATTTGGTTTATGAATTTATTTCGAACGGCTCCTTTAAAAGAAACCAGCATCTTCAGACATCTAAAAACACAACGAAGAAAAAGCAAAATTGTACCGGTAGACAAAATGAATTTCCTCGTGCGGCTACAGAGATTGAACTCACAACATTCAGGTTGTCAGTGGTGACTCTTGGTAAGCATCCTGTTACCCCTGTTGGTTGAAGTTGTTCGGTCGGTGCAGAGGCATAAAAGCCGAGGCAGTTCTTCTCGGCAGGTAATTACTGTTCTCAGCCGGCCCAGGCCGCTGGGCAAATTAAAAGCGTGGTCCCATTGGACGCATTTTTTTACAAGCCATCACATGTGCTTCGGTGTGTGCGTGGCTTTCCACATTTAAAAACCCTTCTGCTAAATCCTAACTTGGTGAGGTTAAGGTAACACCATTACTATTCTTAGCCGGCCCAGGCAGCTGGACAAATTAACAGCCGCATCCGATGGGATCCACTCCTTTTTTTGACTAGCCATCGCACGAGTTTCGGTTTGTGCGTGGCTTCACACTTGAAAAAGATCTTGTGTCGCATCCTGAGCTGGTGTGTGTGGGGGATGGTGGGGGTTAAGGTAAATACGATTACTTTTTTCAGCCGTCCGAACGACTATATTTGCAAAGAATAAAACCTGACTTAAAAACCAGAAATGTTTTTTTTAAATACCGGATCGGATGTTTTTAAATACACAGAAAAGTAATAGCCATATCTTTTGCTGTGAACTTTTATTTCTCTTCTGTAAAGATTCTCTTATTTAAAAAAGACAAACAAAAATCGGTGTTAAAAATTCGTGTCAAAAGGAATGTATACTTTTTGTCTCATTTGTATTTGAAGGATAAATAGAAACATTCCCAATCACCTGAATGATATATATATATATATATATATATATATATATATATATATATATATATATATAAGAAACAATACATTAGTAAAAAGTCCGACAAAAAGTGAAAAAAATATAAATGGATAGGTGGATATACCAACCCATACAAGTGATTGAATTAAGATTTTGTCTTAATTTATTAAACCACCTCAGAATTCAAATTCTGAAGAATTATTTTAATAGATTAAGACGAAATATTAATTAAATCAGTTGTTTGTGTTGGTTTAACCGCCGATCCATTTATATTCACCTCCACACACACACACACACACACACACGTGAGTGTGTGTACTTGGACCAGAACAACTTTAACATTCCGTTGTTAAAAAGGTTAATCATGTTAACACAAAACTACCTAGGTATTAACATTATTATATATATGTATATAATATTAGTATAGGAAAAAAGTGGATTGAAACTATGGTAGACCCTTAACTTTTTTCCTATACTAATATTATTATTATTGCTCTATATTTTTTTATATATTGAGCACTTTCGGATTATTCACTGACGCCACTGCAACGGAAACGTTATAGCAGCAATTGGATACTATACATACATATATATATATGTGTGTGTTTCGGATTCATATATATATATATATATATATATATATATATATATATATATAGGATCATTCAATATAGTCGGATTCATATATATATATATATATATATATATATATATATATATATAGGATCATTCAATGAATACTTTCTGAGAGTTTTTTCCATAAATGTAAACTTTGTATTGTTTGAAATTGGTCTATATGCGCTGAGTTGGTAGAGAACGGTATCGAACCCGGAACCTTTTGATTCTGAGGCAGTTGCTCTACCGACTGAACTCAACCGGTTGGGGACGGGGGGAAGCATATAGTCAACGTATTTTACGCCTTCTCCAAATTTAGATGCAGTTTTTTTTTTAATTATCAATATTTGTGGGTTATTTAATGTCAAAGCTGTCATTATAGAAGTACATTACTTGTAATATTAATTAATTTCTAGTGAATGAGAGGGTTCATACCTTTCCCAAGGGTATTACTCCCAAATAAACGTAATAGCACGACTGAAGTTCAAACTCGCCGACTACTTTTTGGGAGGGGGTGTGGTGTAATAGTTACCATCACAGGAAATGGACATGGCGAGACGAGTTCAAATCCTGGATGTTGCTGTTCGCATTTCACATAGTGATAATATCCTTTGGAAAGATACAAATCCAACTATTCTCCCTCCAGCTATGGGTAAATAGTAGGGCAGACAATGCTTTTTATTTTGGTATCGCAACCGGTCAGGGAGAAGGAAAACTCTGAATTCAAGCCAAAGAGGCTCTCTTCCAGAGATCCTCCTCTCCCTCCTCCTCCTACGATCTCGCAGTCCAGCACGTTAACCATTACGTCAGGGGAATTCCCTCAGATGCAGTTTAGTGTCATACAAAGAGTACAATGAGAAAGTGTGTTTGTGTGTATGTGTTTGAGAGAGAGAGAGAGAGAGAGAGAGAGAGAGAGAGAGAGAGAGAGAGAGAGAGAGAGATTGTATATGTGTGAAGAAGAAACAGTGAGAGAAAAAGATAAAGAGATTGTACGTGTGCATGAGAGAGCGTGCGTGTGTGTATGTGTACATGAATGTATATGTGTGTGTGCGAAGGTGAAAGAGAAGAAAGGAAAGAGAGAGAAAAAGAGATTGTATTTGTATGAATGTGTGTGTAAACAAGAGAAAAAGAGAGATACTACGTGTGTATGAGTGTATATGTGTGTGAAGGAGAGAGAGAGAGAGAGAGAGAGAGAGAGAGAGAGAGAGAGAGAGAGAGAGAGAGAGAGGGGGAGAGAGAGCGATTGTGTGTGTGTGTGTGTGTGAGAGAGAGAGAGAGAGAGAGAGAGAGAGAGAGAGAGAGAGAGAGATTGTATGTGTGTATATGTGTGTGAGAGAGTGATTGTATGTGTGTGTGTGTATGTGTGAAGTAGAGATTCAGAGAGATTGAGATTGTAAGGAAAGAAGTCAATGATTAAAAAGAGAAATACAAAAAAGGAAGAAATAGAAAGAGTCCCATTCAGACAATATCTTTCTATCAGAAAGGATTGTAAAAAAACAAGATTCTGATAGTGACAATAAATCGTAACGTGGTTTTCCCGATAAGACTCTGTTATCTGCATAAGAGACAGAGAGCCTCCTTCGAATTAGACGGTTATTAAAGCCTTAACATTCACGACCCCCAGATAACGTTGCCTGGCACCACATAAGACACTAAAAATCAGGAAATGAAAAGAGAAATGTAAAAGTAAATAGATAAAATAATTAAAAACAAAAACAAAATGTTGCAAGATATTCTTGTCGGTTACACAAGAATTTCCGGTAATTCGCAGCCATTTTGAAAAAGGGTTTTATTTTTATTTATTTATTTATTTATTTATATCTCTGAAGTCAGCAAATTTACAGCCCCGCAGGAAATAAAGAATTTTTTTATCTTAAAAAAATATTAAGTAAAATAAAATAAAACGAAGTTTATTTAACTATTCTTTTAAAATCGAAATCTACAAGTCTTTCACTTTTAATTCGATGACGTGAAAGAGATGAAATATGTGTTTAGTTTGATTTGTTTTATGGCATATCAACCTCAGTGGGTCATTTAATGCCGACAAAGTTTTGAAATGAATTTATTCTTAATGGATATTCAATTTCTTTTACAAACATATTTTTCTATTTAACCCATAGATGGGTATCCTAACAGGTACTACCACTCCGGGTCAGAGTGGACCAGGGAGCAATGGTGATGAAGGGGTGCTCCACATTCCCCAGACCTCCAGAACTGGAATCTCACCATCAGATAGAGTTTAACGTTATTCCCAGGACATTAAGACCCTCAGCCACCACCTTCTAGCACCCATATGATAAAAAGGATTGTGGCTCGCCATACGGGAAATAGGGTTGGGGTAACCATATAGATGCTAGGGCTTGACGTGACCAGCCGATTGATCGGAGGGGGCTCTCCGACCGCCCGTCTAGCCTAAGTAAGGGCCAAAGTGGAGTATTGCATGTCATGGACTGTTCAGCCGACTGGATTTCATCCTTAAGCATCATGGGTCGCCACCCACGGCAGATGGACCCATTGGGGTGGGGGAGTCTTACCTCTCTGCAGAGGTGCAGTCGGTGTATTCTAAAACCCCAGCCGACAGGGCGGTGAAAGATGTGTAGAAAATTAAGAGGGGTGGGATTTCTGTTGTGAAAATATAGAATATGATAGATGATCCCATCACATCCTTCTTGTAGAACATACTGGGTTCGTAGAGAACCCAGTATGTTCTACAAGAACTAGTAAAGCAACTAGTAGAAGGGAAAGTTGGTGGGTTGGATTTTACGGCATGTCAACCCTCGTTGGGTTATTCTATGCCGAAGACATTTTGTTTTATTCATTATTGATGATATTTAATTTTTTAAAAACTCAATGTTTAAAACATGATTTAAACTCATTTTTTCTATTTAATCCAATTATGGGACTCTAACAGGTACTACCATTCCGGGTCATGAGAGTTACGGTGATGAAGGGGTACTCCACATTCCCCAATGCTCCAGAGGTGGAACTTCACCGTCAGATACTTTAACGTCATACCCAGGACATTAAGACCATCAGCCAAGACCTTCTTGTTGGACAGACTGGGTTCTCTAAAAATGAAGTACCACCAAGAAAGAATTTAAAAAATGTCTCAAGGGATGACATGTCGTAAAATCCAACCAACCAATATGTCAATTTTCTCAAATAGAAATCTTTTTGGAATTATATGCACATTAATTGATGAGGATAAGGTGTACCAAGTGCAAAGAAATAGATTTGACTGATTTATCTATTTAAATGGCATGTCA
The DNA here is from genome assembly GCA_023376005.1 of Doryteuthis pealeii. NCBI lineage: Eukaryota > Metazoa > Mollusca > Cephalopoda > Myopsida > Loliginidae > Doryteuthis > Doryteuthis pealeii. Next base: position 91,974,464 of record CM042141.1, read on the forward strand.
ACCCATCTAGGGTTATTTCATGCCTTGAGATTAAGCAATCGAGTTCATTGTACGCTCATATGTACTTTTTGTGTAATTGATCATGCAAACCACCTGAGAAAGTCGAACAAGACGTACTTGACTGCTGGAGAAGCAAGAACAAACTCATAAGTGACGTTCTCTTGTGGACACATACACATGGACACATTAGTATAGACCGACCACCAAAAATCTACATCAATCAACTATATGCGCATTCTGGTTGCTGTGAGTGGTCCTCCGCGCAGCAGAGAGAGAGAGAGAGAGAGAGAGAGAGAGAGAGAGAGAGAGAGAGAGAGAGAGAGAGAGAGAGAGAGAGAATCATTGATACCCGTGCTGTCAGCATTAGCTGCTGCTGATGTTTGTTGAGATTTTTTTTTTGTAAATCGTCCTATCGAACACTAATAGGTTTTAAACAGTTCTATTTTACCCATAGATGTGACCGTTATAGGTTCTACCACCCCGGAGTGGTAGTAATGCCAATGAAAGAGTATAAATATCCAGAACTTGAACCTTACCATCAGATGGGTTTTGGCATAAAATAACTCAAGATATGTTGACATGCCGTTAAAATGAATCAATCACCCAATCAAACAATTTGACTTCATTAAAGTCTAAAAGTTACAACTAGTGTAAAAATTACACGGAGTAAAATAATAATAATAATAATAATAATAATAATAATAATAATAATAATCGTGAAGATGAAAGAAAACGAAAAGATAGATCAATATCTAGACCTCTCTAGAGAATTGAAAAAAACTGTGGAATATGAGGGTAAAAGTGATACCAATAGTAGTTAGGACACTTGGAACGGTCCCCAAAAGCTTAGAAAAAAGAGTTCGATTGAAACAGATCAGCGCTATCTCCCCCTCTCTATATCGTTCTCCTACTTTCTTTTTTTTCTTTCTTTCTTAATTCTTTTCTGTGTAGCATATCCTTTTCTTCCCTTTATTTCTTTATAATAAAAAAGGAATGGTCCATTATTAGCTGAGGGACAACACCCATAAAAATATGAATTGTGCAGATAAGCAACACAAGATACTCGGGATTTACATTTTTGCATTTCATCTTGGACCATCTGATGTTTTAACCAGAGGATGTTGCAAGATGATAACAAGCGTATTAAAATATAGATGATGATGATGATGATGATGATGATGATAACAACAACAATCTTCAAAAAGTAAAGAATGCATTGAAATCTGAAGTTATCAAGCCAATTCAACAAAAAAAAAATAAAGAAAACCTTTTCATAGCCAATTTGACGTTCGTGTAAACCAAGCTGATGTAGATAAGAGACCGACCCATCTGTATCTTCAAGATTAAAAGCAGAGACAGAGGGTTTAATTGGGATTAAAGCAAACCCCACGGCATTAACACCCAAAATTATCCGGTAAATGTACTTAAAAACGGGACTGACACTAAATCAGGGGTTCTTAAACTTTTTACTTGATGCACCCCTTGTAACCAAATTTAATTTTCATTCATTTCCCTATTTGAATTAAACTAGCAAAAAACAAAACAAAAAAACAAAAAACAAAAACACCATCCGGGCAGTGTAAAATTAATTCTTGAAAGCTATTGCCTGAAGGGGTGGAAGTTAAAAATTCAATGCCAGACAGTTTGTACCATAACTAAGTAAAATCATCAAATTTATTAAAGGAATAAAAAAAATTTGAAATGGAAACTTAGTTCTGATAACTTCAGATATTTATACTTAAGATATAAGGTTGTATGCTCAAATTTTGAGTGTATATAATACACGGTTGTTCTTTATTCTATGTATTGATGATTTCGGGTAATGTGACGTAAGCAGTGACGTAGTTTCGGTTACAGACCAATAGAGACTGAATCTACATTATTAATATATATTAAGTTACAAAACATAACTAATTCACTAATGTTTAATACAATTTACATGAGAAAAGAATCAGTAAACTATAAATGAAAATACATCTTTTGATTCATTGAGTGACCAGGAATGTATTTGACATTAAATAATCCAAAAGGGTTGACATCCATAAATTCCAACCAACCAACCAACCAACCCAAGTAGAAAGGAGTGTCCTGTATATGACATCAAACTGAATCTGATGTTGTTGCCCCAGTTCTGGAGATATGAGGAGTGTGGGATACCCATTCATTACCATTACTTCCAGGTCCACTTTGGTCCAGTGTGTATATCTATGGGCCAAATAGATCTATCTAAACATGATTAGTACTATGTAAGGATACTTGATACCATATAAGTGTAAATTATTATATTAAGAATAGTTGTTTGAAGCTATAATTGTTTACTAAGTGATATATCCGGGTTAAGGGATATATCATGAAGTTGGTATTTGGTATATTATCGCAGTAGTAGCTGGTGCGTCGAATAGCAATACGTCTTCCGAGCAGTTGTTGTGGTATTCTGATTGGTAGGCTAGTATGCTTAGGCTAGTACCACCACAGTGTCGAATATTTATAGATGACACTGTCCAATCAGATTATAGTGAGGGGGTACCAAGGTATTTACATATTCATTACATCACTAAGGATGATTTATATTAGTTGAAACCATTTATTTGATTTGGTTTGGTTTCTTTGTTTAATGGCAATATATATATGACCTCTATGCACACTCAGGATGTGATACAAGATCAATTTCTTAAGCGGTGGTAAACAGGTTTTAATTAAGTCTTTTTTTTAGATTCACGTAGACCGGTTGCCAAACCAAGATTAAAGAACCCAGCATGAGCTACTATTCAACCCATAGTTGGTAGATTAGTTTGATATTCATATTGATATCAAAAGTATGACCACTCTGTGAAAGGCAAACAGCCTCGTCCAGGATTTGATCTCAAGTAGCCGTGTCCATTTCCAACTAAAAAACCATTACATCCCACGACTAGTACTACTACTACTATTACTACTTCTAATAATAATAATTACAATAGTAATCCATACATTCACGTATAAATAGTATTAGATTACGGAAACTCCCGAAGTAGCCTAACCTTAACCCTAAGATACAAATGCAGAATAGCGCGCAGTGCATAATATCATTATAATCGCATTTCTGTATAAATAGCGTTAGATTTAAGGAAACTCACGAAGTATCCTAATCCTAACCCTAACCCTAACCCCAACACTAACACGCGGATTATTTGATGCTAAAGTTGTCCTTGTAGAAGAAATTTCCATATGCTGATTTGAAAACTAAAATGAATAGATTCCTCCATGCAAAATGGAATAACATCCAGAATAAACTCTTCTTAATCAAACCCACGGAGACTGGAGACGTTAGAAAGTCCAGAAAGGAATAATTCATTATGTCCCAATTACGCATTGGTCGCACAAGACTTACGCACTCCTTTATACTCAAACAAGATCAACAACCACAGTGTGAAACATGTCAAACACCTTGCACTGGCAAATACATCTTCATATAATGTAGAGTTTTGCTCTCATGAGAAACCGCTTTTTTAATGCAAAGTATATGAAAGATGTATCTAAAAAAAAGTCTATATAGGTGACATTTCTGTCCTTTTTAGATAGAAATAGAATATAAAAGTATATATATATATATTCATAAACCTGACGAATACCATACAAAAGTAATCCCTCTCAACTCGATCCTTGACCATGCTAACATATCATTAAAATCGTTAAGTACAACAGTGTAAATATGGATATACAATATATATTGTTTCCCAACCTCTAGGCATAAAATAACCCAAGACGGGTTGATATACCGTTAAAATCCATCAACCAACCAACTATTTATAGAAGAATAGGTGGTGTCCCGATGGTGTTATGACTAACGTATTGGACTACGAAAAAAACATGGAGAATAATAGGCCTCATGCTGACTCATGACGTGTTTGCAGAGGATTTGAATTCAGGATTTCCTTCTCCTAAACTGGTTGCCCAGGTTAGAGAGCTCAGTATGTTCTATATTAAGCATTTCTCGGAAAGGTGGGGGTGGGGGGTGAAAATCAGATGTGTTCATGCTTTTTTGCAGTTAGTTCGAAATGAAAAGAGCTTCGGGGTGGGGGGGGGCTTGAATTCGGCTTGTCAGTTTCATTTTTCGGGCCTATAACCATTACGCTATCTCCGCTTCACACGTGCGTATATATTTTTATGGTTATTCTAAAATCTTATCTTAGAAAGAATTATGTGCACGCCATTACCTCTCTTAGAATATAATGCAATGCAAACCCTCCACCCACCTAAAATCATCATTATCATCAGCATTATCATCATTGCAACGCCTCCACCAACGCCACCAAAGGAAGGACCCCCAACAAAAAAAAAAAAAAAAAAAAAAAGAAAAGAAAAATGCGATTCGCTCTTTAGTCCATAAAATGGACTAGTCTTGTTTTTGTATAATATGTTTTTTTTTGGTTATCCATTTTTAATTCCCATTTCTTTCATTTTTTGTTGTTGTTGGTTTTCTTGGTGGTTTCCTTTTAAAGCGATTACCGTAAATCAGAAATAGAGACCACCTGTATCGTGTGTACACTGAGACATGGCGAAACCGCCCAAAAT
>CM042141.1:91984017-92001677 GCA_023376005.1 Doryteuthis pealeii
AAATTATATGATTAGAAATTATATTCATTTTGAAAATTTCAATTGCCTCTTATTCTTCTTTCTTGTAAAGTAAGTAAGTAAAGTCGTCGGGGCGGCCTAATGTCGGTATCAGCCAAACAGTGAAGGAGTCTATCCACCTTTCACTTGCGCTAGACCAAGGAGATTGTTTTAGCGTCTGAGGTGGAGCGCCACACCTACCGTCAGCTCCTTACTTTACCGCACAGATCCTGTGCTACTCATACGCTGAGTTGGTGAGGACCGGTATGGAACTAGGAACCCGTGGTTTCTATCCGAACGCTCTACCGACTGAGCTAACCCGGCCCCTTGTAAAGTAGTTAATCCTAATTCCTCCAATATCTCCCTGTAACTGTAATCTTTACTCTTTTTTATTAGTTTTGTTACTCTTCTTTGTATGCCATTCAAACACAATATTACACTCCAATTTTCATGGCTAGACACTAGAGCCAAGGCACGAGTACAATATTCTATATGAGGTCTTTTTGAGATTTTATATATTTTCAAAACACATTTGCCTCCCTTGAAATAAAATTTCTAACCATCCAGTCAATCCTTCCATTTGCTCTCAATATGATATAGAGAATATGATTCATGTAGCTCAGTCGGTAGAGCGTTCGGCTACAAAGAAGAGTAACAAAACTAATAAAAAAGAGTAAAGATTACAGTTACAGGGAGATATTGGAGGAATTAGGATTAACTACTTTACAAGGGCCGGGTTAGCTCAGTCGGTAGAGCGTTCGGATAGAAACCACGAGGTTCCTAGTTCCACACCGGTCCTCGCTAACTCAGCGTATGAGTAGCACAGGGATCTGTGCGGTAAAGTAAGGAGCTGATGGTAGGTGTGGCGCTCAACCTCAGACGCCAAAACAATCTCCTTGGTCGATCGCTATTGAAAAGGAGATAGACTCCCTCGCTGATAGGCTGATACCGACTTTAGCCGCCCCGACGATTTTACTTTTACTTACACCTAATGTATTACTTTACGGATCAGTTTTATTCTTTATTTTACAACAAAAATGAAGAAAACAAATGAATAGAACTTATGGATAGATTTATAAAACAAATGAATTAAACTCTTTAATTTACATGAATCATCACGCTTATCTCCCTTGCAGAGTAAAAAAATACTTTTCATTCTGATGAAGCTAGATCTGTAGTGAAACATTTCAATATGATTTTCAAAATAGTCGTCTTTTTCATAACATGGGATTTGATCACCAACTTTACACACACACACACACACACACACACACACACATCTGTTCAAATGTAAAGCGTAAACAAATCGAGAAAACGTAATTCTCTGTATGTACATTTCGGCCTATTAAGCACATATTCTCCCAAAAATTGTCAGCATAGCCATATCAAACAAACTGTTTGCGTACTTTCATATATATATATATATATTATATATATATATATATATATATATATATATATATATATATACCCAATTGCCGCTTCAACTTGTCCGTTGCAATGGCATCAGTAAATATATTAAAAATATATAGTAAATTTATTAGAACATAGAGCAATAATAATAATATTAGTAATAGTTGTAGAGGAAAAGAGTTAAGTGTCATGGTTTCAATCCAAACGATTTCATTAGCATCATACTAAACTAAGGAACTACATCGACTAAGGTGAGTATATATATATATATATATATATATATATATATATATATATATATATATATATATATATATATATATATATCCGTAAATGGGTTACCAGGTAAGTTGGTATTAGAATGATTCTAAGTTTGCCCTTTCTTCCAATGGTGGAATGTTAGATGCTCAGGTTCAAGTTTAGAGCTCGATGTTCAATAATATTGAATAGACCAATATAAATGGTAATGAAAAGTCTTAAAAATCAGCCATTTTGCGTTGATATATCTATTTCTGCCCACACGTATCTGTGTATACCTATGGGTTTCATCAGACAGCTAGCTTTATTAAAAATGGTAAATAGAATTTATTGAGGGGATCAAACCGCTCAGAGTGATAACATCATCACCACCTGGTCAAAAACACCACCACCCTCTAAGACGATGAGAAGAACGGAAACCCGAAATATTTTCAGGATTTCCCATAAAAAGTATATATAAAGCCTCATGAATTATCTATTTACCATTTTCAATAAAGCTAGCGGTCTGATGAAACCCATAGGTATATACAGATACCTGTAGGCAAAAATAGATCTATAACTGCAAAATGGCCGATTTTAAGCTTTTTTCTTTACCACTTTTTTTTTTTTTTGAGATAAAATCTCTTTTTCAGAAGATCACTAGAACTGAAGTCGTCTTGTTATGGCATTTCTAGTTTAAAATTTTTTTTTCATATAACTAGAAATGCCACAACAAGACGACTTTAGTTCCAGTGATCTTCTGAAAAAGAGATTTTATCTCGAAAATTCAAGAATAAAATACAGGTTAACACACAACACCATTGTTACCTTATTATTTTTTCTTTACACCTGCATTGTGATAGCCTTCAAAATCAACCACCAAACCAATATATACACAATGCTTCAAGCAAATTATAAAACTCTCTCTTATAATATATATATATATATATATATATATATATATATATATATATATATATATTAGAGCTTTAAAAACACCCACTAATAGATTCATCATTTTAAAACATTGATATCATTGATAAAACCAAACAATTAGAAATCAATAATATTAAGCCCATATTTATTAAAATCAATTTTTAAAGATCAATATGTAAATAAAATAAACTTCCCATTCACACAGTCAATCGCTGTATTGCATGTTAGTAGTATATAGATACGTCCAACATATCAAACTCCGGTTTCGACCGGAGTGTCCGCTGGCTTCGGCCCTGGACCGCATAAGTTGACATCGTTGATCCCAGGGGTCCATCTCCCCAGGCAACACCTGCACCCTCAATTTAAAGGAGCAGGGCTGGGCTTATTACCCAGTGCTTCGGCTTGTGGGCGGGCCCACATAAAAATGTCCTTGTGTTACGCCCTCATACGTGGGATGAGAGACAAATACCACTAACTCCGGTTTCGACCGGGGGGGGGGCAGTGGTTTCGGCCCTGGACATTACCATCCCCCAAACAATACCTGTCCCCTTGATGGGACAGGGCTGGGTTTATTGCCCAGTGCCTGAAGCGCTCCCTTGAGGGAGAAAGCGGACGGGATCAACGCATTTTTTGGCACCCGTCACCCATGAGCTCTGGTTCGTGGGTGTTCCCACATTAATAGGGCCTTGTGCCTAACTCGTACACGTGGGGTACGTGGTAAATACCAGTATATAGATATGGTCAACAGTATTAATAATGTAAAACAATTTTATTTATTTTTAAGAATAAAATTATGGAAAATGTAACGTAAATAACTAAGGGAATTGTGACTTGAGTAGTGATATAGTTTCGGTTACAGACAGAAAAACACACAATCTCCATTATAATAAGATTTGAAAACTTCTGAACAATGAGAAATTCTGAAGTATTTGTCGTACATTTGGCAAAATTTTATAAATGTGTAGCTGTATAATTTTATCAAAATTAAGGGAGTCTCTCTGGTGTAGTGACTAATGTACTGGACTCTAACATTGTAGTAACCATTATGGGTTTAGATAGTACCACTAGTATAAATTCGTAATTCATTTTTTAATTTATTTTACCCTTTTAAATTGTAATACTGTTTTTGACAGTTTTTTTTTTACACCTGTACAGATACTATTTTGCGTATGCTTATAAATTAGTTAGTCAAGAATTCATTAAATTTTTTTGTTAAATCTCTGACGAAAAACATTTTTTTAAGAAAATAAATATATGTAAAAAGTATTTATATTTATAAATATATGAAATATGTATATGTAAAAAGTATCAAAAATTGAAAATTCAAACAAACTAACATTAACGGGTCTTTTTATTTACCCTTTTGAGATTCTGTCAAGAAATGATTCCAATAAATATTATATCTAATTTTGTCTGTTAAGTTTCCGATTTAGGTTATAAATAAATTAGAGATGATAAAAATTAACTGAAAAGTTTAATAACTTTTAGAGTTTTAAAATGTAAGGCATTATTAATTAAAGAATATATATTTAAATTCACACTAATGAGTGATTAGAGAAATCAGTTAATAGTGTGTGTGTATATATATATATATATATATATATATATATATATATATATATATATATATATATAACAATTACAATGCGTATAAAAATAAAATAATTATCGATTTCAAAGTAACTTTATCATCAGAGACATTTTCTGGAATGGACACGTTCTTATGATTAAAAAATAAAACAATTTGAAATGTAAACTTTAAATATGTATTAAAATAAAACAAACTATATATAGATATATAATACCAGTCATGTATTTATTAAAACTTGTTTTAAAAAATAATGAGGACTGTCTAATGTTGCATGTTCAAATTTTGAGTGTATTTATTCTATGTTATGACGATTTTGGGTAATGTGAAGTAAGCAGTGACGTAGTATTTGTTACAGACAAAAACCGGAAGCGAATCTCCATTATTAATAGAGATATACAAAAATAACGTTCCATACATTAATCTTTTTTCAAAATACAAGGTGTGTCAAAAAAGTACCAAGTTTAAAGCTGTATTTACCAAGATAAAAATGAAAATGAATGGAACGTTATTTTTTCAGAAAAGTACAAAAAATCTCGATACTTTTTGACACACCTTGTATATGAATAGTTTAGAAATGACTCGATATAAGACAGTCATGAATGAAGATATGTGCGCATGCGTACAAGCTAAAAAATGTTTCCAATCTAATCTTCCAAATATTTTTTTTTATCCCAGTATAAGGATTGATAAAACAGAAGGAAGTTCTGATGCTTTGTTATTAAGATCAATCGTGTTATCTTAAAGCTGTCTTCTTTGGTGTCATGACGCCGGTTGATAAAGGGTTAAAAATTTCGTTAGGTCATTCACAATGTCCCTACCCCCATCAAGTACCAAGTGGAAACAGCTGAAGTTGAGGCGGAAAGAGACTCAGTTTTTTTCTCAATGAATACGACTAAAAAAAACTTTAAAAAAATCACTTTTTTTTTCTTTTCTTTTCCTTCTTATCCTGGTCTAAACCGTCCCTTAAAATGCTGTCAAGGAACGAGCTGAATCTCTTTTATTTTGTCACAACAAAAATATCTAATTGACTGTCAGGGGAAATAAAAACATTACCACAAACGCGAACCATACAATTTATTGCTTCTCTGTCTCTTTGACTCTCTGTCTCTGTTTCTCTCTCTCTCTCACTCACACCCACACACACACACACACACACACACACACACACACACACACTCTCTCTCTCTCTCTCTCTCTCTCTCTCTCTTCTCTTATATATATATATATATATATATACACATGTGTGTGTGTGTGTATACGTATACATATGTATATATATATATATATATATATATATATATATATATTATATATATATAATATTTCTCTCTCTTCCCACGCAAATGTACAGTCGCTGTCGCGGACATAACAACGAGGCACCCAATGGTGACACGCGCATGTGTATTGAGTCATCTTATAACAGGAAGTACAGAGTAAAAGTAAGATTTATCTTGGACACAAAAATAATTTAGCCTACCTACATGGAGTGCATTTTGCAATTATATATATTTACCCCCCCCCTATGCACCATTATAATGTGACACAAAATCAATTTCTTAAGCGGCGTTTATCAGGTTTCAATTCAATGTTTTCCTTCTCCTTTATTGGTTACCTAGCCAATGTTAAAGAGCTAATTCTGACCTACTATTTACCCATAGCTGGATGGGTGAATGTTTTTTCTAAATGTAATGGCTCAAGTCATGGGAAATGGACTCATCGCCCCGAGTTCAAATCCTGGACGCTGTAACTGCATTTTCACATAGCGCTAATACCCTTGGGAAAGGTATGAATCCTACTCTCCCTCCAGCTATGGGTAAATAGTTGGGCAGACTGGGCTATTTAATCTTGGTTAGGCAACCGGTCTAAGAGAAGGAAAAGTCTGAATTCAAACCTGTTGAACTCCGCTTAAGAAATTGACCTGTTGTCATATCCTGCTCGTGCGGAGGGGTTGGTAAATATACCTATTGTAAAAAGCTAATATATCTATGTAGGTTATTTCAGCAGATAATATTGATGAAATAAAAAGTAATTACAAGAAACATTTCAAAACTGTCCTCAAATTTACTTATGACCTAAACTTAAATAATACAATTCATTTTCATGATCTACTAATAGATGCAAACAATAATAATTTGAACACATCTGTGTATAAAAAAAAAACCTTCTAGTATAAATTCAAGAATTTTAAATTATCAAAACGAACTCCTCATAGATATAAATAGCTATTATAAAATTGTTAAATCGCGCAAAACTAATCTCTTCATCTAATAAAATATTTTTTAATGAATTAAAAAATATTGCCACTTTTCAGCTACGATTGAAGTTCGTAGCCGAAGCGGAGTCACTTGCACCCCCAAAAAAAACTAGGGTTATGGTTAGGGTTGGGTTGGGGTTTAAGGTTAGTTTAATGGGAAAATAAATAAATAATTTGGGCTCTGTTTTTTCTGGGTCACCCTGTATACAGAGTGGCCCAGAAAAAAACAGAACCCACAAATGTTGTAATAAAACTGTTAATTTTAACAAGGGGGGGGGTTAGGGTTAGGGTTAGGGTTGGGGTTGGGGTTGGGGTTACATTTTCGGGAAAAAAACGCCCTAAGTTGGTTGTTTTTAGTTTATTTTTTTTTGCTACTGACACCGCTTCGGCTACGGACTTCAGTTGTAGCTGGTGTTTTTTTTTCAGCAGCCACCGGGTAGCGATTTTTGAGGAAGGAGGCCGGGACGGTTCTCCGCGAATAGTACCAAAATATTAAACAAGCCCTTATTAATAATGGATTTCCATACTATTTAGTAGATTAACAAATTAAACTAATGATTAACAATAAGAATAAAATGAATGATAAAATAATTATAATCCTATTAATTCCTTTTATTGTAATCAAATGCATCCAAATTTTAGATTAGATGAAAAAATACTCAAAAACATAATACATAGATATATATCCTCTATAGATAATAATAGAATAAGATTTATAATTTACTATAAAAAAAATTAAAATATTGAATTTGTTTGTTAATGATAATTATTTTCCTTCTAAAAAGACAGTAAAAAAAACAATATTATTTATAAATTTGAATGTTGAATGCATCTCCGGCAATAATGATAAAAAAATGACGAGTTCCATTGGGTATGCCACAACAAAATAATCGAGAAGACTAACTTTACATTTATCAGATTCTAGGTCCATATGCCAACATTAAAAAACAGCAACAACAACATAATTTCTCAACTCCAAAATATAGAAATATTTTAGTTAATAAAACAAAAAATACTCCATGCAGACAATAATATCAAAAGATTAAAAATTCTTGAAGTTTTATACATAAAATTTAAACAATTCATTATTAATAGAATTAATTATGAAACCGGCGATAATATTCTCAAATGATTTAGATAGATAAAACAATTCTAATTCTGAATCACGTTACATCTTATTATAATGGAGATTGTGTGTTTTTCTGTCTGTAACCGAAACTATATTACTAATCGAGTCACAATTAACATAGTTATTTGCATCACATTCTCCATGATTTTATTTTTAATTAAACCTCAATTATTAATAAAATTGCTTGACCTTTTTATTAGTGTTGTCCATATCTACATACAAATAACATGCAATTGTATTTATATATACAAAAAATAGCGGTTTGCAGTGTGAATGGGAAGGTTAATTTGCATATTGATATTAAAAATGTGATTTTATTAAATATGTGCTTAGTATTATTAATTTTTAATTGTTTGGTTTTATTTTAATGAATATAAGCAACAATCTCTTCAATGAATCTTAAATGAAATCCATTAACAAGAAGAAATAACTGTCATTTTATTCTTTATTTCCTAATTTAACTAAATAGTTAAATAAGTAAAATTCAGCAATGAAAGACGGGAGTAATGGAAGAGTAAGTTTCATTTCTATTTTTCTATTATACCCCCACTCTGTTACATATCTTTTTGTCTGCCTCTAATTTAATACGATATTTCATTGCATTAAAACTTAAATACTTGCACCCGGAGGGTGCATATATTTGCTAGTATATTTAAAGATTATAAATCAAATCATAGAAAATAAACCTACATCGTTATTTAGCGTCACTTTAGCGACAAAAACAACCGAATGATTTATAGAAAGAATAACGTATAATAACATAATTTAACAACCTTGATAGAAGAGAACTGAAAGTACTTGGATTGCAAATTAAAACTTTTTTTTTCAGACAATTTATTAACCACTTTTAACATGATCACATTTAAAGAATTTTTAGAAAAAATTAAACGACCCCCCCCCCCCAAAAAAAAAACCCTCCAAAACAATAAGGATTGTGTTATTTTTTATAAAAATTTGTTTGAATTAAAAGAATCTCGCCAAGGATACCTATTTCAAATATATATATGTACAAGGTGTGTAAAAAAAAGTATCGATATTTTTGTACTTTTTTACACACCTTGTATTCTGAAAAAAAAATAATGTTCCATTCATTCTTCATTTTTATCTTGGTAAATACAGCTTTAAACTTGGTACTTTTTGACACACCTTGTATTTTGAAAAAAAATTACTGAATGGAACATTATTTTTTTCAGAATACAAGGTGTGTCAAAAAGGACAAAAAATCTCGATACTTTTTTGACATAGCTTGTATATATATATATATATATATATATATATATATATATATATATGTGTGTGTGTGTGTGTGTGTATATATATATATATACACACACACACACACACACACACACACATATATATATATATATATATATATATATATATATATATATATATTTACAACCCCTCCGCACAAGCAGGATGCGACACAAGGTCAATTTCTTAAGCGGAGTTTAACAGGTTCGAATTCAGAGTTTTCCTTCTTCTAGACTGGTTACCTACCCATGATTAAAGAATCAAGTCTGCCCTGCTATTTACCCATAGCTGAAAGGAGAATTGGCTTCATACCTTTCCCAAGGGTATTAGCGCTATATGAAATTCAAACAGCTTCGTCTAGGAATTGAACTCGGGTCGACGAGTCCCATATATATATGGTTTGGCATAGTTTGGCATATTAATAAAGAGTGAATGCTCAATATCGGTGATAGAACATTCTTAAATCTAAGTTAGAATACCGTCCACACAGTCAACATCACCTGGTGACTGTCAGTTTGTCACCTATGTTATCATCAGACTAAGATATTGTTTTTTAAAATTGTATATTTATTTTTTATTCGTCTAATCCTTTGTTTGCACACAATCATATAATTCGAATTATATAGTTTCAAGTATTCCTATCTAATAGTATTAATTCAAGCAATTATATTCCAAGTAACTATTCCTATTTAACAATAATCATTTGTTTGCATCGTTATATAGTCTCAACTATTCATATATCCATTAATATTAATAATGGAGATTCGCTTCCGGTTTTTGTCTGTAACAAAAACTTTGTCACTGCTTCCGTCACTATACCCGTCATAAATCGTCATAACATAGAATAAGTAAAGTAAAGTCGTCGGGGCGGCCTAAAGTCGGTATCAGCCAATCAGCGAGGGAGTCTATCCCCTTTTCAAAAGCGCTAGACCAAGGAGATTGTTTTTGGCGTCTGAGGTGGAGCGCCACACCTACCATCAGCTCCTTACTTTACTGCACAGATCCCTGTGCTACTCATACGCTGAGTTGGCGAGGACCGGAATCGAACTAGGAACCATGTGGTTTCTAGTCGAACGCTCTACCGACTGAGCTAACCCGGCCCATTAACGTAGAATAAACACACTCAACATGTGAACATGCAACATTAGACAGTCCTCATTGGTTTTTAAAATTAGTTTTAATAGATTCATAACCGGTATCATATATTTATATACAGTTTGTTTTATTTTAATAGATATTCAAAGTTAATAGAACTTAGTTTCGATTTCAAATTGTTTTTGTTTTTTTACTCCTTTGATAAATTTGATGATTTCATGATTTATGGTTCAAACTCTCCGACATTTAATTTTTAACTTCCACCTCCTCAAGCAATATCTTTCAAAAATTTATTTTTACATCGCCCGGAGTGTGTTTTATTATTTTGCTAGTAATACTAATAATTCCTGAAAAGATTTATTTCCCCCCATAGATGGGGCCTAAAATGTACTACCACCCTGTCTTAGAGTGGAACTGGGGGTAATGGTAACGGAGGGGGAAATCCCCAATCCACAATCCCCAAAACTGGACTCTTATCATCAGGTGTAGTTTAGGCGCTGGAGGTGTTATGGTTATCGTCATAGAAAGTGGATACGGTGACCCGAGTTCAAATCCGGGACGAGGCTGTTTGCATTTCCCGTAGAGCTAATACCCTTAAGAAATGTATGCATCCAATTATTCTCTCTCCAGCTATGGGTAAATAGTAGGGCACATCCGGCTCTTTAAAACTTGTTAGGGCAACTGGTCTAGGAGAATGAAAACTCTGAATTCGCTTATAAAATGAAGCATGTGTTGTATCCTATTCGCGTGAAGGGGTTGGGTAAATACATTTTGTGTCATACCAAAGACATCCCTTTTCTAGTGGTAAGGGGCTTACCCCCACCCTCTTAGATGATGCAGTTGGCTTATTCTAAACCCCAAATCGACAGGGCGGCATGTATTTTTGTGGGTCGGCCATCATAATTTAATCTTAACTACGCTTAACCGTATTGAATAACACATTAATAGCAATTATATGAACGCCTTAAAAGTAAGTCGTGTGTGAAAAGCTCTGTTTTAAATTTTACTCTGTGGTATTTAAATGCATATAAATCTAAGCTGCTTCAGGCTGAAATAAACGAAAGTAGGATATATATATTTAGTTTATTTTGTAAGCTCATAGTTATATATATCATATATATATATATATTATATATATATATATGTGTGTATATATAGAAATATATATATATATGAACACATGTGTGTGTATATATGTATAATATGTATATATATGTATATATAATGTTTGTATATATAGTCACACACGTGTATGTATATATGTATATATATGTGTATATATACATATTGTACATATATACACACATGTATATATACACATATTGTATCTATCTATATATATACATGTGTATATATATATACACGTGTTTATATATATATATATATAATATATATATATATTATATATATATATATATATATATATATTATATGAGGTAAAATAAGGAATGAAAGAACAAAACTCACACAAAAATGTGGAGTATATTTCGCTGGAATATTGAATTAAGCTTCTTCAGGCTTTAGTATAATAAATTTATAACAATAAAGGCTGAAGAAGCTGAATTCAAATTCCAGCGAAATATACTACACATTTTTTTCTGAGTTTTGTTCTTTCATTCCTTATTTTACCTCATTCTGTCGGATTTATTCCAACCCCCTTTTCCTTATATAATATATATATATATATATATTGTGTGTGTTGTGTGTGTGTGTGTGTTAATGTATGAGTAATAGCTTACCGGTGGGTATGAGTACATCGTTGGAAGCGCACAGTATCCAGGGTTAAGACTGAGAAAAAACAAAATACAAAGTGCTCAATACAATGTATATTATATATATATATATTAACATTTCACCGATATATATTATATATATCTATATATATATAATATATATATATATATATATATATATATATATATATATATATATATATATATATATATTAAACATTTCACCGATTTTTTTCAAACATAAACTAAGCTCCGAAAAATGTTCAACATGTTATTGATAAATAAAACCACTTTATTTTTTTAAATTTTATTTTTGTAATAAAAAACTATTTGTACCATAAACCCCTAGAAAAAAAACAAATATCCAAATCATAACGGTCTATCTTAACGCTCGATTTTCAGCGTTCCAAATTTTTAAAAAAAATTCGATTTTCGAATATTTCCAAAAATCCCTGTTGTTTTTTCCCAACGAATTTTTTCATTCAAAATAAATGTTCACTCTGATGAAGGTCGATTCTTCTATGTGTGCGAAATATTTTCACACACATAAACTAACCGAAACACATGTGTAAGTGATATCGATTAATTTGATATCGATTAAATTCATTTTATCCATCTACATTTCTTTTCTTTACTCATTTTTCCTCATATATATATATATATATATATATACATATATATATTTGTTATAAACCTTTATACATTTAAGGTGCGATTGTTACCAATTTCAAATTTCGCGGCGCTTTCGGCTTAGGGTGAAGCACGCTGAACACTCCGATTCTCGTTCGATCATCGAAGTTAAGTAGCTTAGCGCCTGATTAGTGCTTGGATGGGGGACCACTTGAGAACTACAGGTACTAGAAATTATTTTATAGAGCATGGAAAACCAGTAAAATATTTAAAAATAACTCGAATTTTTTATTTTTGTTTTGCTAGGTATTAGGGTTAAATTAATGTCTGCATTAGGGTCATAACTTTTACATTAGTGTAAGAAGAAGAAGAAGAAGAAGAAGAAGAAGAAGCGTATTTGCCACTTATCGTCAGACAACGGGCACGTTGTCTTGACGATAATTTTAAACTTAATTGTCTTTAGTGAACTTATTAACATAAACGTATCTGAAGTTCACTCATCCCCAAAACTGTAGCTCTCTTAGCACAAAGCAAAAGTCGACTGAGTGACAGCTCGTGACTCGTAAGTTAGGGCACTTGTAAGTCAAGGTATTATTTTATTTAAAATTAGAAAAAATTTAAGGGAATGTCACATAGTTAATATTTACCTGTATGGAAATACATTTCGCTTTATCTGAAAACATTATTTTAATGCTGTCACTTTAAAATTATAACACTACATTGTTACCTCGTTAAAAAAGCTGAACACATAAGATTAGTTATATTCACGTATCATCTGTCCGTTACAAATAACTTTTATCATTTCAGACCCTCTTTTAATCCCTCCCCACAAAGAGAAAGAAAGAAAAAAAAACAAAACAAAAAAAACAATTAAACTCGTACACTGTACATCTTTATACTGTTGTTATCAATGTTCACACGTTCGGGGCTATTGTAACTTAATTTTGTCGTCTCGGTTATCAACGGGGGTCAAGATATCCAAAATGGGGGCCAGAGAGAAGGCGTACGATTTTGACAGAGCTGTGTATTGCAGCTGACTCGGCTTCTTTACAACGGCTGTCTCCATAATTCAGTATGAGTGACACGGGGCAGATAAACATACCAATCCCCTTTATAGGTTGTTGTTGTTGTTCTGATCTGTTGTGGTCTGGTATCTAATTACTCTTGTCTCAATACCTAACTGGTACGATCCTAAAAGGGAAGAGTACAACGGGAGTCAGCTGACGTGAGGTCGTTCCTTTGTAAAGTTCAATACGTGTAACGAGAAAGGTGGTAACTATGAATATAAACATCGTCCACTCTTAATAGACACACAGTTTTGCATCTCGGGTTATGGTTAAAGAAAAAATGTCTAAAATTGGAATACTCATCAAGAATGAACAAACAAAATGTTTTCGGCATAAATAACCCAAGGGTTATCTTAATTGACAACGAGTATAATATATATATATATATATATATATATATATTATATATATATATATATATATAGAACCTGGATAGTCAGAAGACCGGATTGTTTTTTCTGTGAGGTGATTTATTTTTGTCTTTTAAAGTGACAATTATTATTATTATTATCTATTGTTGAAACACACAAATTCATACGCGATCAATACATTTAATTAATATGTGGAAATGTATGTTTACTGCTCATCATATGCGTTATTCGGTAATGTCACATTCATAAGATAACTTTAAAATACCTCACGTAATTAAATATTTAAAAAGAGTTTTACGTTGTTTTATTAAATTTGTTTTTATTATTATTTAATATTATATATATAATATATATATATATATATATATATATATATATATTAGCAATATATGCACCTCCGGGTGCTATTTATATAAATATCATATTTTTGAAAGGCTAATGAAACTGACTAAGAATGCATAACAAAGGGTCACAAATCGAAGAACTTTGAAACTAACTATTCCATCATTTCCATTACTCCCCTCTTTCATTGGTAAATTTTCCTAATTTAACTATTTAGTTAAAATAGGAAGTAAAGGATAATATTACAGTTATTTCTTCTTGTAAATAAATTTCTTTTAAGATTTATCCACGAGATTTTTGTTTATATATTCTTTAAGATAAAACCAAACAATTAGAAATCAATAATACCAAGCACATATATTAAAATAAAATTTTAAATAATCAATATGCAAAATTAGCCTTCTCGTTCAAACTGTAAACCGCTATTTTGTTGTATATATAAAATACAATTGCATGTTTACGTAGATATGGTCAACAGTATTAATAATGTAAAAACAATTTTATTAATAACTGAAGGTTTAAAAGATTGAAATCATGGAGAATTTGACGTAAATAATTAAGGGAATTGTGACTTGAGTAGTAATATAGTTTCGGTTACAGACAGAAAAACAACAATCTCCATTATAATTCTAATAAGATATATATATTAGGGACATCGGTGGAAATGAAATTATAACACTTAATATGACTGGAATTTAAGCCTTTTCTTTGTTAAATGTATTACTATATATATATATATATATATATATATATATAATATTACATATATATATTAGGTAGCGTAGACATGAAGTCAACGGCACGTGGTAGCTGATGGTTTCTCACCTATGCGATTTCTAACCACACACACACACACACAACATATTATATATATATATAATTATATATATGAACAAAAACTGAAAAGACAAACAGGAAATATTTATTTTATCTTATTTATTTTTGAATCATTCTCAACTATTTTCGACCTTTAGGTCACTGTCTGGGACAATTTTAATTTGAAAGAAATTTGTTTTTTAGAAAGTTAAAAAAATTGTTTGACAAGCCACTGAATTAGGACAGAAAAATTTACTGGGTAAAAGTGACAAGTGGCATCTGTTTAAATTTCGTTGGGTCTGTTTTTATATACATGATATATATTATATGTGTGTTTGTGTGTATTGGCGTGCGCGCATGTGTGTCTATAGTGAGGGCACCTGGCTAATGAGATTTCAATTAGGTTTGGAAGTTGTTCATTTTTGTTCATTGTTCATTGGGTGGGTCAGTGTGTTCATCATTTTGTATAGGTGTTGGTGTCTCCCACATTTTTTTTACCAGGCGTGGGCAGTTAAGTTTTATATTAGGTCCAAATGGGTAAAAAAACTTTTTATTTGTTTATCCATTTGTTTTCCTGTTTTTCGATTACTGATTTAATGTCTTTCTCGATTCTTTCAATACTTTTAAATTTAGCATCTGTTAAAATCGTGACTGTTTGGAGCGGAAGTGTCGTTCTACGGTTATAATTTTGCTGTGATCTATTAGATTTGACTCTGTGTTTAATTGTGTTTAACTATATATAATAATGTAGTTTGCTATATTTATATATAAAGGTGTTGAATATTGCTGATAGTTAAGTATTGTAGCACACCAGCCAGTGGTGCTTGGAGACTGTCAGTTTCTTGTCTATGCAAGGAGGTACTTGTGGTGTAGTGATTTTTGTTGTAGAAAATGGAACATGATGATCTGAGATCAAATCCTGAACTAAGTTGTGCAATACTCTTGGGAAAGGTATGAATCTAACTGTTTTCCCTCAATTATAGGTAAATAGTAGAGCAAGACTGGGCTCTTTTAATCTTGGTATTGTAACCGGTCTAAAAGGAAAAACTCTGAATTCAAACCTGTTAAACTCCACTTAACAATTGACCTTGGAGTAACATTCTTCACTTGTAGGGGATTGGTTGGTTGGTTAGTGGGATTTATGGCATGTCAACCCTTGTTGGATTATTTCATGTCAAATATTTTGTTTATTCATTCTTGATGGGTTATTGAAAAAAAAATTTTTTTAACTCAATTTAAAAAAAAACACATTTTTCTTTTACCCATAAATGGGGACCCTAACAGGTACTACCGGTGGACCTGAGAGTATTTCACACTCCCCCAATTGTTTAACCTTAAATAAAATCGTCATTCTGACTTTCCGAATTTATATTCTTTATAATAATAATATATATTATATATATATATATATATATATATATATATATCATCATCGTCATCATCATGTCACGCACGCAGCACGGATATCCATGACAATCTCTCGCCAACCTTCCCTATCACTCAATTGCCCTCTGGGAGGTCCTCTGTGCGGCAACCTGCATCCTCACACAGTTGGTCAATTGAAGTCCTTGCTAGGCGGCCCACTTTAGCATGTCCATTTGTGTGGCTTCCACAGGAGAACGTCGCTTGTATGAGCTCGTCCTTGTTTCTCCAGCAGTGTCCTGCATGCCTAGTCCGTCTCACTCGGATGGTTTGCGAGATGAGGGGCAGGTTGCCCATACAGCTGCTTCCTTGTGGGTGCTGTTTCCACGACTTGTTCAAGACTGCTCCACACAGCATATTATATAAATTATTTGTTAACATTATATAGATAATATGGATGCTATATTTATGAGTAAACAAGTGCTCCAATATCATTGATAGACCATTCATATTTTAATTTAAGGTAGCGTGGACATAGAGTCAACGGCGCCTGGTTACTCACAGTTTCTAGCCTATGCAATATTCAGGGTCTATCTTAGTGAGTTGCCGAGCACCATTGAGTTTAATGTCTTTTGCTTACCCTTACTTTTAAAGGTTAAAGTGTCCTGTCTGTCTTACTATTTATCCATAGCTGGAGGGAGAATAACTGGATGTATGCCTATCTCAAAGCACTGTATGTAAATACTACAACGGGCCTTGTTCAGGATTTGAATTGTCTCGCCATATTGGTAGACAATATGCTAGTAGTATTTGCTCCATTTCTCTCTGTCGTATAGAGGCAAATGCTTTGGAGAAATGCTACAATCAATGTTGCCTGAGATTTTTTGCTCGAAATCCTCCAACAATTCGACGACATTCTCGGGATTTGAGAAGCCTGTGGATCGGATTTCTGCCGAAACTCCGTTTTATTTTTCCAAAGAATTTTCTCTACTTCAGGATTCGGATGTTTATGAGAAAAAAGGCAATATAAATATTAGTTCGTTATGGTAGTAAGAGTATACCCCTTTAGTTCTTGGTGATTCCGAAGTCACCTTTCTTAGGGAAGGGAGGATTGTAAGCCTTTCGTCCATTTCTAAATATATTTTTGTTTAAACACTGCATTGCATAACGAAAAAAATGTCGTCAAATTTTCTAGTCTTCCATATTTCGAGGGGTTATTCGTCGAGTCATGCAGCTTTTTTTTTTAATTAAAAAAAAATGCATCTTTTTATTGTTTTTAGGAACAAGTCGAGGTCACCCAAGAGAAAAAAATGCTCTGATATAATTCGTGTTATAAAGAAAGGAAGAGCGTCCCTCCTCCTTCTCTTTTTCCTCTCTCCCCCTGCACCTCTCCTTCTGGCTCCTTCTCCTTATCTAATCTCATTATATCT
>CM042141.1:92001777-92014277 GCA_023376005.1 Doryteuthis pealeii
CTCTGATGAATATGGATCATTCCGTTTGTGAGGAAAAGAATAATAAAAATAAAGCGGAAAGAGAGCGGGAAAGAGAGGTGGCGAGGGAAAAGGAAGAGAGAAAGTGATAGAGTAGAATAGAGTGGATGGATGGGGGAAGGACAAAAAAAAAATATAGAAAAAAGAGGGGGATATAGGGGAAAGAGAGGAGTGGTGGAAATATAGGGAAGGGGTGGAGTAAGATAAAGGAATGAAACTATTCCGTTCGTTGTGATGAACAGAATGGAAGAAGAAAAATACCACACATCAGAAGAACATTAAAGAACATTAAAAATGAAAAGAGAATTGGAGGCGCGGTAGAGGTATCGTCTTTTTCATATATGGAAAGAGAGAGCTGTGTGTGTTGAAGAGGGAAAAAAAGAGAGAGCAGGATTGAAAGGGAGAGAGAGAGAAAATAAGAAAGTTGAATCAAGATTATCATTCATACTTTTATACATATCTGAACTATTTACAATAGCTATAAGATCTTCTAATTAAACGTTGTATTAGATTATCACACCGTGATATATCCAGGTTTGGTGGGGATTAAGATAAAATTAAAATTAAATAAAGATTTTAAAATTCAAAACTTCTATGAGCCTTCACGGGAACTCTCCGGGCATGCTGCGGGAAAATAGGACCACTTCCAGCCCAAGAGAATCTCTCGCTCATTCTGACTTAGGCCTTAATGTGTCTAGACACACATGCCAGGAATATTTCCTTGTCACGTGGTGACTCTGACCTTGAAATAAAGCCTAAATCCATAAAACTAACCTTTTTGTCTTTGTCTCTTCTGTCTTCCTTAAATTCCTTTTTCAGCGCGACCACCAAATATAAATGGGCGTTAAAAGCAAACCCCTAAGACATGCACCAGGAAATAACAAGATACCTTTTAAACTAAAATATTAACCTCTTGGTTTACCTTACAGCAGTCTCTCAGATCAACAGGGATTCTTTTGATATTCTAAAAAGATCTGCAATGCTATTTCTCTGAAGTTTTTATTGAGGCTTGACAATTTGTATTATTGATGTTCGGCATTTGTCTCAATCTTATGTAATCTGCACACTTTTTGCCTACTTCTGGTATTTCTTGTCGGACTCGAGAACCAATCGAATTCGGGAATTTTCTCTCGAATTGGGAACTTCTCTTTTGAACTCGGGAGCATTCTTTTCGACTCGGGAGCATCATATCGTAAATGAGTGTATTAAAAAAAACCATTGCCGTCTGTCCATAAAACAAAACAACTTCCACCCACTTAGGCAACATCTTTTCAAAAATTAATTTTTTACGCACCCAGAGGTGTTTTTTTATATTTGCTAGTTAACTATAATTTCACGGAATACTTTATGTATTTTTTACTGAAGAGGAAAGTGAATTAAAAGGGAGATAACCATTTCAGGAAGTTGTTTTTTAAACATTTAAGAGACACAAAATTACTAAAAGATGCCTGATTATTATACGCCTTTAACTTTTCAGGTTATTGTTAAAAGAATTCCTTACAACTCGGATGGTAGATTTCGTAACGGTTTTAATTATATTGGACAAGTAAAAAACGATAGAAATCTGATTTCTGTGATAAAATAATAAAATGTTGGAAATTCTTCCGGCTAAGAGAGTACTCACTATATGCTTGTAGCATTTGAGAAAAAGCTCGATGAGCACTGCACAAACAATTTCTTTGTGGGGTTGTTTGAAACATGTGAAGCAGTCACCTGAATAAAACAGAGTTGTTCAGATCCCATCTTACAAAACCATTCATGTAAGTGAGCAAGATATGTTAGTCATTACTTGCGAAGTAAGGACGAACTCATAAGCGAATTGTCTCCTGGTAGGACCTTAAACATGGACATTCAAAAACTTGTTCATCACTCTTTGCGGACACTGGTGCCGTCTAGAGGCTTTCCAAGTGAGATGGCCGATTGGAACGGATGGAGAAAGAGAGAAACATAGAACGAGAGAGAGAAAGGAGAGAGACAGGCAGGCAGACAGAGTTGTAAAGTATACCATTGTGCTATTGGGCCCGCCTTGATATGCAATGATGAGGAGGGGAGGATGATTTCAGCTCTTCGAACAAGTAGACGCTGATGTTCACGAAATTATCGACCAAACACAAGACTTTGGCCTACTTAACAGAGGAGTTTGCACATTAAATTCGTTGCAAGACAATACATGATAACTCTCAACAATGTACATACGTTTTATAGCCTTGGAAAAACTGAACTGACACAGAAGGAATGTCTCGCAATTGAGGCTAGCACATGACGCAATCATTTTTTGTAATAACCTTCATGTGTCATTCCAATGCCAAGTCGTTATCTCAATAGAAAAAGAAAGTAGTGGTACCATTTAACCTATAGTGGAGGATACCTTTCCTCGTTGTTATTAAGTGGTAGACCTGTTAGGTTCCATCGAATGGAATTAAAGAGAAGAAAGTTGGAATGAGAGAAACAGGAAGGAGGGAGATTAGAGGGAAAGTGAAAGAAAATAGGAGAGAAATGGTGGGAAGCAAAGAAAGAAGAAAAAAAGAAAGAAAGAAAGAGAAGGTGAAAGGAAAAAGGCGTGATAGCCCCAAAATACTCAAGATGATTTTTTAGATATAAGTACCTCAACAATTTTGCTTACCAGAAGATCTTCGCGTAAGATCTTGCTGTAGAAATTGGGAAAGTAGATTTTTTCCTCTACGGTATAAAAAAACCATTCTATAAAAAAAAAAATTGAAATAAAGTGTCTTAGGGCACCATTCAGAAATAAATCAACTGGGCCGCTGTGACCCGCGGGCCACGGTCTTGTCCAATGGAATCTTTAAAATATTGAAAACCTCTAATGTTACATTCAGGGTTCACTTACTACTGGCATTATGTTACGTCGTTTTTCTTTTATACGAGTTATTGCTGCCGAGGTATGGTGGTAGAGTGACCATGACGTAGTGGATTCCTACATCTTAGTAAAACGAGTTCGAACTTCAGTCGTGGTTTTATCATAATTTCAGAATAATACCATTGTTGCTGGTTGGTTGGGTTTTTACGCATGGAACCCATTGGGCCATTTTATGCCGAAAACATTTTAAACCATTTCTATTTAATCCATTGATGGAACCTAACAGGTACTACCACTCTAATAACAACAGGAAAGGTATCCCTCCAAACTATAGGTTAAATGGTACCACTACTGTTCTTCGATTAGAACGACTTTGGGCATTGAATGACACATGAAGTGTTATTACACAAAAAAATGATTGCGTCATGTGCTTAGCCTCATTCGAGAAATCCATTCCTTCATGGTTGTGTCAGTCATGTTTTCCAAGGCTAAACGTATGTACATTGTTGAGAGTTATTCCAGTATTGATTCTTGCAACGAATTTAATGTGCAAACTCCTTGTTTAAAGTGCCCAAAAGTCTTGTGTTTTGGTCCGATAAAATTTCGTGAAACTCAGCGTCTAACTTGTTCGAAGAGCTGAATATCCTCCTCCTCTCATCATCATCATATCAAGGCGTGCCAATAGCATGGATACCTTAACTCTGTCTGCCTGCTGTCTCTCTTCTCTCTCTCTGTCTCTATGTTTCTCTCTTTCTCTCCGTTCCAATCGGCCATCTCACTTGGAAAGTCCTCTAGCGGCACCAGTGTCGCAAAGAGCTGATGAAATGCAGTTTTTGAATGTCCATGTTTAAGAGTCTACAGGAGAATGTCGCTTATGAGTTCGTCCTTAACCTTACAGCCACAGTAAATGACTAAATATCTGCTCATCTTACATGAATGGTTTTTGTAAGATGGGATCTGAACAATGCTGTTTTAATTCAGGTGCTGCTTCCAACATTTGTTTCAAACAAACCCACCCCACAGAATGTTTGGCAGTGCTCATCGAGCTTTTTTTCTCGCAAATGCTACAAACATATAGTAGTACTCGCCTTTAGCTCGAAAGAATTCACATTTTTATTTTTCACAGAAATCAGATTTCTATCGTTTACTTGTCAATATAATTAAACCGTTACGAATCTACATCCGGTTGAAGGAAATTACTTTTAACATAACTGAAAAGTTAAAGGCGTATATAATCAGCATCTTTTAGTAATTTGTCTTCTTTTAAAATGGTTTAAAAACAACTTCCTAAAATGGTTACTCCCCTTTTTTAATTCACTTTCCCCTTCATAAAACATAAAGTATTCCGTGAAATTATAGTCACTAGCCAAATAAAAAAACCCCTCTGGGTGGCGTTAAAAATTAATTTTTGAAAGATGTTGCTAAGTGGGTGGAAGTTGGGTTTTGTTTTAGGACAGACGGCAATGTTTTTATTAATACATCAATTACGATATAATGAAGCCCGAGAGTTCGAAAAAAGAATGCTCCCGAGTTCAAAGAGAAGGTTCCCAAGTTCGAGGAGAAAATTCCCGAATTCGAATTGGTTCTCGAGTTCCGACAAGAATACCAGAAGTAGGCCAAAATGTTGTGCAGATTACAATAAAGATGAGGACAATAGCCGAAACATCCAAATTTAATACAAATTGTCAAGCCTCATATCAAAAACTTTCAGAGAAATAGCATTGCTAAGATCTTTAGAATACTCAAAAGAATCCTGTTGATCTGAGGAGACTTGCTGTGGATAACAAGAGGTTTAATATTTTTAGGTTTTAAAAGGTATCTTGTTATTCCTGGTGCATGTTCTTAGGGGTTTGCTTTTAAACCCCATCTTATTTGGTGGTCGCGCTGAAAAAGGAATTTAAGGGAAGACAAATGAAGAGACAAAGACAAAAGGTAGTTATGGATTTAGGCTTTATATCAATAGGTCATAGCCACCACGTGACAAGGAAATAATTCCCCTGGCCAGTGGTAGTGTCTAGACACAGTTAAGCCTAGTCAGAATTGAGCGAGAGATTCTCTTGGGGTCGGAAAGGGGTCCTATTTTCCCGCAAATGCCCGGAGAGTTCTTCCAGTGAAGCTCATAGAAGTTTGATATATTTAAAAATCTTTATTTTTAATTTTAATTTTATCTTAATCCCCACAAAACTCTTGGATAATCACGGTGTGATAATCTATTACAACGTTAATTAGATACTTAATAGCTATTTGTAAATAGTTTCAATATGTAAAAAGTATGATGATAATCTTGATTCACTATTCTTTATTTCTCCTCTCTCTCCCTTCAATCTCCTCTCTTTCTTCTCCCTCTTTCATACACACAACAAGCTCTCTCTCTTCCATAAATTGAAAAAGACGAATACCCCTCTTACCGCGCCCTCCATTCTCTTCATTTTTTTTTTAATGTTCTTTATGTTTCTTTTCTGATGTGTGGTATGTTCTTCTTCCTTTCCATTCTTGATTCATACACGAAAACGGAATAGTTATTCCTTTATCTACTCCCACCCCTTCACTCTATATTTCCACCACTCTCTCTCTTTCCCCTATATCCCCTCTTTTCTATATGTCCCCTTCCCCCATCCATCCACCTCTATATCCTACTCTTATCAACCTTTCTCTCTTCCTTTCCCTCGCCACCTCTCTTTCCCGCCCTTCTCTTTCCCCGCTTTTATTTTTATTATTTCTCTTCCTCACAAAACGGAATGATCCATTATTCATCAGAGTAGTAAACAGGGCATGACACCACAAGCGAATTAATATATGCTATCCACAGAAAAATAAAAAGAAAGCGAAATAATAACAAATACATGGACCTTGCTAGAGAACCGTGGAACATGCATTTGGCACTTGGAACAGTCTCCCAAAGGCTTGGAAAAGCCTGGAGAGAATCGAATCATCTAGACAACAGGATACTCAGTCCTGGAGACTTGCTGTCATCAGATTCAGTGAAAATACCCACTAAACTCTCTCTTCTCTGCTCTCTCCCACTCTCACTCACTCACTCTCTCTCTCTCTCTCTCCTCTCTCTCTTTATATAATTATATATAATATTATTATATATAATATATATAATATATATATAATATATATATATTATATAATATATATATATATATATAATGGTTTATAATTTACTTCAAGCATTGTTGTTATATTGGTTTGGAGGTTGGTTGAAGGCTATCACAATGTAAGTGTACAAAAAATGAGGTAACTATTGATAAACACACACACACACAACAACACACACACACACACACACACACATTATATATATATATATATATATATATATATATGTACACACTTACACACACACACACACAACATACACACACGCAGAGGATTTGAAAGATATAAGGCATAAAACAGAATTGAAAATTCCTAGCAAAACCCGAGACTTTCATAAATCTTCTGACGAAGAGATCTTTATCTCGAAATATTAAGAATAAATCAAAGGTAAAAAAAAACATCATAGTTACCTCATTTTCCTTTACACTTGTATTGTGATAGCATTCAAAACTAACCACTAACCACCAAACCAATTATATAATATGCATGAAGTATAAATAAGAAAATCATGATGGGGTAGATAGGAAAAGACAGGGAGATTAAACTGGCTGTAATTGACTAATAAGAAGTAAACAATATCTCGAGACTAGATGAAATGACCGGCGCGGCCTAATTCTACTAACAGTTTCACACGTAATAATCATTGCAATCACCCCCCCCCCCGACACTGCTTCTGAAATTCGTTTCTCCATGATCCCAACACCACCTTTCATAGTGAATGGCGTCCAATCCTGTCAACGGACGGAGCGCCATAAAATCCATTTCCTGTCAACTGGACCTCTCGTAAAACTGAACCTGATCCACCCCCCGCCCCAAGAAAGTGGGGGAGTCTAAGACTGGGCCAGTGGTGGGGTGTTCCCAAAGGCTTTTCCCTCTAATTTTACGCTGGCTTGATCTTTTGGTAATGATTTGTCACAATGTCTTTTCTCTTTCTTTTCTTTTTATTCATTGCAGGTCAAATTCACCTGCTCACACTTACTCTCTCTTACTGCGTAAAGAAAAATATAATATATTAACGGTTTAAGAACATTGTCGTTGGAATGTGCGTTAAACATATGTAACAACACAACACACACAAATAATATATATAATATATATATATGTGTGTGTGTGTGTGTGTGTGTGCGTGTGTGTGTGGAGGAACGTAGACAAATACGGGATATTACACTAGATGGAAGTTATTACTTGGTAATGTCGACGTTCAAATGTTTCGGTTTATACAAAACCTTCTCCAGGACAATATAAACGGAAAGAGAAAAAGATTGTGTGTGTGTGTGTGTTGTGTGCGCGGGCGCGCGCGCGTGTGTGTGCGTGTGTGTGAATCAAAAATAAGGCACGGGTAATAAACTCACGGACTCCGAGTTTCAAGACTTCAATCGTCAGGTGAGCTGTAGAATTACACGTCTAACATATTCGATAGTCTACAAAAAAACGTGAAAACTCCGAGTCTTGAGTTATTTACCTTCATTATTTTTTATATTGCTAATGTATTGTTAAATTATATTCCGCATTCTTTTTTGTATAGAGTACTATAAAGATTTTGTGTTTCTAGGCGCTTGCTTCATAGGGATTCTAACCATCATATATATATATATAATAGGATTAATAGGATCATAGAAGGGGTTCGAGCAAAAGAATCTAGAGGCAACGCTGTTATTGTAGACTTCTCCAAGGCATTTGATTCCATACACAGAGGGAAAATGGAAACAATACTACTAGCGTACGGTCTCCCAAAGAAACGGTTGTCGCTATTAATGATGCTCTACAAAGACACTAAAGCAATGGTACGCTACCTGATGGCGACACAGATTCTTTGACATCGCCGCTGGAGTCCTATAAAGGAGATACATTAGCACCATATTATTTATATTATGTCTAGACTATGCCATCGAACATTATTAGAATACCATAAAAGAAAGGCTTTACACTAAGAAAGGCAAGAAGCAGCGCGATATCCTTGCACAAACAGATACAGATGCAGACTACGCTGATGACCTTGCGCTTCTTGCAGATACCACCGGCACAGGCTGAGTCACTACTACATAGCCTGGAGGAGGCAGCAAAGAATATCGGCCTCTATGTGAACTCCAATAAAACCGAGTACATGTGCTTCAAAAAAGAAAGGAGACATCTCCACACTTGACGGTAAGTAGGCAGTGGAACAGTTCACATACCTAGAGTAATATCTCATCCACAGAAAGTGGTGTTATGTTAACACGTATAGGAAGGCATGGGCACCACAAACAAATTATCAGTAATATGGAAATCCGATCTCACTGACAAGCTAAAGCGACAATTCTTCCAGGCTGTGGTTACATCAGTACTGCTTATGGCTGCACCACCTGGATCCTAACAAAGCGCCTTGAGAATAAGCTAGATGGGACCTGCACAAGAATGTTGCGTGCAGCCTGAACAAGTCGTGGAAGCAGCACCAACAAAAAAGCAACTATATTAATCACCTGCCCCCCATCTCACAAACCATCCGGGGAGATGACTAGGCATGCAGGACACTGCTGGAGAAGCGGGGACGAGCTCATAAGCGACGTCTTCTGTGGAAGCCAACGCATGCTAACGTAAGACGCCCCTAAGGGACCTACATTGACCAACTATGCGAGGATTCTGGATGCGCACAGAGGACCTCCCAGGGCAATGAGTTAAGGGAAGGTTGGCGAGATTGTCATGGATATCGTGCTGCTTGCGCGACATGATGATGATGATGTTTGATGATGATCATCAATCTAATGCTAAAATCATTTTAAACCGTAAAATCTTTATGCGCAAAAATGTAGAGCAATATCTCAATATTTTTCAAGTATAAAATGATATAAGGATTATAAAACAGAATTTAAAAAAACCCCTCGTATGAGTTTTTTTTAATCATGTAACTAGTACCATAGTTGACATAGTAAGTCACATGCCTCAATCAGGCACAATTTACAAATGTTTTTTTTTCATAACGACATTAGTAAGTATATCTGATCTTATATGGAATATTTCATCAAAGCAAAAAATTATTTCAGGAATAAAAAATAAAAGCATGAAATGGAACCAGACGTTAAGTAGTCTATTCTAAAATTGAGTGTATGCTTGTCCTTCTTGCTCTTCTTCTTTCTTCCTTTTTCCTTTTTCTTTCTTTCTTTACTTCTTTCTTTTTGTATTCAACCCCTTCTTTTTATTCTTCTTCCTTAGTCTTGCTTTCTTTTCCTTCTCCTTCCTTCCTTCATTTCTCTTTTTTCTTGTCTTTATACTTAGTTATTATTCTTCTTTTCTGTTTCTATGTCTTCTTTTCTCTTTTTATTTCTTCTCTTTTCTTTCTTCTTTCTTTCTTTCTTTTCCTTTCTTTATTCTTGGCTTCTTTCTCTTCCGTCTTTCTGTCTTTTTCTCTCTCTTCTTTTATGATTTTTACTTTCTGTCTCTTGTATTCCCTTATATTCCTCTCTCAATCTTTTTCTTGTCTTTCTTCTTTCTCTTCTTCCTCCCTTCCTTCTTTCTTTCATTTCTTTCTTTCTTTTTCCTTTTCTTCTTTTTTTTATACCTTGTATATTCCCATCTTCCTTTTTATCATTTTATTATCATTTTATTTTTTCTTTCTTTCTTTCTTTTCATTCTTCTTTTCTTTCATTCTTCTTTCAAACTCTTTGTCTTTCTTTTTTCTTTTTAATCTTCTTTTTTCGTTCTTACTTTTTTGTTTCTTTGTTTCTTTATATTTTTTTACTTCCTTTCTCTTCTGTCTGTCTTTTCTTTCTTTCTTGTTGTCTTTCATTTATTCTTTCATTCTTTCTTTTCTAACTCTTGTCTTTTATTTTCTTTTCTTCTTTTTTTCTTTCTTCTTACTTTTTTTTTTCTTTCTTTCTTTTATTTTTTTTTTTCGTCGTTTTTATTGTCTTTCTCTTTTTTTTATTATTTTTTTCTTATGTGTCTCTTGCCTTCTTTTCCATCCTTTTTTGCTTCTCTCTCTCTCTCCTCTCTTTCTTTTTTCTTTGTTCTCCTTCCTTCCTTCCTTCCTTCCTTCCTTTCTTTTTTCTTTCTTTTTTTTTTTCTTCCTTCTTTCCTTCCTTTCCTTTCTTTCTTCTTCCTTTCTTCTTTCTTTTATTGCTCTTTTCCCTTTCTTTCTCCCCACTTCATAGTCATTCTTCTACCTTCATCCATATTCTCTCTCCATTGAGTCTTACTCTCCTACTTCTCAATTTTTCTTGACTCTCCATTGACCGTTATATTCTTAATTCGTTTATTTCAGTAAATCTTTCACTTTTCCCCTTTCCTACTTCCTCTCCATTTATTTGATCTGCATCGCCATGAGGATTTCAAATATTTTTCCGTTTCTTCTTTCCCTAAAATCATTAAGAGAAATTTTTGGTAGGTTCCCCCCTTTCTTTGGCAGTCACAGACTTTTTTTATGAAGTTTGCCAATCGTCTCGCAACACGTGTATTGGTTTGCAGAAACTGGGCTGTGGTCTATGAGTGCATACATTGGGTGTGGGGATACTCGGGAGGGAGGGGGGTGATTTAGAGAATATGAAATGAAAGAGGACTAAGAGGGCTAGTTACGCTAGCAGAACAGAATACAGAGAGGGGGGAAGTGAAAAGGGGGGTATTAAAAGGGTAAAGAAGAAGAAGAAGAAGAAGAAGAAGAAGAAGAAGATATAGAATTAAGAATGATAATAATAAGAAAAATATAGAAAGAAGAGAAAAATAGAAAGAGAAGAAGAAAAGAAGAAGAAGAAGAAGAAGAAGAAGAAAAAGAAGAAGAAGAAGAGAAGAAGAAGAGAAGAAATAAGAAGAAGAAGAAGAAGAAGAAGAAGAGAAGAAGAGAAGAAGAAGAAAAGAAAGAAAAAAGGATTCAAGGAACGAAGAAAGAGAGAAACTAATAAAAATTGAGAAAACGAAGAAATATAAAACTTAATGGAAGAAGAAGAAGAAGAAGAAGAAGAAGAAGAAGAAAGAAGAAGAAGAAGGAAGAAGAAGAAGAAGACGCTTAGGAGGAGAAAGGTGGAAGATCACGGAGAATAGGAGAATGGGGAAGAAAAGAAAGAAGGGGGAAAGGAAAATGGAGATGTGGAAAGGGAGAATAAAAATATAAAAAGGAGGAGGAGGGGGCTGACAAAAAGAACAAGGAGGAGAAGGAGAAAAAGCGGACGAGAGAAAAAAAAGGAATGAAAATGGTAGAATCAGGACGATAGAAAAGAACGAGAGAAAGTCAAAGAAGAAGCAGACGAATAGAAATATCTCTACTTATACATATATACCTACCTACCTACCTACTTACATACATACATACATATATACATGTATGTATTCATACATATATTCATACATATATTATCTATACATATATAAAGTGTAGTTGGTGTGTATGTATGCATGCTCCGATGAAATTACAAAAATAAGACAATTAACGACAAAGTAAATATATATACACATTAAATATCACCAGTTCTCGGTTTTGTGCAAAAACTATGAGAATTTGTTTTATATTCGAGATATCTAAAAATTAAAATATACATAGAAATAGCATTGAAATTTTACTTAAAATGTCCAGCATTTGTAAATCTTAAAAGTAAACAAATCAATACACCAGGTATTTTTTGACCAACACCCCTACTCAGAAACACTGGGTAGCCGCTTCTAGTCTCCTATATATAAGTATATGCTAATAATTTTTTTTTAATAAAAATAATATCTATTCATATCTATTAATAATGGAGATTCGCTTCCGGTTTTTGTCAGTAACAAAATCTACGTCACTTCTTACGTCACATTACCCAAAATCGTCATAACATAGAATGAATACACTCAAAATTTGAACATGCAACATTAAACAGTCATCATTGTTTTTTAAAACAAGTTTTAATAAATACATAACTGGTATTATATATCTATATATAGTTTGTTTTATTTTAATACATGTTTAAAATTTACATTTCAAATTGTTTTATTTTTTAATCCTTTAATGAATTTGATGATTTTACTTACTTAGGGTACAAACTCGCTGACATTGAATTTTTAACTCCCACCCCTCAAGCAATATGTTTCAAAAATCTATTTTTTACATCGCCCGGAGTGTGTTTTTTATTTTGTTAGTTCGTTTAAATTATATAATGTTCCGCAAGAAATGATAAAAAAAACCCCATCAGAATTAACATCTTATATAAAATGATGAAGTTGTCATTGTTTATGGGCAATACCGTAAACACAAGAGCTTGTCGTGTAATCGTCGTATGAAATGGACACGGCGAACCGAGTTCAAATCCTGGACTAGGCTATTTGCATTTTACATAGTACTGACACTATTGGGAAAGAAGTACATGAAATTGTTCTCCATCCAGCTATGGATAAATTGAAAGACAGACTGTGATCTTTAACACTGGTATAGCAACCGGGCCAAGGAGGAAGAAAACTCTGAATTCGAACCGGTTAATTCCGCTTAAGAAATTGACCATGTGTGGCATCCTGCTTGTGTCGAGGGGTTGGGTAAATACACACTAGACCCACTGACACACACACACACACACACACATATATATATATATATATATATATATATATATATATATATATA
>CM042141.1:92019277-92034277 GCA_023376005.1 Doryteuthis pealeii
TGTGTCAAAAAGTACAAAAACATCTCGATACTTTTTTGAGACACCTTGAATATATATATCTGTGTGTGGGTATGTGTGCAAGTGTGTTGGTGTGTAGGCAGATGCATAGATATTTTGCAATGTAGCAGAAGTCGAAACCACATACTGCAACTAATAGTTTCACGTTTTTATGATCATCATGTGTGTTCACGCACACGCGTGTGTCTGAGAGAGAGAGAGAGAGAGAGAGAAGAGAGAGAGAGAGAGAGAGAGAGAGAGAGAGAGAGAGGAGAGAGAGAGAGCATGCTCATGTATTTGTGTTTTAAGTCTACCCCCGTAGTCGATAAGAAAAAGACCCCCTACATCATACCATAATTCCTGCCATCGTATCATTCGTGGTGGGTGGTCAGTCAGTGTGGTAAATATGACCACGGTAAGTCAATTCCCTGTTACTTGACTCTCCAATTTATTCTGTCATCCTTGCAGTTTATGACGCGTGGCAAAGTAAAGTAGCCATTTTTGTAATTTCTTCTGCAGGTGTCTGGCACATTTTTTCCCGCTAAAAAAGAAAGAAATAAAGATAGAAAGAAAGAAAGAAAGAAAGAAAGAACGGATGAAGCGATGACTGACTTAACAATTTTCATTTTTAATTAGCAAGAGTCACAAAAGGTCAGTTATTTATTGTGTTAATAATTGCCACAAACCTGTCTCAATGGTAAATTTGATATAATTATTTGATGAATCACATAGACGAAGAAATGTTATAATAAATAAATAAAGGAAGAAATACCTCACAAAATTTTGTCGTACTTTCAAGGAACACGAGTATTACTATATAGATTGTTTTGATACTCTTTTCCTCTGTGATCTCTACAACTTGAAACCAACTTGATAGGCTGTACTGGGCTGTTAACAATATGGGAACCCATAATTAAGAAGGCTAGATCAAATTTTTAAAAAAGACCCCCCCCAAAAAAAAACAAAAAAAAACAATACAATATGAGTCTAGGTAAAAAAAAGCATACATAAAAATGAATAACTAGATATTCTAGCCAAAACAAGACATTAGGTTTATAAGTTCCCAAAATTCACACTGAATTGTCCAATTGGTCACATGACCTAGTGGATAAGGTAGTTAGGTTAAGACATTTCTAAGTAACAGTTTCTGGATTCCGGGTTCAATACTGAGTAGAGGCAGTAACATAGAAAAATAATTAACACAACTCCTACCCCAGCCATGGTTAGCGGAATGAGAACAGGATACCCCCGTGGACTGAATAAAGGCTTAGGTTCACAGTTCCGTGATTGCTCCCGATTACAAGAAGGTTCCCGAGTCCGAGAAGGTCCCTGAGTCCGACAAGAAATACCTGAAGAAGACCGGAGGGCATATCATCCGAAACCTTGTACAAATAACAATAAAGATGGGGACAATAGTCAGAATAACGCAGATAATACTAAACTTGAAAGTGTTCTAATTTTTTGGTGATATACGAGTTTATGAAACTGTACGATTTGATAAAGTGTGAAATCTGGTAATCAGTGCTCAAAAGAAGTGAAAGAACAGAGAAGAGTCTCTTCCATGTCTGCGGTTAATGATAAAATGCTGGCTAAGCTTTTCTAAATATTCGTCGCAGTTTCGAAGCAAAAAAAAAAGTACTAAAATGTTTTGAAAACAAATCGGTGCCCCTTAAGGCAACGAGCAAAACTGAAAGATAAGTAATATTGATATAATATCTGCCTTAGTTGAATGTATAATATAAGAAATTAAGAAGGTATTTACTCATTCTCTTGATTGGCTGGTTGGTTGGTTTTAAAATTGGTACGATTCGCATGGCCTTTTTAGGGCTGCAGTCAGTTTTACACTGGAAATTCTTTGTGGCATAAATTTTGATCTTTCTTGGAGTAGAAAGATGTAGTATTAGTTTTTATCCTTGTCTGTTGATCTGTCCTCAGAATAGAAAGTTATATCAGAAATGATCCTGCCTTGAAGTAGGGGCGCAATTGAAAGCAGTTTTACAGTGAAGATTCTTTGTGGCATAAAGTTTGATCCTTTCTTGAAGTAGAAAGATATAATATTAGTTTTAATCCTTGTCCGTTGATCTGTCCTCAAAACAGAAAATTATATCAGAATTGATCCTGCCTTGAAGTAGAAATTTGTATTAGATATAATCCTTGTCTTTTGATCTGTTCTCAAAGTAGAAAGTTGTATCAGATATAATCCTTGTTTGTTGATCTTTCCTTTAAGTGGTCCTTCCAGCAAGTAATTTTAGGACCATTTATCAGCTCTTTTAAATAGTAAATTAAATACATGTTTGGGCGTTTTTGATTGGTCAATTCACCAACTGCTGTTTTGGAACAGTTTATAGATATAAATTGTGGTCTTTAGCACACCTCATACCCAGGAGAACTCCAACAGTAATCATGTTAAACAGAAGCCCACTTCATACTTAGTTGCAATATCAATATATTAAAATTTAATGTATTAATAAAGTTCATAATCATTTTAAACAGATAAACACTTCATACACAATTTCAATATTAATCTCTTAAGAGCCAATCTATCCATATATTCCAACATATATAATAATTATATATAAATATATAATAATGTATATATATATATATATATATATATATATATATATATATATAATTTTGTGCAGGTGTGGATTATATTAAAGTTAGACTATCCGCAAAATTTGAGCTTCCAATTCCAAAAATTGTTCTGAGCAAAAATTTGGTACAAATAATGTTCAATATATGTGAAATACTAATAGAAATTTTTTTTTGTCATAGATGCAGTGTCACCTCGGGATATTGATCTTGCTATGAAAAATCAATAATCCTCAATAATTTAAAATTGGTTGACTTTAAGACTTTTTTGGAAGCATTTGTGGATTCCATGGGGGAAAATGCTTTAATAAGCCAATTTTAGTAGTAGGGAAGCTCTCGAACTCATTTTATAGACAAAAGTAGATTATAAAAAGTCTTCATTTTTCGCGAACCACCAAATTTGGAGAGCCAAAAATCGACATAACTCCGCCAATTTTTGGAATTAGAAGCTCAAATTTTAGGGATTGTTTAACGTTAAAAACACCAGAAAAATTGAATGGGTTGGGAGACTGTTTAACTTTTTCTGGATGATTTGCCATAGAATTATCCCATTGCTTATTATATAGGACATATGATTCCCCTAAATCTATTTTACGTTGGGTGCAGCGTCATTGTTTATTAATCTTACTAGCAAACAGGAAATAGCAACGTTTATGTGTCTGTTGGGAATAACCAACGCTCATATATCTATCACCCACCCACACCCGCACTAACTTTCTAATCTGCTTTTTAGTAAACGTAAAAATTATGAAAAACTAAACCATGACAACAAATTAAGAAGTTGCCATTGTAATTTTAAGATTGCTTAAAAACGAATGACCTATATATATTTACCAACCCCTCCACACGAGTAGGATGTGGTCTATTTTTTTAGAGTTTAACAAAACGGGAATTCAGAGTTGTCATTCTTTTAGTCTGGTTAAAGAATCCATTCTGCCCTACTATTTACCAATAGCTAACAGGGGGATAGTTGGTTGCATGCCTTTCCCAATGGTATTACCGCTATGTGAAATGTAAACAAGTTCGTCCAGGATTTGAACCCGTATCGCTGAGTTCATTTCCTAATGTTCTTTAATGTTTGGTAGAATCCTTTGTTGTTCCTCGGTTTCCCTTAGTGTTGGGTAGAATCCTTTGGTTGTTCCTCGGTTTCCCTTAGTGTTGGTAGAATCCCTTAGTTGGGTAGAATTCCTCGGTTCCCTTGGGTAGGTTGTTCCTCGGTTTCCCTTAGTGTTTGGTAGAATCCTTGGTTGTTCCTCGGTTTCCCTTAGTGTTGGGTAGAATCCTTTGGTTGTTCCTCGGTGTTCCTTAGTGTTGGGTAGAATCCTTTGGTTGTTCCTTGGTATTCCTTAGTGTTGGGTAGAATCCTTTGGTTGTTCCTTGGTGTTCCTTGAGAATAAGCGGGATTGGAGCTGCACAAGAATGCTGCGTGCAGTCTTGAACAAATCGTGGAAACAGCACCCCACGAGGAAATAGCTATATGGCCACCTGCCCCCCCCCCATCTCACAAATCATTCGAGTGAGACGGACAAGGCATGCCGGGCACTGCTGGAGAAGCAAGGACGAGCTCATAAGCGACGTTCTCCTGTGGAAGCCAACACACGGACATGCTAGTGTGGGCCGCCCATCAAGGACCTACATTGACCAACTATGCAAAGATGCTGCGCAGAGGACCTACCTGGGAAAATGAATGATAGGGACGGTTGGCGAGAGATTGTCATGGATATTCGTGCTAATAGCGCGACATGATGATGAATGATGAAATAGTTAAATAGTTAACTTACCACATATTTGAGCGTGTTGATTGGCTGGCTTTAATCCACGTGCTCACGCAGAGTCTATAAGTTTTAAGTGGTGTATTTCAGCACACCTTTTATCACCAAAATATTCCAACAACATGTAATTTATAGAAAAATGTGTGATGTGTACGAAGAAACATGTTTTAGTAAAAAAAAGAAAAAACAAAAATAACGTATACAGAACATGGGTTTAACACAACGAACCTGAGCCGAAAAGAATAGAATCACTGACTCTACGGTAAAAGCAAAGTTCCGGGCGCTGCGGTCAGTAAAGAAGGAAATACTGACAGTTTTCTCTGACAGGGTAGGACCAATCACTATTGATTTCCTTGAAAATGGTTAAACTGTAAACAGTGCTTCCTACTGCCAATGTAACGTACTGGGTCTTCGTTTCTTATAAATGGGTTCGTTTCTTGTGTGCGAAAATGACTCTTAAATTAAGATCCCGGATAATCCTGTGGTGGATTAAAAAAACAAATTCGGGTGCAAGTATTTTTGTCAACAAGTTTATTATGTCCTTTAATCTTCCTATAGTAGTCAGCCACACGGAGAGAGATAGAAAGATGTTTATAACAACAGAATTTGCATAATTGAAGCTAGTAAACTTATCACGTTCCGGACGGTGATCTAGTTGTCAAAATTGGGAGAAGAAAGAAAGAAAGAAGGAAAGAAAGAAGGAATGCAGGCCAGCTAATTTTCGGCTAAGCTAATGTCAGGGTTGTGTTACTCTCCCAGTAACTCTCTTTCTCTCCTCACTGACTGCCCCCGTCCCCTATTTTATGATTATCGTTAATCAGCCGACTATTTTTCTTGCGTCATTCCCCTATTTATTTCTGCATATTGAATTTGATTCTATTGTATATTGTTATTTTTCCCCAAAATATTTAACATCGGAATTTTCTCTGGTTGGAATTAAAAGAAACAATTCACAAACAATGAAAATGCATTCCAGACAAATTTTTCCTTTCAAAATGTTTTTTCAAAAATATTTATTTCTCTCTTCTTCACTCTTTTACTAAAACTGATTGATTTGCGACCCTTACGTACACCCGTTCATTGATTATGTTACACCAAATCTTAGGCAAAATTCACTATTTATTGACTGACCCTTGTATTTGTGTTGTATTGCATCCTATCCGTAGCGGACGGGTTGGGTAGATAATAGCCAATAACGTAGTCGCGTAGATTACTGGGTGGTAAATGTTAGCCTTGAGCCGTAGAAGTCAACATCAGGTGTAATAGAAGGTCAATTGGTTTAACACACCTGGGTTAAAATAGACCCACGGCGACGATTCCTCGCCAAAATTGCTTGGTGGAATGGCGCCAAGGCGTAAATTGTTCTGTTGAGAACAGGTTATTCGAGTGAGGAAAGAACGGGTGGAACGGGTGGCGCGATTCAAAGAAGCGCTTCAAGGAGAGAGAGGAGGAAATGCTAGGAAGTTCATTTGTGTTATGGTTTTCCTGTTGGTACGGTAGATAATGTTTCTCGCTGAATGATGCCAAGACTTCCTGTCCAGGTCTCTCTCGAAGAAGTCAGGGTGACATGAAAAGGAAGATCTTAAGAAAGTGGCGGTTATCTTTGCGGCTTTTCGGTAAAGAAGACATTCTACAAGTGCAAAGCTATTTGCTGCTTTTGAGGATTGTGGAAGAAATGCATGAAAAGAGAGCGAAACACACAAAAGAAAGGAATAGAAAAAGGAGAGAGAGAGAGAGAGAGAGAGAGAGAGAGAGAGAGAGAGAGAGAGAGAGAGAGAGAGAGGGGGTTAAAACAATTACTTTTTTGAAAGGTAAAAAGGGGAGAGAAAAAAGGGGGATAAAGAGTGAAGAATTTAACAGTTTGAAAAAGCAAAGAGGCAATTGAGAGTGTGAGCGTGTGTGTATGAGTATGTGTGTTGGTGGGGAGAAAGAGAGAGAGAGAGAGAGAGAGAGAGAGAGAGAGAGAGAGAGAGAGAGAGAGTAAGATTAAGAACACGACCACTCCGTTGAAAAAAAAAAAAAAGAAAGAAAAAAAGAGTGAAGAATTTAACTGTTTGAAAAAGCAAAGACGTGAGAGAGAGAGAGAGAGAGAGAGAGAGAGAGAGAGAGAGAGAGAGAGAGAGAGAGAGAGAGAGAGAGAGAGAGATTAAAAAGCATGATTACTCTATTGAAAAGGAAAAAAGAGAGGAAAAATAGAGGACAACATTTTTTTTTAAAGCAAAGAGCTATAAAGGAATTTATCTTTTGTTGACACAAAAAAACAAATAATCTGATAAACGTGAGCGTAAAGGATTGTTTGCTGATAGACGTGCAAGGATGAAGAAGATAAAGCAGGAAAATAGAAACTGACGAAATACAAGAATTGAAAAAGACCGGACAATAAATAACTATGTTCTCGTTTAGAATACACTAACTGTATCCTGTGCAAATGAATAAGGAACCGCTACACTTAAAGGAGTTCCTGGGTTTGACACTATGCTGCATCCGATGGTTGGGATTGGGTTGGTTTAATGGCATATCAACTGTCGTGGGTTATTTAATACCAAATCTTGTTTATATTCAAGGCGTGTCGAAAACGTATCGAGATTTTTTGTACTTTTTTACACACATTGTATTCTGAAAAAATTAACGCTCAATTTAATGATCATTTATATTATTGTTAATACAGTTTCAAACTCGGCACTTTTATGACACACCTTGTATTCTGAAATGATTAACGTTCCATTTATGGTTCATTTCTATCTTAGTAAATGCAGCTTCAACCTTTATACTTTTATGATTCACCTTGTATATATATATATATATATATATATATATATATATATAAAACGGTTTTGTAATTTGCTTGAAGCATTGTGTTTATATTGGTTTGTTGGTTGGTTTGAAGGCTATCACAATGCAAGTGTAAAGAAAAAAAGAAGGTAACTGTGGTGTTGTTTGTTAACCTGTGATTTATTCTCAATTCTTAATATTTCGGGAGACAGAACAAATGAACAGCCACTAGTAACAACTTCAATTCTAGTAATCTTCTGTAGAAGGGATTTTTATCCTGAAATATTAAGAATTAAGAATAAATCACAGGTTAACAAACAACACCACAGTTACCTTCCTTTTTTCTTTACACTTGCATTGTGATAGCCTTCAAACCAACCAACAAACCATATATATATATATATATATATATATATATATATATATATATATATATATATATAACTTTCATTAACTTAATATATATTAATAAATATTTGTGGTTGATCTTCAATTACTGCCTTCTAGCACCAATATGACATCA
Source organism: Doryteuthis pealeii (assembly GCA_023376005.1). NCBI lineage: Eukaryota > Metazoa > Mollusca > Cephalopoda > Myopsida > Loliginidae > Doryteuthis > Doryteuthis pealeii. The sequence continues at coordinate 92,026,937 of CM042141.1, forward strand.
AGTGTTGGGTTTTTACCATAAAAACAATACGATCTGGACAATCCTAAAGTTGCTTGGTCTGGACGTGACCAGTCGATTGATCTCGGAAAGGGACACTGATCGCTCGTCTTGCTCAAGTAAGGGCCAATGTGGAGAGTTGCATTACATGTACTGTATATTAACTTCAAATATATTAATAAATTCGTAGAAATAATTTTCCTTAAATTCATGTGTATTAATAAATTACCCAATCCCTCAGCCACGGACAGGACCAGGAATAATTTTCAAGCGGACAACAGCTGGTTTGAATTCAGAGTTTTCTTTCTCTGAGACTGGTTACCTAACCAAGACTAAATGAGTAAATGTCTACAAGATGCAAAAATACCAGAATGAATGACGAAGAGGAAAACCGCCCTGATCCAGAAACACCATCACAAGCAACTATAGACCGATAACGTGTTTACTTATTAAGCACACGATTCTAACTGCACGAGGCAACTAAATGGTACATGCACAAACTGGAAATTGTCATAGAGAATGAAACGTATAAAATCATCAGGGATATTGAGAAACAGACGGATCAGCTAATTTGACCTGTTAATTAACAAGAATAGAACTTGTCACTTCGTGGGTTTTGTCATCCCGGTGGATCATTGTGAAAATAAAAGAAAATGAAATGATAAATGAATACTTGGACCTGGCTCGAGAACTGAAAAAAGAATGTGGAACATAAAGGCAAAGGTCATACCAATTCTAATAGGGGCTCTTGGAATGTTCCTTAAAGGTTTGGAAAGGGATCTGGGAGAATGAGGAAAAAATCGAGACCAGTCAAACAACAGCATTGTTAAGAATACTCGAATACTCTGAAGAATCATGGAGACTTGAGGAGACTTGCTGTCACTCAACTTCCAGAAAACCACCAACTAGGGCGAGTGGGAAAAACTCTTATTGAGAGAAATAATAATAATAATAATAATAATAATAATAATAATAATAATAATAATAAAGAAAAAGAAAAGAAAAGGAACGAACGAACATATAAACAAAGACACAGAAATGACTGAGCGAAAGAGGATGTAAGTGGAATAAAAAATGTTATGAAAACAAAGAAAAACTATTTCACAATTAAAAATCTGCATGTTGTGCAAAACAGTATCCGGTTGGGAAGGGGTTAAAGTTTTTCTTGTGACGAAAGGATTTTTTTATAGATTGTCTCAAAACAATTAAAACAGTAAAATTCGCATCTGAAATAAATGTATCTCTTTCTTACAATTTCATTGGGGGTGGAAAAGGGAACGGATGTTTTTTACGAAAACAAGGGAGATAATTTGAATGAAATGATATAATTTCCGTATGTTTGTCTAGTCATAACCTTGTCAGAACCTAAAAGTTATAATGGATTGATCTATGTGAAAAAAGGGTGGATAACAATGTAGAACAATAAAATTGGCTAAAAAAAAGAAGAGTACTAAAGTAAAGTGGTCGGGGCGGCCTAATGTTGGTATCAGCCAGACAGCGAGGGAGTCTATCCCCTTTTCACTAGCGCCAGACCAAGGAGATTGTTTTTTTGCGTCTGAGGTGGAGCGCCACACCTACCATTAGCTCCTTACTTTACCGTAAAGATCCCTGTGCTACTTATACGGTGAATTGGTGAGGACAGGGATCAAACTAGGAACCTTGCGGTTTCTAGCCGAACGCTCTACCGACTGAGCTAACCCGGTGGCTGATATGAATAGAGAGCCAATGAATGAATGATTGAAAGAAAAAATGGAAGAGTCGCCATGGTGTTGTGGCTAACGTGCTGGACTGTGATATTGTAAGCAAGTCTGAATGACAGTCGTGTTATTATGTTCCCTATTATGTACGCTATTATGCATATATATATATATATATATATATATATATATATGTGTGTGTGTGTGTGTGTGTGTGTGTGTCTGACTGTTCACATCTGTATATCTATCAATCTATCAATTTATCTATCTATCTGTCAGTCTGTCTACATTTCTATCTGAGGATAGAGTGTTGAAAGAAATGGCCCTGTATCATAAATATCACCTTTCTGCATCACCTTTTGCGTATAAAACTATTATTGGCCTATTTATTTAATAAACTTTTTCTCTTCTTTCTCTCTCTCTCTCTCTCTCTCTCTCTCTCTCTCTCTCTCCTCTCTCTCTCACACACACACACATATGATAACATAGTTTGCTATATTTATTGATAAAGAGTGGTCAATATTCTCAACAGAGCATGTATATCTAAGTTAGGGTAGAGATGTCCACAGTGCTTGGTGTTTCTCGCCCATGTGATTGTCCTGTGGTTTGAAAATCGTTCAAGCAAGAAACATTTTGAGTGTATATATTAATCTATTATATCTATACCTATATCTATCTATTTATATAAAAAGTGTTGTTATGGATCCAACGGGAGAAAATTAAATATTTGCAAAATGGATTATGTGTTTTAAAAAGATTTTTTATTATTATTTTACATTAGCGACACGTGTTTAATATCTTCTGATATCTTCTTTAGGCGTTAATTAAACACATATTATATATATATATATATAAAGAAAAGTCGACGGGTCGGCCTAAAGTCGGTATCAGCCAGTCAGCGAGGGAGTCTATCCCCTTTTCAATAGCGCTAGACCAAGGAGATTGTATTTAGCATCTGAGGTGGAGCGCCACACCTACCATCAGCTCCTTACTTTACCGCACAGATCCCTGTGCTACTCATACGCTGAGTATGAATATATATATATATATATATATATATATATATATATATATATATATATATATATATATATATATCTGTGTGAAGGGATGTGGTTCTGTAATATAAATATTACCTAACCGCATCAGCGTTTGTGTATAAAACTCTTACTGGCCTATAAGGTGCAACTTTGTTTTATAAGAAAATATATGCCTGACTGCTAAGTATAACTCATCCCGACCCTCTATCCCCATCCCCTTACCTGTGCTGCTCAAGGTTTCGATTCTTAGCCTAACTCCTTCATGTCATCGACGCGTTGGTCGTCACGTCATATCCGGTTACCAATTTCTTTTCTCAAGCCAGTAAATTCTCAGCATTTCCTCCAAATTTCAGGCGGTTTTAATCTCCATCTATGTCATATTTCAAACGGGAGATCCAATGTAAAAAAAGGGTTTATGCGGCGTAACAGCGAGTAAGATCTGATTAAGTAATAAGGTGCGGATTATCTAAAAGTCACGATGAGGAGGCGAAATCCCACAGTGATCAATTACACGTGCGTGTGATCTGATAGCGTTCCAGTGGAAATCGATAGTCGTTCACTTCCGTTCGTTCAAAACGATAATAACAACGATGGGGAGGGGTGGGGGGCGGCGGATCAACTTTCGTTTAGATAAAATAAAAAAAGGGGGACGGTCACGTGATTTGTAAAAGTCAAACCACACACATACACACACAAACCCATATATATATATATATATATATATATATATATATATATATATATATACACACACATACATATATATATATATATATATATATATATACAAAAACAAATGCACAACCATATATGCACTCATACGAGCACGTATGCATAAATGCAGTAACGCAGTCACATTCATACGCATACACTCTCGCACGCACACACACACACACACACACACACACAGAAAACACAACATACACACACATTAAACACACACACACACACACACACACACACACACACAAAGACACACACACAAAGATCAAGAGTTCAAGGTTGTTTTCCAACACTGACTTACGTGAATTTATTTATATTGTATTTGATTTCTTATTTCTAAATTTGATTTCTTATGACTAAAAAAAACATCTTTGTAAATTTATTGTAGATAGAGACACACACACACACACAAACACACACATACACACACACACACACACACACATACACACACACACACCACACACACACACACAATACACACACACACATACGTGTCAATATTGTGACTTGCTCGTTTTCTTTTCAATTTTACTTAAAAACAACAACAATAAAAAACCAACAAAAGCAAAAAAAAAAAAAAAAAAAAAAAAAAACGAACGAGTCACAATATTGACTACGTAGTTAAAAAGAAAATGAATCCGAATGAGTCGCAATAATAACAAACTAGCAAATATACACTCCCTCCGTATGCAAGTATTTAAGTTTTAATGTAATAAAATATTATATTAAATTAAAAAGGCTAATGAAACTAAATAAGAATGGATATAAAAAGATTTGAAACAGAGGGGGTTAAAATCGAAACATAGAACAACTAAAACTTACTCTTCCATCACTCCCGTATTTCATTGCTAAATTTTCCTAAATTAACTATTTAGTTAAAATAGGAAGTAAATTATAAAATCACAGTTATTTCTTCTTGTTAATGAATTTCTTTTAAGATTTTTCCTCGAGAATTTTGCTCATATTCATTAAGATAAAACCAAACAATTAGAAATCAATAATACTAAAAACATATTTATTAAAATCAATTTTTTAATATCAATATGTAAATGAGACTTCCCGTTCACTCTGTAAACGGCTATTTTGTTGTATATATAAATACAATTGCATGTTATCTGTATGTAGACCCGCCCAACGGGTGGGGGGGCCTGGATCTTTACAAGTTAATAGCGTCGATCCCAGGGGTCTGTCCCACCAGGCAATACCTGCCCCCTTGACTTAAATGGACAGGGCTGGGTTTAGTGGCTAGTGCCTGAGGCGCCCCCTTGAGGGAGAATGCCGAAGGGATCGACGCGATTTTTGTTCTTTCCCACCCATGAGCTTCGGCTTGTGGTTGGGCCCACGTTAAAACGAGGCCTTGTGCTCAGCCCATACAAGTGGGGTATGAGGCAAATACCTGTAGATATGGTCAACGGTTTTAATAATGTCAAACAATTTCTTTAATAATTGATGTTTAAATAAAAATGAAATCATGGAGAATGTGACGTAAATAAATAAGGGAATTGTGACTTGAGAAGTAATATAGTTTCGGTTACAGACAGACACAATCTCCATTATTATAAAATATTGAAAAGTGCTCACTATGTATTTAGAGCCAGTTTAGAGAAGCCACCTTGTCTCATGATCAGAATGGTACAGCGGATATAAGGATTGAGTTAATACAGGTCTAAGTGACAATCATCTGTCAACGAGTCCATTTCCTACAACTCTATCCATTATATATACTAGATATTCCATCATTTTCCATTACTCCCCTCTTTCATTGGTAAATTTTCCTAATTTAACTATTTAGTTAAAATAGGAAGTAAAGGATAATATTACAGTTATTTCTTCTTGTAAATAAATTTCCTTTAAGATTTATCCACGAGATTTTTGTTTATATTTCTAAGATAAAACCAAACAATTAGAAATCAATAATACCAAGCACATATTTATTAAAATAACATTTTAAATATCAATATGCAAATTAGCCTTCTCGTTCAAACTGTAAACCGCTATTTTGTTGTATGTATAAATACAATTGCATGTTATTAGTACGTAGATATGGTCAACAGTATTAATAATGTAAAACAATTTTTATTAATAACTGAAGGTTTAAAAGAATGTAATCATGGAGAATTTGACGTAAATAATTAAGGGAATTGTGACTTGAGTAGTAATATAGTTTCGGTTACAGACAGAAAAACACACAATCTCCATTATAATAATATATATATATATATATATATATATATATATATATATATATAAGTTAAAAATGAGTTTAAAAAATCGAATTAAAAAATGAATACCCATCAAGAATGAATAAAACAAAACGTCCTCGGCATAAAATAACCCAACAAGGGTTGTCATACCCTAAAATCTAACTAATCAACCAATACTATTTATCTAGCTGGGTGAGTGGCTTGCTGTAAAGGATTCATGCTGCTTTTTCTAAGGGAATCAGAGCAAAATTGAAACGCAAAATAGCTTCATCCAGTATTTGAACTCGATTCGTCGACTCCATTTCCTACGACGATAACCGTTATGTTAAGCACGCATCCTTGAATGCATGAAGATATCTAGTCTTTGGACCGATACGAACGTTCATATCTTATTAGGATGGAGATTCGGTGTCTGTCTGTAACCGGAACTGTTTACGTCACAATGCCCAAGTTTATCAATATGTATTTAATGTTAATTAAAATCATTAATCCTAAAATGGAAGAAATCTTATTTGTTAACGATGTCTCTTAAAGTCTAAGTTAGATTGGCCTCAAAACAGCCCATGTTATTAGTGCATTTTAAATACCGTAATGTGTCTTATATATCGATAAAAAAAAGGTGTACAAAATATATGGTGTGATTAATTTGTGTATTGGTTTTAACAAAACCGGGTTTAGTAAATAATTACTCTGTGTTATTGATCTCTAATATCATTGTTTTATTCTCCAACATATTAAAATCAATCGTATGAATGATTTTATAGAGAAAACAATTAAGATATAATTAGAATAAGTGTAATATTTTTATATGCGTTCTTATTTAATTTCGTTAACCTTTCTAATTTAATATATTTCGATACATTAAAACTTAATATTTGCCGGATTTAATTGCCGGATTCAAGTTAGGGTTGCTATCGGAGCCGATATGATGCACAAGAACCTATAATCGGTGATGAAGATAGTGCATCACTGACAACCACCCTGTACGCATCCATAAGATGTATCTTACGACAAATACTTACGCCCGGCAGAGGGTGCATATTCTTGCTAGTATCAGTAATTAACGTCCATGGTGTGCCAACTCATCCGTATTTTGTTGATTTAATTTGTTTTCCCGCTTTTATTCTCCACGCCTAATTCGCCCCCTACCCCAAACCCTCTTTTTCACTTCGTGACCCGGCACCTTGCTGATGAAATAAAAGCACAGCCCTTCCGTAGAGCACCAAACCCCTCACTCCCTCCCTCCCAACTAACAGTTTCTCTCATTATCACCAGGCGTACGAGACTGCACATTACTTCTCCCTGGATTGAATTATGATAACGTCTCATCATTCACCTAGCGACGGTAGAGTTGATATCCGACCTCTACTGCACGGGGACTGGTGCCTCATTCTGACTGTACCAATGATTTCTTAATTCATCCGGACAGTAACGTTTCTTTACTGCAAACGTGTTCAAATCGGGAAGAAATAGGCTAGTTTTTTTCTTCCAAACACATTCTAATATCACCGAGGGGTGTCAACTAAGTTCGTAAGTTTCAAACACATGTATTCGTGTATGACATTTGTGCATCTATCTATCTACCTAGCTATCTAGCTATCTAGCTATCTGTCTGTCTGTCTGTTCATAAACCAGTTCTCTATCTATCTATCTATCTAGCTATCTATCTATCTATCT
>CM042141.1:92039277-92041777 GCA_023376005.1 Doryteuthis pealeii
CTGTATTCTTATTTAGTTTCATCAGCCTTTCTAATTTAATACAATATTTTATTACATTAAAACTTAAATACTTGCACCCGGAGGGTGCATATATTTGCTAGTATTTATAATTATATTAAATATGTATATGTAAAAAGTATCAAAAATTGAAAATTCAAACAAACTAACATTAACGGGTCTTTTTATTTACCCTTTTCCAATAAATATCATATCTAATTTTGTCTGTTGAGTTTCCGATTTAGGTTATAAATAAATTAGAGATGATAAAAATTAACTGAAAAGTTTGATAACTTTTAGAGTTTTAAAATGTTAGACATTATTAATTAAAGAATATAGGTTATATATTTAAATTCACACTAATGAGGGATTAGAGAATCTCAGTTAATAGTATAAAAATATTAATTATATATATATATATATATATATAGTAAATGAAGAAAAACTCTAAACTTGCTTCATTACAATAATTTATTTCAACCGTATTAATACGGCATCTTCAGGTAATCACAAGAACATGTTCTTGTGATTACTTGAAGATGCCGTATTAATACGGTTGAAATAAATTATTGTAATGAAGCAAGTTTAGAGTTTTCTTCATTTACTAAATATCTTGCTATGTCCTTTTACTCACTGGTATTAGGTACATTGAGCTCTCCTTATGGTCTACCTGCATCACCTTGGTTAAAACCAACATGGAAAGACCCTAACTACGGAAAAAAAACTATATATATATATATATATATATATATATATATATATATATATATATATATATATAATTAATATTTTTTTATGTTAGGAAAACAATTACAATGCGTATAAAAATAAAATAATGTTCAGTCCTATCGATTTCAAAGTAACTTTATCATCACAGACATTTTCTGGAATGGACGCGTTCTTGTGTCCTTCTTTTTTTTTTTGTACGTTGTAGACACGCGTCTGGTGGTTTTTTTTATAACGCCCCGCGGAAGGGTCGTAATAGCCGTTGTTCAATCAATTTAAATGTTATTCTTTTTATCTATTTATTTATTTATCTATTTATTTTTATTTATTTGTTTTATGTATATATATGTGTATATATGGAATGTGTATTTTAATTAATTATATATTCTGTGTTTAATTCCAACCTATTGTTTATACGAAGCCCTAATTTAGCTATTAATAAACTTATATTAAATAAATGATAATAATTAATAAAATATCTAATACTATTATATATATTATATATATATATATATATATATATATATATATATATATATATATATTAACCATGTAAAAAATAAGTAAATGAAATAAATCAAGTGAAAAATAAGAGGTAATGTTTATATTTCCTATATTAGTAATACTATTAATCGCAAGAATTGTCTCTTTAACTTAATAGTTAGATCAGGCAGGCTTTAATTGTATCAGTGCTACTGTATGGCAGCACCACCTGGACCTAACGAAATGCCTATAGAATAAGCTAGATGGGAGCTGCAGAAGAATGCTGCGTACGATCTTAAACAAATTGTTCAAATAACATCCCATAAGAAAGCAGCTGTACGACCACTTGCCCCCTATCACACAAACCATCCGACTGAGACGAACAAGACTTGCTGGAGAAGCAAGGAAGAACTCATAAGCTACGTTCTTCTGAGGAAGCCAACATGTGCAAATGCCAGTGCAGGATGCCAAGCAAAGACTTTAAACATACTAGTACAAAATAAAAAACGCCCTCCAGGCGATGTAAAAATTAATTTTTGAAACATATTGCCTGAGGTGTGGGAGTAAAAAATTCAATGTCAGCGAGTTTGTACCCTAAGTAAGTATAATCATCAAATTCATTAAAGCATTAAAAAATAAAACAATTTGAAATGTAAACTTTTGATATGTATTAAAATAAAACAAACTATATATAGATATATAATACCAGTGCTGTATTTATTAAAACTTGTTTTAAAAAACAATGAGGGCTGTCTAATGTTGCATGTTCACATTTTGAGTCTATGTTATGACGATTTTGGGTAATGTGACGTAAGCAGTGACGTAGTATTTGTTACAGACAAAAACCGGAAGCGAATCTCCATTATTAATAGAGATATACAAAAATAACGTTCCATACATTAATCTTTTTTCAAAATACAAGGCGTGTCAAAAAAGTACCAAGTTTAAAGCTGTATTTACCAAGATAAAAATGAAAATGAATGGAACGTTATTTTTTCAGAAAAGTACAAAAAATCTCGATACTTTTTTGACACACCTTGTATATGAATAGTTTAGAAATGACTCGATATAAGACAGTCATGAATGTGCGCATGCGTACAAGCTAAAAAATGTTTCCAATCTAATCTTCCAAATATTTTTTTTTATCCCAGTATAAGGATTGATAAAACAGAAGGAAGTTCTGAAGCTTTGTTATTAAGATCAATCGTGTTATCTTAAAGCTGTCTTCTTTGGTGTCATGACGCCGGTTGATAAAGGGTTAAAAATTTCGTTAGGTCATTCATAATGTCCCTAC
>CM042141.1:92046777-92079277 GCA_023376005.1 Doryteuthis pealeii
GTGGTAAGGGGGCTTACCCCCACCCTCTTAGATGATGCAGTTGGCTTATTCTAAACCCCAAATCGACAGGGCGGCATGTATTTTTGTGGGTCGGCCATCATAATTTAATCTTAACTACGCTTAACCGTATTGAATAACACATTAATAGCAATTATATGAACGCCTTAAAAGTAAGTCGTGTGTGAAAAGCTCTGTTTTAAATTTTACTCTGTGGTATTTAAATGCATATAAATCTAAGCTGCTTCGGGCTGAAATAAACGAAAGTAGGATATATATATATATATATTTAGTTTATTTGTAAGCTCATAGTTCTTTATATATATATATATATATATATATATATATATATATATATATATATATATATAAACACATTTGTGTATATGTGTATAATGTGTGTATATATGTATATATAATGTTTGTATATATATTCACACACGTGTGTATATATATGTATATATATGTGTATATGTATACATATATTATATATGAGCCGCAATATATTATATATATACACACGTGTATATATTCACACATATATCTATACATACAAGTGTATATATATAAAGTGTGTGTATGTATATACATGTGTATATATTAAAATATAGATACAAGTGATAACCTACTCGAATTTCACCATAAGGATCTTCAGGGTTAAATCCACTGAATTAATAATGATAACGAACTGTTTATCGCGAAAGACACACACATGTAATCGACTGCAATTAATCAATATCTTGATTAATTCAGTGGATTTAATCCTTAAGATCCTTATGGTAAAACTCGAGTAGGTTATCACTTGTACCTATATTGTAATAAATTTGCTTTATATATATATATATATATATATATATATATATATATATATATATATAGGGCCGGTTTAGCTCATTCGATAGAGCATTCGCATTGGAACCACAAGGTTCCGTGTTCGGTACCAGCCCTCGCCAATTCAGGGCATGAATATCACTGCTTGGATATGTGTGGTAAAGTGGGTAGATGATGATATGTGTGGTACGCCACATCAGACGCAAAAACAATCTCCTTGGTCTATCGGCAGTGAAAAGGAGATAGACTTCCTCGATGTTTACTTATATATATTATATATATATATATATATATATATATTTGTTATAGACTTCTATACATTTAAGGTGCGATTGTTACCAATTTCAAATTTCGCTGCGCTTTCGGCTTAGAGTGAAGCACACTGAACACTCCGATTCTCGTTCGATCGTCGAAGTTAAGCAGCTTAGCGCCTGATTAGTGCTTGTATGGGGGACCACTTGAGGACTACAGGTACTAGAAATTATTTTTATGAAGATATGGAAAACCAGTAAAATATTGGTAAAAATAACTCGAATTTTTTATTTTTGTTTAGCAATGCTAGGTAAGGTTAGGGTTAAAATTCATGTTTGCATCAGGGTTATGTTTAACTTTTACATTAGTGTAAGAAGAAGAAGAAGAAGAAGAAGAAGAAGAAGAAGAAGAAGAAGAAGAAGAAGAAGCGTGTTAGCCACTTATCGTCAAGACAATGGGCACGTCTTTTGACGATAATTTGTAAACTTAAATGTCTTTAGTGAACTTATTAACATAAACGTATCTGAAGCTCACTCATCCCCCAAAACTGTAGCTCTCTTAGCACAAAGCAAAAGTCGACTGAGTGACAGCTCGTGACTCGTAAGTTAGGGCACTTGTAAGTCAAGGTATTATTTTATTTAAAATTAGAAAAAATTTAAGGGAATGTCACATAGTTAATATTTTACCTGTATGGAAATACATTCGCTTTATCTGAAAACATTATTTTAATGCTGTCACTTTAAAATTATATCACTACATTGTTACCTCGTTAAAAAGCTGAACACATAGATTAGTTATTCACGTATCATCTGTCCGTTACAAATAACTTTCTATCTTTTCAGACCCTCTTTTAATCCCTCCCATAAAAAAAAGGAAAGAAACAAAAACAATTAAACTCGTACACTGTACATCTGTTATACTGTTGTTATCAATGTTCCACCGTTCGGGGCTATTGTAACTTAATTTTGTCGTCTCGGTTATCAACGGGGGTCAAGATATCCAAAATGGGGGCCAGAGAGAAGGCGTACGATTTTGACAGAGCTGTGTATTGCAGCTGGACCCGGCTTGTTTACAACGGCTGTCTCCCATAATTCAGTATGAGTGACACGGGGCAGATAAACATACCAATCCCCTTTATAGGTTGTTGTTGTTGTTCTGAACTGTTGTGGTCTGGTATCTAATTACTCTTGTCTCAATACCTAACTGGTACGATCCTAAAAGGGAAGAGTACAAACCGGGAGTCAGCTGACGCGAGGTCGTTGCTTTGTAAAGTTCAATACGTGTAACGAGAAAGGTGGTAACTATGAATAATAAACATCGTCCACTCTTAATAGACACACGGAGTGGTTGTACCTGTTAGGGTACAATCTATGGGTTAAATGGATTAAAAATCAGTTTTTACAAAATGTGTTTTAAAAAAATTGAATACTCATCAAGAATGAACAAAACAAAATGTTTTCGGCATAAAATAACCCAAGGGTTATCTTAATTGACAACGAGTTATATATATATATGTATATATATTATATATATATATATATATATATATATATATATATATATGAACGCTGGATAGTCAGAAGACTGGACGTGTTTTTTCGCTGCTCCAAGAAGTAGCGATTTATTTATTGTCTTTAAATAGGGAAAGTGACAATTATTATTTATTATTTTTTTTCATTAATTTATTTACTGGTTGAAACACATCAATTAATACGCGATCATATGCATTTAATTATGTGGAAATGTATGTTTACTGCTCATCATTGCGTTATTCGGTAATGTCACAATTCATAAGATAACTTTAAAATACCTCATTGTGTATATTTAATTTTTTAAAAAGAGTTTTACGTTGTTTTATCAAATTGTATTTATTATTATTTATTAAAGTTTCTGTAATATATATATATATATATATATATATATATATATATATATATATATATATATATATATACTAGCAAATATATGCACCCTCCGGGTGCAAGTATTTAAGTTTTGATATAATAAAATATCATATTAAATTAGAAAGGCTAATGAAACTGACTAAGAATGATAAAAGATCTGCAACAGAGGGGGTATAATCGAAAAATAGAACAACTTTGAAACTAACTATTCCATCATTTTCCATTACTCCCCTCTTTCATTGGTAAATTTTCCTAATTTAACTATTTAGTTAAAATAGGAAGTAAAGGATAATATTACAGTTATTTCTTCTTGTAAATAAATTTCTTTTAAGATTTATCCACGAGATTTTTGTTTATATTTCTTAAGAAAACCAAACAATTAGAAATCAATAATACCAAGCACATATTTATTAAAATAAAATTTTAAATATCAATATGCAAATTAGCATTCTCGTTCAAACTGTAAACCGCTATTTTGTTGTATATATAAATACAATTGCATGTTATTAGTACGTAGATATGGTCAACAGTATTAATAATGTAAAACAATTTTTATTAATAACTGAATGTTTAAAAGAATGAAATCATGGAGAATTTGACGTAAATAATTAAGGGAATTGTGACTTGAGTAGTAATATAGTTTCGGTTACAGACAGAAAAACACACAATCTCCATTATAATAAGATATATATAGAGGGACATCGGTGGAAATGAAATTATAACACTTAATATGACTGGAATTTAAGCCTTTTCTTTGTTAAATGTATTACTATATATATATATATATATATATATATATATATATATTATACATATATATATTAGGGTAGCGTAGACATGAAGTCAACAGCACGTGGTAGCTGATGGTTTCTCACCTATGCGATTTTCTAACACACACACACACACACACATATATATATATATAAGATGAACAAAAAGTGATAAGACAAACAGGAATATTTATTTTATCTTATTCATTTTTGAATCATTCTCAACTATTTTCGACCTTAGGTCTGGACAATTTTAATTTGAAAGAAATTGTTTTTAGAAAGTTAAAAAAAAATGTTTGACAAGCCACTGAATTAGGACATAAAAATTTACTGGTAAAAGTGACAAGTGGCATCTGTTTAAATTCGTTGGGTCTGTTTTTATATACATGATATATATATATGTGTGTGTTTGTGTGTATGTGTGCGTGCGCATGTGTGTCTATAGTGAGGGCACCTGGCTAATGAGATTTCAATTAGGTTTGGAAGTTGTTCATTTTTTGTTCATTGTTCATTGGGTGGTCAGTGTGTTCATCTATTTGTATAGGTGTTGGTGTCTCCCACATTTTTTACCATATATGGGCAGTTAAGTTTTATATTAGGTCCAAATGGGTAAAAAACTTTTTATTTTGTTTATCCATTTGTTTTCCTGTTTTTCGATTACTGAATTAATATCTTTCTCGATTCTTTCAATACTTTTAAATTTAGCATCTGTTAAAATTGTGACTGTTTGAGCGGAAGTGTCGTTCTACGGTTATTAATTTGCTGTGATCTATAGATTTGACTCTGTGTTTAACTGTGTTTAACTATATATAATAATGTAGTTTGCTATATTTATATATAAAGGGTGTTGAATATTGCTGATAGTTAAGATATTGTAGACACACAGCCAGTGGTGCTTGGAGACTGTCAGTTTCTTGTCTATGCAAGGAGGTACTTGTTGTGTAGTGGTTTTTGTTGTAGAAAATGGACATGATGATCTGAGATCAAATCCTGAACTAAGTTGTGCCAATACTCTTGGGAAAGGTATGAATCTAACTGTTTTCCCTCCAGTTATAGGTAAATAGTAGAGCAGACTAGGCTCTTTAACCTTGGTATTGTAACCGGTCTAAAAGGAAAACTCTGAATTCAAACCTATTAAACTCCACTTAACAATTGACCTTGAGTAACTTTCTACTCATGTAGGGGGATTGGTTGGTTGGTTAGTGGGATTTTATGGCATGTCAACCCTTGTTGGATTATTTCATGTCAAAGACATTTTGTTTATTCATTCTTGATGGGTATTGAAAAAAAATTTTTTTTAACTCAATTTAAAAAAAACACATTTTTCTTTTTAACCCATAAATGGGGCCCTAACAGGTACTACAGAGTGGACCTGAGAGTATTTCACACTCCCCAGTTGTTTAACCTTAAATAAAATCGTCATTCTGACTTTCCGATTGTATTATTCTTGGCATATATATATATATATATATATATATATATATATATATATATATATCATCATCATGTCACGCACGCAGCATGGATATCCATGACAATCTCTCGCCAACCTTCCCTATTACTCATTGCCTCTAGGAGGTCTTCTGCGCTGCAACCTGCATCCTTACACAGTTGGTCAATGTAGGTCCTTGCTGGGCGGCCCACTTTAGCATGCCCATGTGTTGGCTTCCACAGGAGAACGTCGCTTATGAGCTCGTCCTTGTTTCTCCAGCAGTGTCCTGCATGCCTAGTCCGTCTCACTCGGATGGTTTGCGAGATGAGGGGCAGGTTGCCATACAGCTGCTTCCTTGTGGGGTGCTGTTTCCACGACTTGTTCAAGACTGCACACAGCATTATATAAATTATTTGTTAACATTATATAGATAATATGGATGCTATTTTTATGAGTAAACAGTGCTCAATATCATTGATAGACCATTTATATTTAATTAAGGTAGTGTGGACATAGAGTCAACGGCGCCTGGTTACTCACAGTTTCTAGCCTATGCAATATTCAGGGTCTATCCTAGTGAGTTGCCGAGCACCGTTGAGTTTATGTCTTTGCTACCCTTACTTTAAAGGTTAAAGTGTCCTGTCTGTCTTACTATTTATCCATAGCTGGAGGGAGAATAACTGGATGTATGCCTATCTCAAAGGCACCGTGTAAATTACAAACGGCCTTGTTCAGGATTTGAACTTGTCTCGCCATATTGGTAGACAATATGCTAGTAGTATTTGCTCCATTTTCTCTCTGTGTATAGAGGCAAATGCTTTGGAGAAATGCTACAATCAATGTTGCCTTGAGATTTTTTGCTCGAAATCCTCCAACAATTCGACGAATTCTCGGGATTTGAGAAGCTGTGGATGGATTTCTGCGAAACCCGTTTTATTTTTTCCAAAGAATTTTCTCTACTTCAGGTCGGATGTTATTGAGAAAAAAGGCAATATAAATATTAGTTGTTATGGTAGTAAGAGTTATACCCCTTTAGTTCTTGGTGATTCCGAAGTCACCTTTCTTGGGGAAAGGGAGGATGTAGCCTTTCGTCCATTTCTAAATATATTTTGTTTAAACACTGCATTGCATAATCGAAAAATAATGTCGTCAAATTTTCTAGTCTTCCATATTTCGAGGGGTTATTTCGTCGAGTCATGCATCTTTTTTTTTTTAATTAAAAAAAAATGCAACTTTTTATTGTTTTTAGGAACAAGTCGAGGTCACCCAAGAAAAAAAATGCCTGATATAATTCGTGTATTTTAATGAAAGAAGAGGTCCCTCCTCCTTCTCTTTTTCCTCCTCCCCCGCAACAATCACGAACCACTCCATAAATAAGGTTGGCTAGATTCATATGTAAAAGTCATTAACCACTGTCTTTTAATATAAATAAATGCAATCTTAAGGAAGTAAGCAAACTGAAGAGTCAAACTTTGAAAAGCTTTGAGACGAAAATAGTGGTTTATATATATATATATATATATATATATATATATATATATATATATATAATTTTTTCTCATTTGACTTCCTGTCGCCATGGTGACAGTCTTTTAATGTATACATTTTGTAAAGAAAAATCTTTTGGGGGGAGTAAATTTTTCTGTTATGCAATTCAAATTATTGTTGATTTTTCATCTGACGAGACTGGATTTTGGGGACCTTTATTAAATCAACTTAGATTTATAAAGGCCTCAATTTTGGTCGAAATAAATTTATTATGGACGTGCAGGATGTGACACAAGGTCAATTTCTTTAGCAGCGTTTGAAAGGTTTGAATTCAAGTTTTCTTCTCCTAGACTGGTTACCTAGCCGAGGTTAAAGAGCCCAGTCTGTCTTACTATTTATCCATAGCTAGAGGAGAGAAGTTGAATATATACCTTTATGTGAAATGCAAACAACCCCGTTCAGGATTTGGACCCGGGTTGACGAGTCCATTTCCTACGACTCTAACCATTACACCATGCACCTCCAACCTTTTGTTTTTAAAGGAGTCTAACTACCCCCCCCGTGTGTGTGTGTGTGTGTGTGTGTGTGTCCAAGGAATGTCTTAATTCGAAATCAGCAACTTTTTTCTGGACCCCCAAAAGACCATCTGTTCCATGATTTAATTTCAAAATTCTATTTTCCCAAGGAATGCTGGCAGCGTTGTGCACTTAGGCACATCGGGGACACCGACCTGTGAACTTTGTAGGAAGAACATATCAGGATTTACAATTTCTACAGCACTTAAAAATTTCTGTGCATTTTTTCCTTGCACTAAAAAAGTGGGCGGAAATCTCGGCTCAGCTCACTAAACGACACAGTCTTTTTCGTTTAGCAAAATGATATGCAGCATGCTTAGCATTTATTTTATTGAAGCTGACATGCAGTCGTTCTTAAGAAAAAAAAAAGAAAAGAAAAAGAAAAGAAAAAGAAAAAAAAAAAGAAAAATAATAACAAAGAAGAACAAAAATAATACCAGACCCCCCCCCAAGAAAAACGAATTAAAAAAAAACTCCAATCATTATAATCCTCTAAAATAACCTACGGAATACAACAGAAATAATCTTAAATTACATTTTTTGCAATCTTTTTTAAATTCATAATTCTCTTTCAGACTAATGAAAAAAGAAAATAATATTTTGAATTTAAATATCAGAGAAGACATTTGAAAAAAAACCCCACACAGATGTTAATAATTAATCAGATCGATTCTGATGATGGTGTTATACAGATTGAAATATTGCAATATTAGCCAATAAATACAAAATTAGTTAATAACATCTATGTATTTTTTCAAATTTCTTCTCTGATATAATGTCGGATTCATTTCCTTATTTTGAATTTAAAGTTGGTTTCTCTGAATTTTTGAGGTGAGGCATAATTATTTGGATTATTCGGACTATTGTCCTCATCTTTATTGTTATATATGCAACGTTTCGGTTGATGTGTCGTCCGGCCTTATTCCGGTGTTTCTTCACGAACTCGGGAAGAATGGGTACTCGATACTCCTCAGATTTCTAGGACTGAAGCCTCACCAATAGATACAGTTTAGGGCATAAGGGTTTTTGAATATTGCCCGAAGAGAAAATATTCCAATTGTGTGCCGTTTTTTGCTGAGTTATGATTACATAACTTACTATAATGGAGATTCCGTGTCTGTCTGTAACGAAACTACATCACTGCTTACGTCACAATACCTTCAGAAATTGCATAAGTTTATCAATGAGTATTTGATTTACAGACAAAGTCATTAATACATGAAATACATCTTATTTATTAACGATATCTCAATGAAAATCTGAGCTAGATTTATCTCAAACAGACCATGTTATTAGTGCGGTTAAAATCCTGCAATGTGTCTTATATATCCTAAGAAATAAAGGTTTACATAATATATGCTGTGGTTAATTTGTATATTGGTTTTTAACAAAACCGGGTTTAATAAATAATTACTTGCTGTTATTGATCTCTGATATTAATGTTTTATTCTCCAACGTATTAAAATTAATCCTTTAAATGGTTTCATATAGATAACAATTAAAATATAATTAAAATAATTGTAATTTTTATATTTGTTCTTATTTAATTTCGTTAGTCTTTCTAATTTAATATATTCCATTACATTAAAGCTTAAACACTTACGCCTGGGGGACTGCGCGTCTACAAAGCGTGCGTTCTCAGTACTCTCCTATAGAGTAGCGAATCCTGGACCACATACTTAAGCCACGAGATGAATCTGGACAATTTCCACCCTAGATGCCTACGCCGCATCCTACACATTCGCTGGCATGACAAAGTGCCCAACACAGACGTGCTGGAACGAGCAAACATGAACAACATGTTCGCCATGATCTGCGAGAAACGCCTGCGCTGGTTTGGTCATGTCATGAGGATAGACAAAGTCCGCATCCCCAAAGATCTACTGTATGGTGAGTTAGTAGAGGGAACATGACCGGTAGGGAGACCACGCCTACACGGTCAAAAATTGGCCTGTTCAGCCACTGGCGCAGATGCAGTTAAAAGAAAATTGGACGCCATCGTCATTAGCAGATGGAAGGATTCCAATAAAGTAATACGTAAAGTACGCAAGTGGACAACTATCACTTTATATTTATATTTGACTCGTGTAAGTTTCATGTTTGTTATAATCTGTGATAAGAGTGCAATGAAACGTTCATTCATTGTTATATTGACCTATCTCGTAAAATAAATCTATGAGATGATTGAGGGGGAAGTTCATGAGCGTTGTTATATCCTTGGGATCATTGGAAATTTCTGGTCTTTCAACAAAGGATTTCCTTCCCCAGGGGACCAATCGGGGTTGATTAAATCCCGACCCCCCCTCTCAGCAAATGACCTCGCCTCCTGATGACCATAGCTTTATTATAATAATAATAATCATCATCATGTCGCGCTGTTGGCACGGATATCCATGACAATCTCTCCCATCCGTCCCTATCGCTCATCATTCTCGGGAGGTCCTCTTTGCAGCATCCAGTATCTACACAGAGCTGGTTAATGTACGTCTTTGCTGGTCGGCCCACACTGGCATGCCATGTGCTGGCTTCCACAGGAGGACGTCGCTTATGAGTTCGTTCTTGCTTCTCCAGCGACTAGAGAATAAACTAGATGGCAGCTGCACAAGAATGCTGTGGGTGATCCTGAACAAGACGTGGAAACAGCACCCCACGAGAAAGCAGCTGTACGACCACCTGCCACATATCACCCAAACTATCCGAGTAAGATGGACAAGTAATAATAATAAATTGTTATAATCTGTGATAAGAGTGCAATAAACGTTCATTCATTGTTATATTGACCTATAACAATGAACAGATAAAGAAAGTAAATTACAAGAGATATGTTTTGACTCATGATCTTCACGCAACGGCACACAAACGTACCGATACCTGTGGAAGTGACTACATATGTACATATGAAACTAAATGCTTCAAAGTGAGAATAATAGATACGAATAACTCTCCTATCAAACAGTTTGTTTTACAGTTTGTTATCGTAAGATATTGACTATTTACATCTACATACACACAGACACACAGACACACAGAAATGTATATAGGAGTAAAATATGGAAACGAATCCGACAAAATATATGAATTAGAAATACAAGGTGTCCCCCCCCAAAAAAAAAAATAAAGAAGGCTGACTTCTGATTTAGGTCGGAAAATTAAAACGGAAAGTTTTTGGTGGTACCCAATGACAGTTTAACTACAGTCTATGAATTAACATTTTGCGAATTGGGTTACGGTTTTAGGGGATTAAGGTTGTTTTTAATTACGTATTGCTTTAAAAAAATAAACAACAAAAAACCCAAATTACTATACATTTAATTAACCATTGAAATTAATTATTGAATCTATTATTGAGACCACCAAAAAACTTTACGTTTTAATTTTCCGACTTAAATCAGAAGTCAGCCAAAGAGAAAAATAAAAATTCATTTTGATGTTGACGTCGACGTTTAAACGTTTCGGTTTGTGTTAAACATTCTCAGGACAATATAATAGGAAAAAAAAGAAATATATGTTCAAATGGTGATGGAAGTTTTTAAAATGATTAGTGTTGGAAATGAGCCTTTTTCTCCATACACATTTCCAACTTTTCCTAAATAGGAGTACTTCTTTATCACCATTACTCCCAGGTCCACCCTGACCTGGAGTGGTAGTACCTGTTAGAGTCCCATTTATGGGTTAAATAGATCAAAAACATGTTTAAAAATTGACTTTGAAAAAGATTGAATACCCAATAAGAATCAATAAAACTAAATGTCTTCGGCATAAAATAATCCAACAAAAGTTGACATGCCGTAAAATCCAACCAACGAAGTAACCTAAATCGAAGTATCAATATCATCATGTCGTACTAGCAGCACGGATATCCATGGCAATCTCTCGCCAGCCTTCCCTTTCATTCATTGCCCCTGGGAGGTCATCTGTTCAGCATCCAGTATCCGCACAGAATTGGTCTATGTACGTCTTTGATGGACGGCCTACTCTGGCGTGCCCGTGTGATGGCTTTCACAGAACATCACTAGTGAGTTCATCCTTGCTTCTCCAGCAGTGCCCAGTGTGTCTTGTTCGCCTCACACGTATGATTTGTGTTATATAGGGCAGGTGGCCGTACAGCTGTTTTCTCGTGGGATGTTGTTTCCACGTCTTGTTTATTCCACGTCGCAGCATTCTAGTGAATGTTCCACCCCTTTCTAGATAGAAGTATTAATATCATCATGGACAGTTTTTAACTATGTAAAGCTAATTAGAATCCATCACTTCTTCTTAAACAGAAACATCAATTCAATCATGTACGACTGTTAACTATGAAATCCTAATTAGAATATTTCACTCCTTCCTAAAGAAAAGCGTCAATGTCATCATGGACAGATGTTAACTATAAGTGTCAATTAAAGTATTTCACTCCTTTCTAAATAGAAACATCAATATCATCATGGACAGCTGTTAATTATAAATGCCAATTAGAATTCTTGACACCTTTCTAAATAAAAGCGTCATTATGATCATGGGCCATCGTTAACTATAAAATGCTAATTAGAATCTTTCACTCTTTCCTAAATAGAAGTATCAATATCATCATGGACAGCTGTTAATTATGAACACCAATTACAATAGTTCATCCCTTCCTAAATAGAAGCATCAATATCATCATGGACAGCTGTTAACTATAAATGTAAATTAGAACCCTTCACTCTTTCCTAAATAGAACCATCAATATTATCATGGACAGCTGTTAACCATGAACATAGATTACAATCTTTCACCCCTTTCTAAATAGAAGTAATAGTATCATTATGGACAATTGTCAAAACGCGTGCGAATGTGTGCATGCGTATATGTGCGTGTGTGTGTGCGTGTGCGTGTGTGCATATAGAACATGAATCTTTACTAACCACTAATTCCCTATACTTATTGCTTCAGAAAACTAGACTCCCCCCTCCCCCCTCTTTTGTCCGGAGATTTATTTGTGATGAAAGTGCACATATGTACTAAAAGCTTTTATAAATATTTTTTCAGCCTTCCGAATTTGTCATTGTAAAATCGCACAAGCAATCCACGGCTTGCGAGACGAGCGTGTAGAATCCTGCTCGACATACCAAACACGATTTCTAGAACCACCAAAGAATTCTAGAGATTCTTTTGAAAACCTCGTACCGACATTCTTTGCGGTCTTCGTGTTCCCAAGGATCCCTTGAAAATTCCTTGAATTTTCTTCGATAATTTTCTGTAGTGTCAAATAGTTTTGGATTTTCTCCTTTTAGTTTGTTGAGTGGAATTGTTTTTGAAATCCTATAGAATTCCTGCTAGGAAGATAGGACGAGAAAGACATATGTCAAAATAAGGAAATTTGACATTCATGTAGACATTCAATCGCAGAGAATTTTAAAATGGTGGGAAAATCGAAAAAACACACACAAAAAACCCAGCCCCGCCAAAAAAACAAAAAACAAAAAAACCCATAAAAAACCCCAATAAAACCCAACAAAAAACGAAACCCTCCCCCCAAAAAAAACCCAAAAAAACCCTCTACCCCCCAGAACATTTTGTTTGTAAGTTAGCGAAGTCGTCTTGGATTTAGTAGCATGTATTTCTACCAAGAATTGAAAAAACAAAAAAAAAAAAAAAAAAAAAAAAACAACATTTTTTGTTGTTTTTTTTTTTTTTTTTTTTTTACATACAAAAACAATTTCGCCAAAAAAGCCCCCCCTAAAAACAAAGAAAAATCAACAAAAAGACTAAAAAAAAAACAATCAAGCATATATAAAATAAAAAACACCATCCCACAATAAAACAACAACAACAAAAAAAAAAGAAATAAAAAAGCAAGAAGCAAATATAAAATACCCCCCTACCCCCCAAAAAAAAGCAAAAAAGCAAGACGAAACAAAAAGCAAATACAAAAAAACCAAGAACAAACCAAAAAAACATTTTGTTTGTAAGTTAGCAAAGACGCCTCGGATTTAGTGGAATGTATTCCTACCAATTTTGACATGTCTGATTTAAAAAATGGATTATCAAATGAACCGTGGTTTAAAAAAAAGACTTTGTTCCTGGCTTTAACGGATTATCACGAGTTATTCCGTCAATTTCTCTTTAACTGATGAAAAATGAAATTACACCACCGTTAATGTGTTTTGATTTAGTCAAGATTAAGCAAATAATTCTTATGGTCAAGTCAAACTTAAGCAACAGTTCCCATTAAATCCCCCCCCAGTTAAGCAGCGATGATCCTGCT
Organism: Doryteuthis pealeii; assembly: GCA_023376005.1. Lineage (NCBI taxonomy): Eukaryota > Metazoa > Mollusca > Cephalopoda > Myopsida > Loliginidae > Doryteuthis > Doryteuthis pealeii. The sequence goes on from CM042141.1 coordinate 92,060,256, forward strand.
CAAACCTTAGATGAGTGACCACTTAGAGACAGTCAGTAACATCGCAAATTTGAGAAAAGTCTTGTCGGAGTAGATATTTTCCAACCCCTCCGCACGAGAAGGATGTGACACAAGGTCAATTTTGTAGGAGGAGTTTGAATTCAGAGTTTTCCTTCTCCTAGACTGGTTGCCTAACCAAGGTTTAAAAGCCCAGTCAGTCTTGCTATTTACCCATAACTGAAAGGAGAGCAGGTGGATGCATATCTTTCCCAAGTGTATCAGCGCTATTTGAAATATAAACAGCCTTGTCTAGGATTTGAACTCGGATCGACGAGTCCATTTCTTACGACTCTAGCCATTACATCACACACCTCCAACTTCTGGTTGGAGTAAGCAAAATATGGTAAGTTAAGATAAAACGGACAGTTAATACAGTAATTCATTAAATGGTCTCAGTATTGGTTAACACATACGAATATTGATTTTGATGACAAACCAAACAGTCTAGGGTTATTTTATACCTTGAGAATCTGTTCTTTGAGCCACTTCTTCACTGCAGATTTCCCTTCCTCGTCACTGGAATAATGGTTGCCTCTCAAACCCTGTTTCATGGGGCCAAAGAGATGCAAACATTATTCCAGTGACAAGAGAGAGAGAGAGAGAGAGAGAGAGAGAGAGAGAGAGAGAGAGAGAGAGAGAGAGAGAGAGGAGAGAGGGGGGGGTTTAAACCTAGATTATTATACTTTTTACATATTGAACTATTTCGTAATAGACATTAAGTAAATTTATCAAACGTTATAATAATTGAATTATGGTATATGCACTGGTCCTGCTAGTGTAATAATAATCACTTGGCGTTTTAGTATACAAGTGGGAGTTCTGAAGAAAAACTGTTTTTTATTTTCTATTCAATGCAACTTGCATTTCGTGAATTTCTAGCATGAACATGTGGGTGCAGAAACGTAATAGGCATGGGAAAAAAACAAACAAACAGTCGGAAAAGAGACGAGGCATTAGTGTGAAAAGCGTAAGGATAACATGTGCATCAGCCCTTGATTCAAGAGTTGCCACATAAAAATAAAGTGCAAATTTTATACTCACTTTCAGTTATAAGGACTTTTGCTTCAGTTGTTATTTATAAACACAAATTATGACAGAACTACGGAAGATCCCCCTCGCCCCCAAATAAAAAGGGTCTGGGTATGACACTAAACTGCATTTGACGCTGTCTCCAAATCTAGAGTTCTGGTGGGTGTGGTTTACCTCTTCATTGCCATTAATCTTCAGATCCACTCTGACCGGGAATGGTAGTGTTTATTTACCAACCCCTCCATCACAAATAGGAAGTGGCACAAGATCAATTTTTAAGCGGAGTTTAACAGGCTTTAATTCAGGGTTTTCTTTCTCCTAGACTAGTTGCCAAACTCAGCTTAGGTCTGCCGTACTATTTTCCCATAGCTTGAGGGAGAATAGTTCTATTCGTACTTTTCCCGAGGATATTAGCGCTATATAGAATGCAAACAGCCTCGTCCAGGATTTTAACTAGTATCGCCTTCTCCATTTCCTTCGACGATAACCATTACACCCTTGAATGGGAGTACCTGTTAGGGTCTCATTCGTGGGTCAAATAGGTCTGTTTAAAAATTTGATAGGAATTGGTTTTTGGTTTGTTTAAGGGTATATCAACCTTCATGGATTATTCAATGCCAAAGTTATTCTTGTTGAAGAATAGTAGTGGTACTATTTAACTCATTGCTTGGGGTGGGTGGGTGAAGGGGTTAATCTATTTTCCCAATAATCCAAAAGTGAACGTAATAGCACGACTGGGAATCGAACTCATTTTCTACGCCAGAGGAATTCACCTCGATAGGAATACTTGATGCCATGTAAAATATTTGCATTAAGATTAGTTACTTGAAGCTAATATTGTTTACGAAGGATTATTGTTATTAGTTAGTTGAAACCATATAAATGGGTGTACCGCACTGTCGGCTGGGGTGTTAGAATGCACCGACTGCACCTCTGCAGAGGGGTAAGATTCCCCCAAAAGGGACCACCTGTTGATCGCGACCCGTGATGCTTAAAGACGGAGTCTTGGTGGATGAGCAGTCCATGACCTGCATCACTCCACTTAGAACCTTACTTAGGCTAGACGGGCGGTCGGAGAGGCCCCACCCTCCGATCAATCGGCTGGTCACCTCAAGCCCTAGCACCTATATGATTGCCCCAACCCTATTGCTCTTATAGCAAGCCCCAACACTTTTTATCATATTGGTGCTAGAAGGCGGTGGCTGAGGGTCTTCATGTCCTTGTAATTACGTTAAACTCTATCTGATGGTGAGCTTCCAGTTCTGGGGGTTTGGGAATGTAGGGCACCCCTTCATCACCATTGGTCCCTGGTCCACTCTGACCCGGAGTGGTAGTACCTGTTAGGGTCCCATCTATGGGTTAAATAGAAAAATGTATTTATGAAAAAAATTGTATTATCCATTAAGAATTGATTTATTTCAAAACTTTATCGGCATTAAATGACCCACTGAGGTTGATATGCCGTAAAACAAACCAACCCAAACCATCAAAGGGTGTAAGCAAATTGCTATTTTTAATAGAAGTCATTTTCAAACCACATCATCATTTGTATTAGATAAGAATACATAAAACCGTGTGCAAATTGTTTGTATTATATAGGAACTCTTGATATCATATAACTGTGTGCAAAAAAAAAAGAAAAAACAACAACAAAAACTCTTAAACAACTACACCAAAATGTAAATATGAATGTACAATGAACGCGATTCCCTAACCTCTAGGTATAAGATAACCCGACAAGTGTTGACCTGCCGTTAAAATTCAATCAAAACCGCACGCACCCAGAAATAATCGAACAGACTACTCAGTATCAGTCATTTATTTACCCTAGCTCAGTTTGGCACAGAGTAAAGATGAACTAACTAATAACAAAAAAGAATATTTATGCGGTGTCTTAGTCCTCTTACTCCCGGAATTTGAGAAGGAAAACTCTAAATTTAAACCTATTAAACTCCCGCCTAAGAAATTGACCATGTGCCACATCCTTCTCGTGTGGAGGGCTTGTCAAATGTATACAATACGTTATGAAAATTAAGGGCTGGTGAGTGAAAGAAATATATAAGTATAGATGACACCAACGTACAGCTGCCCAAGTTTTAATAAGAAAGAAGCAAAGTTGATTTTTACATTCACTAACCGGGGAGAACTTCAGAAGGATCCGTAATCAGCTGGAACAGAAATGAGCAACTATAAAATTAGTCAAGCACTCCACCATATAGAACGGCATTCTCAGACGCCTTGGCAAACCACTTTTCTGAATCCCAAGTCTTGTCTAACCTCCTAACCACCTTAAGGAGTCTGCCTCGTTCTGAGACTAAATATCATACTCCAACGCTACAATGATTGAAATCTTCGGTGGAAATAGTTCAAGACATGTACTTTACATAACCCACAAGTAAAGTAAAAAGTAAAGTCGTCGGGGTGGCCTAAAGTCGTTATCAGCCAGACAGCGAGGGAGTCTATCCCCTTTTCACTAGCGCTAGACCAAGAAGACTGGGTTTGGCGTTTGAAGCAGAGCGCCACACCTACCATCAGCTCCTCACTTTACCTCACACATCCCTGTGCTACTCATACGCTGAGTTCCCAAAGACGGTTGTGGAAGTACAATGGTACCTTGACTTACGAGTTTAATTCGTTCTATTTGTAATTGTGTTTCCTCGTATATAAAATCAATTTTCCTCAATGAAATGAATTGAAATGTCATTAATCCGTTCCAGCCCGACCAAAAACCCCTCATACTTTTGTTATTTTATTATTATTATTATTTTTTTAAAATAAAAATTGTACTGTATGGTATAAAACCTAATAAGAGAATGTAATGAATTATTAGTATTATTTGAATTATTCGGACTATTGTCATCATTTTTATTGTTACTAATTATCAGGCCTCATCTAAAAAAATTCAGAGAAAAAATAATCAATTATGAGCTGTAATCTATTAATAATGGAGATTCGCTTCCGGTTCTTGTCTGTAACAAAAATTACGTCACTGCTTACGTCACATTAACCAAAATCATCATAACATAGAATAAATTAACTCAAAATTTGAACATGCAACATTAGACAGTCCTCATTGTTTTTTAAAACAAGTTTTAATAAATACGTGACTGGTATTATATATCTATATATAGTTTGTTTTATTTTAATACATATTTAAAGTTTACATTTCAAATTGTTTTATTTTTTAATCCTTTAATGAATTTGACGATTTTACTCTACTTAGGGTACAAACTCGCTGACATTAAATTTGTTACTCCCACCCCTCAGGCAATATGTTTCAAAAATCTATTTTTACATTGCCCGGTGGGTGTTTTTTATTTTGTACTAGTATGTTTTAATGTTTATTTTGTTTATAAATGATATTTTCTTTGGCGTAATAAATTTGGAAAAGTTTTTAGGGAACTTATCAAAATAAACGAATGTTGATATGCCATTAAATAAAGAAACCAAACCAAATCAAATATTGAACACTGTTTATTGATTTCTGTCAAAAACTTAAGCGTGCTACTTCACATTGGATTTTTATTTGATTTCAAACGAAACTATCGTGAAATTTTAAATTCTATTTCATTGTTTAATGGCATAATAGCATAATGACAAACGATAACACTAATAGACTTTGAAAACGCTTTATTTCACTTAAAATAATTGGTACACTTATTAAGAATTTATATAGTCTTGTATTCTCTAAAGAGTTCCCCAAAAGGGAGGTAATCATAAAGTAGGGGAGGTAACTCTCAATTATTTATTGCAGGCATATCAACATTCGTGGGTCATTCAATGCTAAAATCATCCCTGTAAAAGAACAGTAGTGATACTATTTACCCATTGTTGGTGGATGAGGGAGTTCATATATTTCCAAAATGTATTGGACCAAAAGTGAACGTAATGGTGTGATTAGAGTTCGAACTCGCTTATTAAGATGTCGCAGTCCAGCACATTACCCCCCCTCTTGTTCAATATTTGATAGTGTGTACCTTATCGTTTTCATATTAGTATATTTCCGATCATTATCAGATTGAAAAATCCAATATTTAACACACAGCTGTGCCAAGCAAACTCTAATAAGGACATAGGTTTGGTTCCTTTGTTTAATGGCATATAAAACTTCTTGGGTCTTTAAATGACAAAGCCATCCTTGTAAAAGAACAGTCAAGGTTGACCTGGAAGTAATGAAAATAAAGGTGTACTCGACACTCTCCAGATATTCAGAAATGGAGCCTCACCATCAGATGAGAGTTTAAGTGTCATGCTCAAGAAAACCCTTTTCTGGGTGTGTGTTATACTTCTGCAGGGGATACTGTTAGCGTATTCTAAGCTCCGCCAACAAGAATTGCCTCATTATATATAATTACATACATGTAATTACATCAGCAGGAGTACCGGTCCATAACCGGACAAAAAGGATTTTAGTAACACTAGGGTGTGAGAGAGAAAGGGAAAGAGAAACATTTTTTTATTATATTTAAAATGTTATTTAAAAAAATATAATCCTAAATACGTGAGTGTCTTATTTTTCTAAAGAGTAGTTCTTAATTGCTTGTTGTATTACAGTGATAAAATGGATTAGTTTAATTTATTTTTTTACCCTATAAAAATGTAACAAAAAAAAAGAAGAATGAAAACCGTAAAATTTTTCGTAATTCAATTCCTTTTTTTGGTTTGCATTTAAAATAGTATTTTAAAAGTAAGCCAATATTATCTTAAGAAAGGCATCCCTTAGTTTGAAACATTTTCACGATTTTAGTTAGATCTACAAAAAACAAAGAATTTTGTTTTACAATTAGTACTAAATTACAAAATAATTTCCGAAAAAGCACTAAATTTCGCCTATGGAATCTATGTAATATTTAAACATGGCGAATAGTTGAACGTGCTTTTTGTACTTAGATATGAAGAGTTCCACAATTGATTGATTTCTAATTATTGAATTATATCATTTAATTAGTAAAAATCAAAAACTAAAAGTAGTACTTTACCTTATCATAAACATATGGTAAAAAAGAACAATTTCCTTTTACAATACTAAATATATTTTCTTTATTTGTTAAAGAATAAAGAAAATATATTCAGTATTGTAAAATAACGGGTGCAAGAAAAATAAAACATTTATTGCAAAAACAGGGACATAAAATGAGGGTTCAGTTTATTTTATGGTGGGAAATTACGAGGAAATTGTTCTTTTTTACCAATCATGTTATAGCGTATGCCTGATTTTAATTCTCAATGTCATCTCTTTTCAGAGTTTTAAGACGACACGTACATGTCTAAAGAGACGGGACTCTTTTATATATATATATACATCGTTATATACACAAACTATATACACAAACGCACGCATATAAAGAGACGTATAAATACGAACGCGCATGCGCAAACACTTGAAAGAAACTAAAAGATACACTTAAAGCGGCTAAAATTGAGTAAATAAAAAAACAAAATAAACGATGGACAAGGAAAATAGGTTTTCTTTTCTCATCGGTTTTTGAACGCGCAAATAAATACCCTTGTGATAAACACAGACACTAGGATCAATTTTCTTTAAAAGGATCCTTAATCCAAACTTTTACAAACCTGTTAGGGTCCCTTTCATCCCCCCACCCCGTCACTACCGAAAAAAAAAGAGAAATCTGCTTGTTCATCGGCTCTCATCCGAGTGTATATACACGTGACCATGAGAGCAAATTATTTATTTTCCTTAAACCATGTCACTCACACGCATATGTACACACACACACACACACACACATATATATATATGAGTTTGTTACACCACACATATATATGAGCTTGTTACACGCACACATATATATGAGCTTGTTACACCACACACACACACACACACACACACACACACACACACACACACACACACATATATATATATATATATAAATATATATACACATACACACACACATATATATTTGTGAACTTGTTACACATACACACACTTATACATGATCATTTTATACACACACGTACACAAAAAGACAACTCACTCAAACACACATGCACATATATATTATACATATACACATATATTATTGTTACATACAGGTATGAGCTTATGTTCGTTTTACTCTAATGGTTTGATATACACACACACACACACACACACACACACACACACACACACACACATATATATATATATATATATATATATATATATATATAATTTTTGATTTTAATAACATATTTTGTTATATTTATAAATAAAACATTTTAAAATTGGCAATACAGGATACATCTAAGTCAGACTTGGTCTGATGATCGATGAAGTCACCAAGCGCCGTTTAATGTGTTTACGCTATTCTAAGGTACCTGTCAGAAGTTCATATTGTTGATAAAAAATACACATTCACTATCATCAGCTCTTCCTTTTTGAGCAAACATAATGAAGATTTGATTTATATTGGTGAAGATAATTAAAACATAAAATTTAAATAGTAACAGGATGGATTTTTTTTTTGCATTTGATATTTTAAATAGGAAACATTAATTTTTCTTTTTAGAGTGTCTGAGCACTTCTTTTTTCTGACACCCTCCCCCAGGCCGGATCAACAGAACGCCCTTTTTACACAGGGATTTTAATGGAGCATCCTGCGATGATCCAACTCGTGATTCTGTAATAATGGATCTGCGAGACTAACTTTTCGTCCCAACCCCCTTCTACACAGGCGACGCCGGGTAGCCGCTTCTAGTATTGAATAAACCCCAAATAAAGCAATTACCTTGTTCGTCTTTTACCATACAAGAATCACGGTACAATATCAGACAAACACTTTTCCGTAAATTCTCACCCTCGTCTGCCGATAAAGTCAGTGATACCCACGTGTTGTAAATGTCAAGTTATTTATGCTTGATCTTTCAGGTAGATAGTTTGATATGAGCTAAAATATAAGGAATAAAAGAACCAAAAAACAGACAAAAATGTGTAGTATATTTCGCTGGAGTTTGAACACGGCTTCATCGGCTTTTATTGAATTATCAGGATCATACAAGTGTTTTATAGATGGGGGAAGTAGGTAGGTGGGTAAGTTTTATGGTGAGGAGAAGATTTGATTGGTTATAGGGGAAATCTTTGGGGAGATGAGAAGGAAATCAGATGGAAAGAGAGTTGAGGGAGGTAGGTAGAAAAAATGAATGGTGAGAAATACCTGATAGGAGAGGGGAGTAGCCTTTCTTGTAGAGAGATTTGAGTCGAGGAAGTAGCAAATGGGAGTTATAAAAGGGGGATGGTTAGATGACCATAAAATCAAAATCAAACCTGTTTGTTAGTATGTGGGTTATGGCCAAGTAGGTCACCGATTGAGGGTCAGCAGGGGAGGGTTTTTTATCCTATCTTCCTCAACTCTCTTCCCATCTGATTTCCTTCTCATCTCACCCAAAGATGTCCCCTATAACCAATCAAATATTTCCCTCACCACAAAACTTACCCACCTACCTACTTCCCCCTTTCTATAAAACACTTGTATGATATGAATAATTCAATAAAAGCTGATGAAGCCGAGTTCAATATTGCAGCAAAATATTCTACACATTTTTGTATGAGTTTTGTTCTTTAATTCTTTATATTTTACCTGATTCTGTCGAATTCATTCCAACTCCCTTTTCTTCATAATTTGATATGCAATTCTGTTCTGCTTCAAGTTACCATTTCAATAAAACCAGTCGATCCGCCTACTCCTGCTACAAGGAACTCCTTAAAATTGTATTGCACCGTCTGCCGAAGAATAAACATGCCTTTTCGCCACACCACAAACCTTTCCCTACCCTCGCAGAAAAGCACTGTGGTCTGCCAAAGATTTACGCTTCACTAGATTAGTGCAGGTTGGAATTAGAAGAGCCGACCCCCAGCCCCCCCCAGAATACTTAATATAAGTAGAATAAGAAACAGAAATAGAACGAGAAATAGTTTTCAATGCTGCATTGGTAACTGAAGTTCAAATTTAGTAGCAGATATCATAGACTAGCAGAGCTACCCAGTGTTGCCTGGGAATTACAAAGTTAAAAATAAATCTCTTATTCATTTCTATGTATAGATTAATAAAAAAAAAAAACTAGCAGGGCCTGTGGATATATCACAGTATGATAATTTAATTATTACAACGTTTGATATATTTACTTAAAAGCTATTGTGAAATAGTTCAATATGTAAAAAGTATAATAATCTTGATTTAACTCTCTCACTATTAAAAACAACTTTATTTCCTTCTTTTTATCTTTTCGTTATGTTCTATTGAAACAGATTAGCTTTATCGCTTCCGTACACTTACAGCTATCTCTATCTTTCCCCTACTTTCTTTCTTTCCAATATTTTTTTCTGTGTAGCGTGTCCTTTTTCTTTCCTTCCTTTATTTATAATAAAAACGGAATGGTTCATTATTTAGCTGAGGTGACGGCACTCATAAGAAATAAGAATTCAGCGGATAAAGAACACCAGATAATCAGGATTTACATTTTTGCATTTCATCTTGGACGATTTAGACGGTCTCATTTTTAACCAGACGGTGTTGCAAGATGATAACGGCCGTACAATTAAGGAACATGAGTATTAATATATAGATTAAGAAGATATTTTTCTATCTACAGTGTTACTTTGACTTACGAGTGCCCTAACTTACGAATTTCCCGAGTTACGAGCTATCACGGTATTAGTGCTATGTGAAATGCAAGCAGTCTCGTCTTGGACTTAACTCGGGTAGTCGTGTCTATTTCCCACGACGGTAACCATTACACAACGATCACCTCCTTTACAGACTGAAGTAATTTCTTCATCAGTATTTAGGGATACGTAGCATTATCCAGTGTTCCTTCAATTATATTTAAGGCATCTAGAATGGAAATAGCCCCAAATCATTATGCAATGCTACCTTGACTTACGAGTGCACCAATTTACTAGCTTTCTGAGTTGCGAGATGATTTTTTTTTACTTTGAGTTGAGAGATAAAATTCACGTTTTCGTTTGGATATCGGCTATTTAGGGACAACTTGGAACAGAGTTAAGGCAAAGTTGGGCCTAGAAACAAGGTGAGCATAGAAGTTAACAAAACATATCACGAGTAAGGAAGGCCCCCTGTTTTTGAGGTGAAAAAAGGATCTTAAAATTAGTTCATTTCACGAGTTACTAGGTGAGTAAGTTTAGTACACACACACACACACACACACACACACATATATATATATATATATATATATATATATATATATATATATGGTTAAATTAAGGGGCCTATTCTGTAATTTGGCACAATGTAATCTTGTAGATGTTGTCATATACTCTATATCAATGTATTTTAAAGGAAAGCATGGCCCTTCTTTTCTTTTTTATCTTTTCTTTTCAATGCTCACTTCTTGCAGGACTCTTATTTATAGTGACCCTTCTCATATAAAAACGAACTCTGAATGGATAATTTACAAAGCCCAGCCCCCAAATGCATTGACATTTTACACACGGTGGAAATTCGGAAGATAATTGCGGGAAACATTTAAGTTTCCAAATTTATTACACCAAAGAAAAATATTATTTATAAAAAATAAACATTAAAACATATTGCAGCACATAATTCATTACATTCTATTTCATTATGCTTTTATACAATACAAACATAATTTTCTTATTTAAAAATGTAACAATTCTTTTTGGAGGGAGGCTGGAACGGATTAATGGCATTTTAGTTTATTTCAACGGGGAAAATTGATTCAATATACGAGGAAATTGAATTTCGTGTGGAATGAATTAAACTCGTAAGTCAATGTAGCATTGTATTTGTTTTATTATCTTTTATTCTTTATAGCTTCTTGTTTTTAAGTTGTTTATTTTATTACAATTCTTGTTTGTATTTTTTTTCTGTTATTTGTTTTTTATTTCCTTTTTATTATGTTTTATCCTTTATTAATTTTTTTAATCTTTTAATCATTAAAAAAAATTTACCGCCCTGTCTGCTGGGGCGTTAGAATGCACCGACTGCACCTCTGCAGAGGGGTAAGACTCCCCCAATGGGGCCACCTGTTGGCCGTGGGTGGCGACTCATGATGCTTAAGGATAGAGCCCAGGTGGATGAGCAGTTCATGACAGGCAATACTCCACTTTGGCCCTATCTTGGGCTAGACGGGCGGTCGGAGAGGCCCCTCCGATCAATCGGCTGGTCACGTCAAGCCCTAGCACCTATATGATTTTCCCAACCCTATTGCCCTTATGGCAAGCCCTAACCCGTTTTTATCATATGGGTGCTAGAAGGCGGTGGCTGCGGGTCTACATGTCCTGGGAATAACGTTAAACTCTATCTGATGGTGAGGTTCCAGTTTTGGAGGTTTGGGGAATGTGGAGCACCCCTTCATCACCATTGCTCCCTGGTCCACTCTGACCCGGAGTGGTAGTACCTGTTAGGGTCCCATCTATGGGTTAAATAGAAAAATGTATTTATAAAAAAATTGTATTATCCATTAAGAATTGATTTATTTCAAAATTTTATTGGCATTAAATGACCCACTGAGGTTGATATGCCGTAAAACAAACCAAACCAAACCAAACCAAAAAAAAAAAAATAATTTATAAATATATAATTGATTTATACACTATTATATTCTTATTAAACTTTAAAAAAAATGGAAAATGAGGGATAAAAAGAATTTTTGACTCGGACAGAAATAGAGTGTGGATTTTATTGAACTTCGCTGTTATCCACCCATTTTCCTTGGGTGACGCGCGCTTGGTCTTTGTACAAATAAACATACGGAGAGACATACATACTCTTTCTTTTATATATACAAACAGGACATGTGGATATATCATAATATGATAACATAATTATTACAACGTTTGAGATGTTTACTTAAGAGCTATTGCTAAATAGTTCAATATGTAAAAAGAATAATAATTTCGATTTAACTATCTTTCAGTGTTTTTTCTTTCTTTCCTTCTTTTTATCTATTCATTATGTTCAATTCAAATAGATTAGCGTTATTGCTTCTGCGCACCCATCTGTCTATCTTTCCCTACACTATCTTTCATTTTTATTCTATTTTTCTGTATAGCATGTCCTTTTTCTTCCGTTTCTTTCTAATAAAAACGGAATTGTCTATTATTTAGCTGGGTTGACAAAACTCACATGTCCTTTTTCTTCCCTTTTTAGGATGTAGTTGGCAATGTTCTTTCGGGAGTCTTGATGAAACGATTTCTTTGGGGAACATCTTCAGATGACACTGTAATCATTCCATTTGGTAAAAACATCAGATACAGTAAAGATTCACTTTACAACAAATGCAAATTGTAAAATGCATCAATTATTGGATGTTTCCAATCAGCATGTAAGTATTTTTATAGCCATCTCTCTATTATCTCATCAAACTATATACATATATTTTCATATTCCTGGAGAATAAATCACAATAAATCTTTCATTATTTATATCCAGATTAAAAATACTCTACTACTTTTAATTCATTAATTAGTCTCTATTATTGTCTATAAATACTCATTGTTTACTTGAAGTAATTCTCCCTATTTTTTTAATTTATAGCCACAAGTCCAGCACCAACACGTAAGTATAATTTGAACAAGTTTTATAATAGAAAATCATTTTATTATAGAAAGCATGATGAACCTACTATTTTCTTTTTTAATTTTGTATTAAATCTATGATGAAAATATTATGTTCAATCAACCAAAGAATCAACTTCAGAATCACAAAGCTGGTGGTATGCGTGGTACTCCACCTCAGATGCTAAAATAATCTCCTTAGTCTAGCACTAGTGAAAAGGGGATAGACCCCATCGCTGATAGGCCACCCCGACGACTTCACTACTAGAATAATTATAAGAACTAGCACATATATACACTTTCTGTAGGGTGCAAGTATTTAAGTTTTAATGTAATAAAATATTATATTAAATTAAAGAGACTAATGAAACTAAATAAGAATGCAGATAAAAAGATTTGAAATGGGGTGGGGGTATAATAGAAAAATAGAACAACTGAAACTTATTCTTCCATCACTCGCGCCTTTCATTGTTAAATTTTCCTAATTTAACTATTTAGTTAAATAGGAAGTAAAGAATAAAATGACAGTTATTTCTTCTTGTTAATGGATTTCTTTTAAGATTTATCCCCGAGATTTTTGCGTATATTTATTAAGATAAGACCAAACAATTAAAAATCAATAAGACTAAGTAGATATTTATTAAGATCAAAGGGAGCAATCGACATGATACTTTCGGCAAGGCAAGTGCAGGAGAAGTGTATTGAGCAACGGACCCCCAGTATTTCTGTGATACTATGGCATCGACAAATAAATCTTTGGTAAATTGTGACCAGGGTTCATTATATGAAGTTTATTCTAGTTTCTAACGATCCATCTTCATACAGTACCTTCCATTATCCTAAAAGAAATTACGTTAGAAATATTCCCTGATACGTGCAGTTACATAGGCAATAACTAGGCAATCATGGTTCATGTATACGTGGGGGTCTATGTTTAAAAAAGCCAGGATCAACATAGTAGTGGTTTACCTAACCCATTCGGCACCGTTAAGATGTGACAAGGTCGCAAATATGGATCATCTAACGAGGATTGAACCCGCTATTTAGTAGCAATAGATCTGCGCGACTAAATTGCTAACAATTACACTACAATGGGCTGCCCCGTTGCGTTTAAAGTGAGTATTTACTGACATACCACCATGTTAGTCGAAGGCAAGGATCATTATAGTGGAGAACCACGCACAAACCAAAGCTCATGGGTAACTAGTGTTTAAAATTTGCGTGAATCCCTTCGGCATTCCACTTTTGAGATACCTCAAGCACTGGGCAATAAACACAGCCCCACCCCTTTAAATCAAGGGGGGCAGGTGTTGCATGGGATCATGCTGTTATTAATCTTACCGGTCCAATGGCTGAAGCCACTGGAGTTATTTACTGGCACCCACAAGCCGAAACCACTGGATGCAGGACCCGAGGGCCGGGTACCCGTTACGATTAATGTATGGTAATACGATTTTTATTCCATCGTTCTTTGTAATTTGCAATTTTTCTTTTTTTTCTTCTTCTTCAATAATTCACTGTCTGTTATACCCTCTGCACAGGGAAACATTTTTCTTGACTCCCATTTTTTTTTGCTAGTCGTGCACGCGTGGAGGGGGGGGGGGCTGTGTATATTGAGCAGAATTTCTGCTACATGTCCAAATGCGTTGCCGCCACACCCGTGAAATAAAATCGCTGTGCAGCTGGACGAAGCTGGCAGGAAGGAAGCCAGATATACACCGCCGCCGCCTCCTCCTCCGCGACGATGCCGATGGTGAGGATGAGAAAAAATGGAGTCGCTGATCGAGCACTAAACATAAAAAAAAAAAATTTAAAAAAGGGAAGAGAAAATGAAGGAGTAAGAGTAGGAGTATCAGTGGTAGGAGACATAAGTTTAATAGTAAGAAAGACATAAAAAATTTAAAATCAGAAGAGAAAGAGGAGGAAGGAGAGTCGCTCATGTGGAAGACCGGTTTATTTGTTTACTTATTTCTCCCTCTTCGTCTTTTTTTTTCTCTCTCTCTCTATTTATCCCTCTCTCTCTATTTCTCTCTCTCTCTATTTATCTCTCTTTTAAAAATTGCCTGTGTAAACAGGATGCTATTAATATGTCGAAAGACAGGCAATATTAGACGCACCTCGTGCAAGCATAAACGCATTGGGCAACACACGCGTACATACACAGACATATGTATACTCTGACTCACATAAAGTACACACTCATATATGGGTCAGTGCGCGTATCATATATATATATATATATATATATATATATATATATATATATATATATGAAGGGTTGATGAGCAAAGATGTCAGACCAACCAAATAGGAATTACCTTTTTGGGAGGTTTTAATCTTTTTCTTCTTCTGAGAAGTTCTAAGGAGGGCTTGCCAAACGATGTGCCAAGAGTGTCGAACTGGAAAATGAATATATGTAATAGCATATATGTATTTACTCTGCCTCCATCCCGTACCCCGAAAAGAATGTGACACCAGGTCAAAGTTGGCTTGAATTCAGACTTTTACTTCTTGATTCGTTGTCTAACCAAGGCTAAAGAACCCAGTCTGCCCTACTATTTTTTATCCATAGCTAGAGGAGAGAAGATGGACTGATGTCGTTTAGGGAAACGCAACAGCCTGGTAGAGGATTCGAACTTGAGTCATCTATTTCCTTTCCTACAACGATAACCGTTACACGTCGTGCAGTGGGAAATACTAGGGAGGCTTGAAATGTATTGTGGAATAACATTTATGTTTCATGAATATAGACCTCTCTCTCTTCCCCTCTCTCTCTCTCTCTCTCTCTCTCATATATATATATATATATATATATATATATATATATATATATATATATATTTAAGTCATCCACAGACACCGTGTTTCGACATTTCACGTGTCTAGACAGAGCAACTACTTCTGGCCAGGAGCGAAACCCGACTGACTTTTCATTAACCTCACAACTGCCGTCGACTACTGCCATTAAGGAGCGGTGTTCTACCTGATAGATACATACATCGGTGCATTTATATTATGATCACCAGGGAGATCAAATCTGGAAACAACAGACGATCATTGCTTTACTATGCTAGTGGTGAAAGTCAATTAAAACGCTTATAGAGAGTTTTACCGGGTTTTGGGAGCATATAATAATAATTGCGTTCCCAATATATATATATATATATATATATATATATATATATATACATTTTTTTAGACATGTGCTACTCTTTCTTCATTTTTTTGAAGAAAGAGTACTCCGTGTTGTTCAATAGCACATGCCTAAAAAATAACTTGCTGCTAAAAGACACATTTAAACTATATATATATATATATATATATATATATATATATATATATATATATAGGTAGCGAATGCCCTTGGAAAAGGCATGAATTCACCAGTTTTCACCCAGCTATGGATAAATAGTAGGATAGACTGGATGCTTTAGCCTTGGTAAGGCAACCATAGTTGGAGAAAGATAACTCTAAATTCAAACATGCTGCAATATGTAATTATCAAATCCATTTGTAACTACCTATAACTATTATAAGACCTTTAAATAGACACACACACACTCACACACACACACACAAATATATATATATATATGTATATATTTGTATATGTATAAGTATTAACTTACCGGTGGGTATAAGAACGATCGTTGGAAGCGCACAATATCCAGAGGTTAAGGTTGAGAAAAAACAAATACAAAGTGCTCAATACAATGTAGAGCATAAATTTATTTTAAGAATGGAAAGGAGTAACCTACTCGAGTTTCATCGATTGATTCTTCAGGGTTACTTTAAATTAATCGAGTTTACGATTAATCTTAGGTGTTATAAACATGCCCGTTGGAATGGGACTTAACTTTAGTAGAGGAACGCTTGTTTATATTTTCGTAGATCAGGAACGGTTTTTGATTATTGAATTAAAAATTTGGATTAATTTATGGGAATTATTTTTTCAATTATTATTTAATAAAATATATGTTATGGGTCGTATTAATAGTTAAAAGGTGAGAAATTAAAATTATTTAATAACTAGTTTAATTTGGTTTGAGAGTATTTTTAAAAAAATTAAAAAACCCGTTGTATATGTTGCGATGATAGAAGTTTTGGGTAGTTAAATATAGTTAATTATATAAAAAAATAATATAAAGAGATAAAAGTAAGAATGAAAGTAACGGTAAGCAAAAATGAATTGAAATAAAAATAAAAATAAAAGTGGATATATATATATATATATATATATATATATATATATGTCATGGTTATCTTCCGTTAGCTGGTTTGTTAACTCATCAATAGACACCACCCTTAGAGGTGAGTTGCATTTGTTTCCTGATGGACCTTTTATTCCTTGCTGTTGATCTATGAAAGTCTCGGCCAAGCAACTTCAGCGTGAAATGATGATGATGAAGTATGAAAATAAGTATAAAATAAAATGAAAGTATTTATAATTATAAAATGCACATAAATGAAAATAAGAATAAAATAAAAATGAAATAAAACCAATTATTAGAAGATATTTAAAAAAATCATTTAAAAAATAGTTTAAAGAATTGTCTACAAGTGAGAAAATGGCAGTTACCAAACGCCATTGACTTCATGTCCACATGCGCTATCAATGATATAGACCATTATTTACTTATAAATATACGTCACTATATTATCAATATATATATATATATATATATATATATATATACACATGTAAGGTGTGTCAAAAAAGTATCGAGATTTTTTGTACTTTTTGACACACCTTTTATTCTGAAAAAAAATAACGTTCTATTAATTCTTCATTTCTACCTTGGTAAATACAGCTTGAAACTTGGTAATTTTTTGACACACCTTGTATTCTGAAAAAAATTAACGTTCCATTCATATTTCTTTTCAGAGTACAAAGTGTGTCAAAAATTTAAAAAATCATGATACTTTTTGACACACCTTGTATATATATATATATATATATATATATATATATATATATATATATATATATTAAAAATTGGGAGAGTAGGTTCTTCAGTCCTTTATATTGATGTCGAGCCACCAAATTTATAATTCATTATGTAAAAATTCGAAAAAGATTAAAACCTCTCTCATCGAGAGGAAGTCTCACACAATTACTGATATTAAGCGAGAGATAAATGTCGACTGACTGGCAGAGACAGAAAAATAAATGAGTAACAATCACGCGATACAAAAAAGTCACAGGAAGACGCGGGCGAACTTATGTTCACATGATTTTACTTTTAACACGTTCACCACAATGAGCAGTGTGTGTGTGTGTGTGTGTGTGTGTGTGTGTGTGTGTGTGTGTGTGTGTGTGTGTGTGTGTGTGTGTGTGTATGTGTGTGTGTGTGTGTGTGTGTGTGTGTGCGTGTGCGTTTGCACGAAAACAATATTTAAATAAGAACACATTTGTAATTGCTGGGCATGAGAGTCTGCCCATCAGGGAGTTGACACATGAAATCTATCTATCTATCTATCTATCTATCTATCTATCTAGATAGATAGATAGATAGATAGATAGATAGATAGACAGATAGATAGCTCGGTAGCTATCTAGGTTTGTTCATATTTCTCTGTCTATCTGCTCAGATCTATCTATCTATATATCTATTATTAAAATCATTATCAAAATTCTCATTACACCCCACCCCCAAACACAGATATTTATATATACTAGTACAAAATAAAAACGCCCTCTAGGCGATGTAAAATAGATTTTTGAAACATATTGCCTGAGGGTGGGAGTAAAAAATTCAATGTCAGCGAGTTTGTACCCTAAGTAAGTAAAATCATCAAATTCATTAAAGATTAAAAAATAAAACAATTTGAAATGTAAACTTTAAATATGTATTAAATAAAACAAACTATATATAGATATATAATACCAGTCATGTATTTATTAAAACTTGTTTTAAAAAAACAATGAGAACTGTCTAATGTTGCATGTTCAAATTTTGAGTGTATTTATTCTATGTTATGACGATTTTGGGTGATGTGACGTAAGCAGTGACGTAATTTTTGTTACAGACAAAAAATCGGAAGCGAATCTCCATTATTGATAGAGATAATATCTAAGTTAGGGTAGCGTGGACATGGAGTCAACGGCGGTTGAAAACTTGGTTTGAAAATCACATAGTGAAGAATCTGTAAGTTACCAAGCACCGTTGAATTCATGTCCACGCTGATCTAAGATATATTCTCTATCAAAATAAATTCATCCCTATTTAGTTATAAATATAGCATAATATATCATCATATATATATATATATATATATATATATATATATATATATATATATGACCCAATAAAGCGGAAGATCATAGCAATTTTTTTATCAGCTATACAATCAAAATGCTCTCACTTAAAGAATAAAGAAAATCCCAGCCCACTTTGCAACTGAA
>CM042141.1:92084277-92111777 GCA_023376005.1 Doryteuthis pealeii
GAAGAAGACTGTAAGATACCAAAGATGAGCAGAATAATAATAGGTATACAATAGATAGACAAAAAATATATATGAATGTTACATAATTTATGAGCAGCTTATAAATTATGAATGTACCTGTAGAATGACGGGGTCCATGGAAGTTATCCGACTGTTGTTGACGGGTAATAACCTTTACCCCCTTGAAAGCGCGCGATTGGGCGCCGTGAGAATAAATTTTAGTTTAGTTCAGATGCAGCGCAAATTTCAGAGCGGGTGGACCTGTAGCTCACTGCTCTGATGTCGTTTCTCTTCCCGCAGCGGAATCAAATGGACATGGTTGCGAAATAAAGCTTGATCGAGAAAACAAAAAGTTTTGTTTGTTAATTGAATATTGAAACAAGCAATGTCCAGCCCAGCACAAAGGAGAATGAAGCCCCAGCAGAAGCCCTGAAGAGAAATCAGCCCAAAAATGGCGAACAGACAAGTTAGCAGGAACCAGTAGAAGCAGAAGTGTAACAAGTTAGACCATCATCTATTAACTGTCATCTCTCTCTACTCTACTCTAATCAACATGTCTGTCTCTCTACCCGATGCTGAAAGAGTATATATAACATGGATAGTACATGGATAGATAGATAGATAGACAGAAAAAATAAATAGATATGAATAATAACCAAATATACGGATAGATAGACAGAGGGACAAAGATATATATACCTAAAATTAATAGATTCCTTCATACAAAATGGCTACAACACTGGAATAACAACATCCACAATAAACTCTTCCTAATCAAACCCACTTTGGGAGGCTGGAGACCAACTTTAAGGAAGTCTAGAAAGGAACAAGTCACTGTATCTCGACTACGCATGGGTCATACAAGACTAACGCACTCCAATATACTCAAACAAGAACAACAATCACAATGTGGAACATGCCAAACACCTTTGACAGTTAAACACTTATTCATTGAATGCATGTTTCTTGCTCACATCAGAAACCGTTATTTTAAAGCAAACAATATGAAAGATCTGTTTGAAAATGCCAACATGGAGGATATTCTCTCCTTTTTGAGGGAAATAAAATTATACCATAGTATATAGACATGAAACAAATCAATACCATACAAGATAATTCCCAATAATGCTAACACATTGTTAAAACCAATTACTAAAAGGTATAAATATAAATACACGATATGTATAACTTTCTAACCGTTAGGCATGACATAACCCCAGACGGGTTGATATGCCGTTAAAATCAATAAACAATAAACAACAAATATATAGATATGAATAGTCCATAGATAAACAGACAGACAGACAGAGATGAGGTCAGGCACGTAGTCTGACTGGTAACGTCACTTAGTTAATAGGAGTATTTGTCATAAATGTTTCTAGCACAATCTTGAATGAAATAAGCCAATGTATTTCTTTTCCTTTTGTGGGAGTTAATCTTTAACATTTAGATGTAAAAATAAAAATAAAATAAAAAATCTGAGACAATCAGCCATTGTTTCTTTCGTTATTTGTTTATCAGCCTTAGCTCGAGTGTCTCGGCTGTAAACGGAACCTCAACCACGTGATCTTGGGGGACGGCGTTCCTTGTGTAATCTTATGTCATGGAGAAATAAATAAATACAATACAATAAATTTTCTGGGCTGAAAACTAAAATAAATTTACATTCTCCAGTCGTAACAATTATACGAATATCATGTCAAAAGCCATGGATTTGTTTCGCTTAAGTGAGAAAGATTTATAGAATCGTTTTTTATTTCACCATCCCTTAGTATGCTGAGGAGAAAATCAGTATGACAACCAATCTCGGAGAAGGAAAGCTCTGAATTCAAAACCCGTTAAACTTTGCTTTGGCAGAGGGGGGGGGGTAGTAAATGCAATTATTATTATTATTATTATTATTATTATTATTATTAGTTACTTGAAATCATGTAGCTGCGCAACTGTGTACACACATACAGATATATATATATATAATATATATATATATATATATATATATATATATACGCTACACACGTTTCATATATACATAGACGCGCGTACTTACAAAACACAGACCTAAGTAGATACATATATAACTACACACACACACACACACACACACACACACACACACACACACACGACCGAAATGTAGACGAAATAAAACATAAGTTGTGATTATCTGGCGTTGCTTATCCGCCGAATTCTTATTTTTTATGAGTGTCGTCATCTCAGCTAAATAATGTAGCATGGAATATTTCACTATCTATTCACCTCAGAACTCATTCTATTCAAATAAAGTCCTATTATAATAGGACTTTAAATAATTTATTTAAATAATACAATTTATCTTATTTTATTAACGATAGCTCTATGAAAATCTGAGTAAGATTTGCCTTACAACAATGTTATTAGTACATTTAAAATCCTGCAATGTGTCTTATATATCACTAAAAATAAAGGTTTACATAATACATGGTGTGGTTAATTTGCAACTGGTTTTAACAAAACCGGGTTTAATAAATAATTACTTTGTGTTATTGATCTCTAATATCAGTTTTATTCTTCAACGTATCAATTTTATGAAATTTTTTTTAAATACAGAAACCAATTAAAATATAATTAAAATAAATGTAATATTTTTATACGCGTACTTATTTAATTTCGTTAATCTTTCTTTTAATTTATTTCATTACATTAAAACTTAAATACTTATGCCTGGGTGTGTGTGTGTATATTCTTGCTAGTTTAAATAATAATGCATTATAATGTTTTATTATTTTCCATTTTATGGTTTTTGAGAAAAATCGAGGGTATCCGGTAGCTCAAAAATTGATGTGAGGTAAAAAAAAACTGGGATCCTTTTTGGATACAGAAGTAAAAAAAAAAAAAAGAAAGTAAAAAAACAAGTGTCAGATCCAACTCAACGAAAATTTGTTCCCAGTGTTATTAGGTTGTTACAAAAATAATGGCCAATTTCAAATACAAACATTTATTGTTGAAACATTAACAGTAGAAATGTTAAAATTAGTCAAAATACGAGCCTCATGCAGAACTCATGCAACATAAGAAGGCGAAGGTCATGTTTAGGCATGTTCATCTTTGAAGGCTCCTATTTTTTCAAAAATACTTTCTATCTGAAAATAAATTAAATTCTATTTTTGAGCACACATTTATTATTATATATGCAAAAATTCACATGAAATAAACAACAAATTCTATGTTAAAATGACATTTCAAAACCGAGCTATTCAATCGGCCATTATTTTTGTAACAACCTAATATTATTGTAATCTGAGTCCTTCTGCTCAATTATAATGAATTAACCACCAGTGATTTACGGTAGGATACCAGCGCTGGGAGAGTCGCTGGGAGCGGTTTAAAGTAGGCTAAGACTTGATATCTTAATACCGGCCTTGAATGCTTTTTTTTATTTATGTTTTGGTTTATAATTTCTGCTACTGATTGCGCCAATGACTTTTAGGCATTTTTGCTGTTCTTTTTATAAATCATTTTGATGTTAATAATGAGGACTTTTCCTATTTCGGCAGATGTGAATGCTCGGGAGACGAGCTTTTTAACCGCAACAAATTTAATATACGCTACCTGAGATGGAATTAACGCGGCTGCTGGCACATCATTAATGGGTTTGAAGTTTACTTATTATTAGAGGCATAAAAATGCGCGTGATATAATGGTTACCGTCATAGGAAATGGACATGACGAAAAGAGTTCAAATCCTAGACGAGGCTGTTTGCATTTCACATAGTGCTATTACCCTTGGGAAAGTCATACACCCAACTATTTTCGCTCCAACTATGAGTCAATAGTAGAGCAAACTGGGCTTTTTAATCTTGGTTAGGTAACCAGTCTAGGAGAAGGGGCATTCTAAATTCAAACCCGTTAAATAGACCTTGTATCACATTCTGCCAGTGCGGAGGGGAGGGGATACAGTCAGCGTATTCTAAGCCCTGCCGACAGGAATAGTGTTCTTTTGTTCTCTATATAGCACACATGACGGCCCTAGTTTAAATGCGGTACGAGGCTGTTCACATTTCTTTAACCTTAATTAAACAACCAATCTATGAGAATGAAAACTCTGAATTCAAATCAGTCAAACTCCTCTTAAGAAATTAACCAGGTGTCGCACCCTACACGTGCGGATGTGGAGGAATGAAAAAATGTATGATCTATTTGATTCAGAGACTTTGGACCTCTAACAATTTCGAGCACTATTAGTCAAAGTAGACCTGGGAGTAATGGCAACGAATGGGTGACTCCACACCCACCAAATATTTACCACAGGGTGTAGTTTAGTATCTAGGCAACCAGTGAAGGAGAAGGAAAACTCTGAATACAAATATTAAATTGACCTAGTGTCACATCCTGTTTGTATGGAAGGATATATATATATATATATATATATATATATATATATATACCTCCGCGCGAGCAGGATGTGACACATGATCAATTTCTTAAGCTGAGTTTTCCTTCTCCTATACTGGTTACCTAACCATGGTTAAAGATCCCAGTCTGCCTTACTATTGACCCATAGCTGGAGGGAGAGTAGTTGGATGCATCCGTTTCCCAATCGTATTAGCGCTATATGAAATGCAAACAGCCTCGTGCAGGATTTGAACTCGGGTTGACGAATCCATTTCCTACGATTCTAACCATTACATCACGCGCCTGGTAAATATATATGGGCATAAACGAATTCTAGTCAGATTGACATGTCATTAAATCATTAAATTTTTTATATATAGAAATTGTTTTTTTTTATTTGTGCGTAGTGTAGGGCTAGAATTTCCTTTTCAGATTTTCGATCGTTTCCGTTAATTTCCGTAAATAAATGGTAAACAATATTTAGAGTCAACGGATTAAAAATAATCAGCAGATTTAACAGGAAACGTTTCAAGTTTATAAAGGATATCAAATTTAACCTGTTTTTTCTTAAATATTTAGTATTGCAAAGAAACTATATATATATATATATATATATATATATATATATATATATATATATATATATATATGGAGAGAAAATAAAATGGCAACACCCTGAAGGACGACGCTGATTTTGACCTGAATACATTATGTACATTTTAGTAAGAAGTAGATATACTGATGGATAGACCGCCGCCCTATCAGTTTGGAGCATAGAATACGCCTATTGCACAACTGCAGAGGCGTAAGAGCCCCCCCCCCCCAATGGGATCACCTGTAGACCGTAGCTGAGCAGTTCATGACATGCAACAGTCCACTTTGGCTCTTACTTTGGCTAAACGTTGGTCGGAGAGGCCCCCTTTGATCAATCTGCTGGTCAAGCCGTAGAACCTATATGATTGTCCTGACGCTATTACCCCTTTGACAAACACCCAACCGTTAGGAAGCGCGTGGTGTAATGGTTAAAGTCATGGGAAATGGACTCGTCGCCCCGAGTTCAAATTCTGGATGTGGTAATTGCATTTCACTTTGGGAAAGGTATGAATCCTACTCTCCCTTCAGCTATGGATAAAATAGTAGGGCAGACTGGGCTCTTTAACCTTGGTTAGGCAACCAGTCTAGGAGAAGGATAACTTTGAATTCAAACCTGTTCAACTCCGCTTAAGAAATTGACCTTGTGCCACATCCTGCTCGTGTGGAGGGGTTGGTAAATATATATATGCGTTAAAAGGCGGTGGCTGGGTATGATGTTAAACTGCATCTCGTGATGAAGTTCTTTCTCGGAAGGTGTGGGGGGAGTGTGGAATATCCCTTCATCGCTATTACTTCCGTGTCCCCGCTTAAAATGAGTGTTAGTACCTGTTACGGTCCAACGTATGGGTTAAATAGATAAAAATGTGTTTAGAAATTAGTTAAAAAATTGAATACACAAGAGGGTAATTCCATGTCAAATCCAGAAAAAAGTTATCATGCAACCTCTTTAATTTTTCTGATTTTTTTCCAGGTGTGAACTATGTTAACGCTAGGCAATCCCCAAAATTTGAGCTTTCAATTCAAAAATTGGCGGAGTTGTGTCGATTTTTAGCTCTCCAAATTTGGTAGGGTTGGTGAAAAATGGCGACTTTTTGTAATCTATTTTTGTCTATAAAAATCAGAAATCATCAATAACTTAAAAGTGGTTGAGTTTAAGATTTGTTTGATAGCATTTTTGGATTCCTTGGACAAAAATGCTTTTATAAAGCAATTTTTATGTGTATGGAAGCTCTAGAACTCATTTTACAAGAATAGATTACAAGAAGTGGCCATTTTCGCGACCCCCCTGAAATTTGGAGAGCTAAAAATCGAAATAACTCCGCTAATTTTTGGAATTGGAATCTCAACTTTTGGGAATTGTCTAACTTTATCATAATTCACACTTGGACACAATTTCAGAAAAATTGAAGGGGGTGGGTGACATAGCTTGGATAATTTGACATGGAATTACCCAAGAATGAATAGAATAAAACATGTTCGGCCTAAAATAATCAAAGGGATAGTATACTGTAAAATCTAACCAATGATGAATGGTCACATGGCGTTGGTCATGCAGAATGGACTCGACCCGCCGCGTTCAAAGTCTGGACGAAGCTATTTGCATTTTACTTGACGCTAGTACCCCTTGGAAAAGCATGAATGCACGTTTTCTATTCCGGACAAGCTATGAGTAAAGAGTAGAACAGACTGTTATTTCTAGTCTTGGTAAAGGAACCGGTCGTGAGGAAAAAGAAAACGATCTCACTGATCAGATAAAATAGAATTCTTACAAGCCGTAACTGTACCACTTGGACTCTAACGAAGTGCCCAAGGAAAAGGCTGAGAGTTACATAAAGAAGCTGCGTGCTGACTTGAATACATCTTGGAAGCAGCACCCCACAAAACCGCAGCTTAAAAGCACCCGCCCGCTATCACACCAACCATTCGAGTGAGGTGAACAAGACATGGTGGGCATTGATATAGAGGCAAGTGTTGTTCTTCTGTTGACACCTACTCATGGACACATCAGTGTAGACCGAATAGTAAAACACTACATTAATCAGCTCTGCAGTAATTCTAGAGGTGGCACAGAGGACTTGTCAGGGAGGATGGTCCCAATGGACGTTTGGAGAGAGAGAGAGAGAGAGAGAGAGAGAGAGAGAGAGAGAGAGAGAGAGAGAGAGAGAGAGAGATCCGTTCTGTTAGCACGACCTAATGATGATGTAGATATTGTAGCTTATATATATATATATATATATATATATATATATATATATTACACACACACACACACACACACACACACACACATATATATATATATATATATATATATATATATATATATATACAAATTAGTGTAGCTTAGGAATCATCGGGTGTGGTCAACGCCACAAACGATACGGAACGAAATGACAGCAGTTATGAAAATAAGACAAACGAAACGAAAACAGCGTCATAAAAACAGGTTTCTATTACAATTATATATATATATATATATATATATATATATATATATATATATATAAGAAATTCGAAACTTTCTAGTATCTTATAACCAACACTGGAATAAACCACCCTCTCATAATTCTTTTTGTTCTTAAGAATATAGTATTGCCTGATGATCACTAAAATGAAACTATTAGTTTCAATATTTCAATATTTGGTTTTCAATATCTGCGTTATATATATATATATATATATATATTATATATATATAATATATATATATATATATATAATATATATATATACTGTGTTTTCACGAATAAGACAGGGCTTATATTCATTTTCATATAATATAACA
This sequence comes from Doryteuthis pealeii, assembly GCA_023376005.1. Taxonomy (NCBI): domain Eukaryota; kingdom Metazoa; phylum Mollusca; class Cephalopoda; order Myopsida; family Loliginidae; genus Doryteuthis; species Doryteuthis pealeii. Next base: position 92,092,031 of record CM042141.1, read on the forward strand.
CGGGAGCTTATTTCTTTCGTCTGGATGCCACTCTCAACTAAAGCTTATTTTAAGAGGAGGTCTTATATTAAAATCATCCTGTACAATCACACTAGGTCATATTTTGCTGTTAGGTATTTTTTTTGGGGGGAAACACGGTATATATATATATATATATATATATATATATATATATATATATATATGTGTGTGTGTGTGTGTGTGATGGTGGGATTTATTACTTCATTATGTATGTGGTAAAAAAGGAAGAAAATTGAATACTTACTGATGTGCTGGAAGTAACAAGAAGATGGAGATAGAAAAGAGACTTTTATAGGGAAATGCAATGTGGGTGAGTGAGTGGGAATTAAAATCAATTGGTTTTCTGGAGGGAGGAGATCTGCTGGTTGCCTTAAAATGGGTGTCAGCAAGAGAGGTAGGAAAGTAAAATAAAGTGAAGAGGGAAGAAATATATAATATATATATATATATATATATATATATATATATGCTTTTTTATTTTTTTATTTATTTATAAACTCAAACGGTGTGGGAAAAGTAAATAATTCAGTTTGCAAACAAAGAAATGTACAAACTGATACTTGGGGGTTAAAAAAAATGAACAAAACACCCGTACTATCTAAAAATAATCATCTGTATCGTAAGGCATTGGCCAAAAGAAAAAAAAAACGATTGAAGTGTTCTAAGTCTAGAAACTACCCAATGCGCTAAGTAGAGCAAAATTATAAGTATATATATATATATATATATATATATATATATATATATATATATATATATATATATATATAGCCCCGATAGATCCTCCAGAAATCCGAGTATTATATAGTGAGTTCGATATATATAAGGCACTACTAGATCTTAAAGGATTGCGAATATTAAATAATGAGTTTGGTTCTCACTGTGTTGGCTGTAATCTACCAGATAAGTCTAATCTCATTCACTTGCCATCGATGAAGAGTTTTTGCTGGTTCCAAAATAGTAGGCTTGTTGGTCTCTTTGTTTTACGGCATATCAAACCTTTTCGGGTCATTTAATGCCGAATCATTTTGATAACATTTTCTCTGTTTCAAGTTCTTAATATCTTCAAAAATGTATGAATAATTTTCATTCACTTCATGTGCATTGATAAATTCTGCTGGTTGCCTCTTCCCAGACACTGCCTTTTAGCAAATATATTATAAAAAAAGGGCGGATGTTTACCACAAGAGCAATTTGAAGAATACAGCTGGTTCAATCATATAATTTTCTGGGCTTGACATGACCAGCGGACTGATCGGATTATGCTTCTCTACCGGTTTGCATGCCACGGGACCATTTAGTACTCGGGTCATAGACCGCTCAGCCACCACAATCCTGTTCTCGTGTATTACGGGTCGCCATCCACAGTTAAAATATGGCCCCATTGAAGGAAGGGTCATACCCTTCTACAGAGGTGCAGTCGGGGTACTCTACAGTTCCAACTGACAGAGCGGGGAATTGTAGGCGTATGCTAAAATTAGCTTAGTACCGCAAATACCAAATACATTACGATGGTGGAATGGTTATTAGTAATTACCAGGCTAACAGACTGATCTATTTCATTTTAAATTAATTGGATAAATTCTATATTCTTTGTACACAAAGCAGAAAATAAGTTGTTATTTTTCCGGATCGCGATATCGTCCCCCCCCTCCCCCCCCCACATGTGTACATAAAATGCTGACGACGAGTCGGCCCTGTCGATATTAGTTACACCATGGACTTGTTTCCACAGATTAAATGGCACTGGTCTACTTCGAGTTAAAGTCAACGCCTTTCTTTATTCGGTTTCTTTGGATAGAAATTACGTACTTAGTATTAAGCTTCTTACTATTAACGAAATTACATGCCAAATTGATTCGGAATTTAAGTGGGCTAAATTGGAACTGTTTTTTAAAAAAAATTTCTTTTTGAATTTATATTTTTATCCACCTTGACCGCAAATACAGTTATATATATATATATATATAATATATATATATATATGTGTGTGTGTGTGTGTGTGTGTGTGTGTGTGTGTGTAATGAAAATGGAAGTGAATCCGACGGTATGTTGAAAAGAGAAATAAAGGAAAGAAAGCATAGAATGGATAAAATAGGATATTTTAATTAATTTAACTTACACGTGTTTCGGTCAGGAGTTTATCCATGTGTACATTATTCTATCTATTATTATTTTTAAATAACAAAATGAAATGAAATAATAGTATTAGAAAAAAATGTTCCACACAGAAAGAAATATCGACCTTCTTCAGAGTAAATCCTTATATGTATAAGTTAAATTAATTATATAATATATAGTCCAAATACCACTGTAACTGCGGTCAAAGTGGATTTCAGCCTTTCATATCAGGGATACAAATTAGATAAGAATTGTGTAATGGCCAGAGTTCAAATCTTGTAAGAGGCTGTTTGCATTTCACAAAGGTATGAATCCAACAACTCTCTCTCTCTCTCTCTCTCTCTCTCTCTCTCTCTCTCGTGCAGAGGGGATGGTATATATATATATATATATATATATATATATATATATATATATATATATATATATTAGAAGATACAATAGCGTAAACACAAAGTCAAAATAGAGTCTTAGTCCAATAATCGCCTAGGCAAAATAATTAGTCACCAAGCACCGTTGACTCTATGTCTAACTTAGATATATATGCTCAATAACTTATATTGACCACTGTTTCTTTAGGAATTTTTTGGTGTAATAAATTTAGAAACTTAAATGATTTTAGTGAACATAGGCTCGCTTGTACCTCAAATTTTAGCTCATACTTGACTTGTAAAGAGGTGTGCAAGTGCAAAGACCTAACCAGAGAGACAGGATTAGAGAGCTGCCGAGATTTATATTCCAGATGCAAGGCTTTGATGATAACATACATCCTCTGAAAAAAAAAAGACCAACCACTTTCCCAGCTTCACTTGTTCGCCTTTGGTCTGCAGTTTACTTATACGTTTCACACACACACACACACACACACACACACACACACACATATATATATATAGTTTGAGTAATTCAAACAAATGGATTAATCTGGTTATCTGCATGTTTCTTGTATTTTTGGGCATGTTATAGTTTGCCCAATATCAGTGATAGAGCAGATATATCTAAGTTAGGAAAAAATAAATTCAACAGCTCTTAATAACTGTTAGTATATCGCCTATGTGATTTTCAAACCTAACTGGTTTTGATAATTGTCTAGGCGAGAAACTGTTAGTTACCAAGCGTTATCGGCTTCATGTCTTCGCTACTTGATATATATATATATATATATATATATATATATATATATATATATATATATATTACTACTTCTTCTTCAGCATAAAATAAGCCAACAACGGTTGATATGCCGTAACCTCATCCTACTACTACTACTACTACTACAACTACTACTACTAATAATAATAATATACGAGTCTGGTTGCATTTCATATGCCACATATACTCATTGGAAAGGTATGAATCCAACTATGGGTAAATAGTAGGGCGGACTAGGCTCGTTAACAGAAACTGGTCTCCGAGAAGGAAAACTCTGAATTCAAATCTGGTAAACTCCGTATAAAAATTGACCCTGTGTCACATCCTGCTCGTGCAGAGGAGTTGATATATATATATATATATATATATATATATATATATATATACTATTTCTCTGAAATTTTCTGATGATGCTTAATAGTCCGAATAATCCAAATAATACTATAATATATATATATATATATATATATATATATATATATATATATATCTGTATGTGTATGCGTGTGTGTAGGAGTGCGTATGTGTGTGACCTGGGACAGTGCCCACATCTGTTTGTATACTTACACACACACACACACACACATATATATATATATAGTTATTGTAAGTATGTAGAGAGATAGACATGCATATAAATATATCGTTGAACTTTGTGTATAAATATGTGCATGAAGTGGGTGTGTTTTACATATGTATTTATTCATGTGTAAATATCGACTCCGATGAATATTTATTAACATCAAATTTCCGCAGATGTGAGCAATTTCATTAAAATGATACTTTTAGATACTGTTTATGAATATACTGCTTGCTTCAAGGCCGTTGAAAGCCCATAGTGAACTTCTGATTATATATATATATATATATATATATATATATATTATAAATAAGTAATCCACAGACACGTGTTTCGAGGTATCACCTCTCATCAGTGTGGTTATACCTTAACAACTACCCCTGGCCGGGTTTGAGACCCGAATGAACTTTCGTTCGCCAAGCCTTTATACCCGTGCGGCCAGAGGCAGCTGTCAAATATAGGTGAATATTTAATTGCTACATTTCTAAGTGGAAATGAATTCACTAGAGTCCTCAAACTTTTGTAAACAAAGCGAGGGTTAGCTACACGCCAGAACGGTGAATTTTACAATTAAATCCGTATTTAGAGAACTCAACCAAAGTGGGAGTATATATATAATAAATAAGTAATCCACAGACACGTGTTTCGAGTGTGGTTATGCCGTAACAGCTACTCCTGGTCGCGTTTGAGACCCGAATGAACTTTCGTTCGCCAAGCCTCTTACCCGTGCAACCAGAGGCAGCTGTTAAATATAGGAGAATATTTAATTGCTACATTTCATGAATTCACTAGAGTCCTATTGTATAAAATGAATTTATCAATTCCAAGTGGTTTCGGTTTATTTGTCTCATGGGTATCAACCCTCGGGGGTTATATAATGACAAAGCCATCTTTTTAGAATTGCTACTAACCTATAGCTATTCGCATACACACACACACACACACAGATATATATATATATATATATATATATATATATATATATATATATATATATATATATATATAGTTGACCAATTATTTTAAGTAGCATATAGCTTTCCGACGTCTATCGGTGCTATCGTTTGTCATTCCAATATGTAAGTAAAACTTGTAATGTCATTTTTCTTTAGAACTCAAAACAATAACATTCTATGAAAATGACAATAAAACCAAAACAAATTTCAAACGCGTTTCAATAATTTCATTGTTTCCAAAACTCACAGAATCAAAATGGCGGTTTGTTTTCTTTACTTCCTCTTTGTTTGCCTTCTTTAAGCAATTTGACATATTAAAATAAAACACGGCCCCGCCCCCTGCTGTTTCCCACCCCCTCTCTTTACCCTTGTCATTTATCAAGTGTCATTTGTGGATCCTATATTCCCGACTTTTGATTCCATTCGGCGCGCAATCGAAAAATAATAGACCTGTCCAATGCAAATAAAGACACCATTAAATGTTGTCTGTGTAAATATAACATAATAGACATGTACATTGTATGTGGTTATTGAGTACATGGCTAGTGCATCTTTTTGGGATATTTTTCTTTTTGGCTAAAATTACCCATCATTTCCACACACACACACACACACACACACACACACATATATATATATATATATATATATATATATATACATATATTGATTTAATTTAAATTATGATTAATATAATATTTTGATTTATATCAGTCTCTTTGCGACAAAGAAATAAATCATGAGTCGCATCCTGCTCATGCGGAGGGGTTAGTATATATATATACTATATATATATATATATATATATATATATATATATATATATATATAGGCGCGTGTGTGGAGGAACGCGGTGTAATAGTTAAGAGTCGTAGGAAATGGACTCGTCAACCTGAGTTTAAATCCCGGACAAGGTTGTTTACATTTCATGTAGAGCTGATACCCTTGGGAAAAGTATGAATCCAGACACTCTCCCTCCAGTTATGGGTAAATAGTAGGACAGACTGGGCTATTTAAGCTCGGCTAGGTAACCCGTCTAGAAGGAAAACTGAATTCAAACCTTTCAGACTTCGCTTAAGAATTGACCAGATCGTTTGGAGGGTTATATATATATATATATATATATATATATATATATATGTGTGTGTGTGTGTGTGTGTGTGGAGTCATCAGCTTTCTTCTTTAAATGCCAAGTAAATAAAGGTAAATAACCTTTTATCACACATTCAACATACACTAAACATATTTCATCTTTTACTCATACAAATTTTCAATGTCCTGAAGAAGCTTTTATTTAAAAAACCCGAAATACTTAAGTATCGATATAAAGAGTTTTCATCGTTCATGACATCCTGTGTTTGTTTTCTTTTAATATTTTCTACACATACTGTCGGATTAATTTCCTCTTCTTACTTCCATATATATATATATATAGTGTACAATACATTTAAGTTGCAGTTGTTGCCATTGGTTTCCAAGCAGCATGTTAGCCACTTTTCTGTTAAGAAATGTAGTGAAAGTCAATTGAAATTCACTACATTTCTTAACAGGTGCGTTGGAAACCAATGGTAACAATTGCACCTTAAATGTATTGTACACTATAATAAATAAATACTGCTCTTACACACGTAATCGAGCACTTTATTTTCAATTCTCTAATACTAAAAAAACTACCGACACACACACACACACACACACACACATACACACACACATATATATATATATATATATATATATATAATATATATATATATATATATAGCTAGCAAGTTAGCTATTGTAGTTGTTTGGTATCCCACTTTAGCCCACTCTGTCGCTCGGTGGCTTTTGTGTTCGTCGATGTATAAAGATTAACGTTCGTTCCACTTGGCTCGTTCACTGAATCTGACCTTGGACAAAAATAAATTAAACCTCATGAAATTCCTCACAGTATATTTATGCTTATGTTGGTCTGCATCTTATACTTTTAGACTAGCGTTGCGATGTTGTGTTTCCTTTGGGCGACAGCTGTTCACGGTTCAAATCTGCTTATGGGTAATCCTTAAACTCTGATTTTCAAGGCCAGTACAAATCAGTCGACCCTTGCAAAATGAAAATAGAGATTTCTAAATCCTTTTCTTGTAGCCATTTAATTTGTCATTTAAAAATAGAACCTAACCTCCCACACACAATCTCTCTTTCTCTCTCTTTCTCTCTCTCTCTCTCTCTCTCTCTCTCTCTGTCTCTGCACACACACATACACACGCACACGCACACACACACACACACATATATATATGTAATATAAAATTGAAAAGAAAAACACAAGTTTCATTAACGAATGATGTTTAATAAACCGACGCTGCAGTGTTTCGGTTTGTTTAACAAACTTTCCTCAGGTCCTTCGTTGGTTTAAGGAAAAATAAATTATTAATGAAAATAAATCTCTGTGAGCCTCTGCTTTTGGTATCGGGCTGCTTTGTTGATATTCAAATATGTGGAAAGAAACGACATACTTTAAAACGCTGATTAACGTTGGCGTCTTAATTTAAATCTACGTGACCTAATCTTTCTCCAAAAATTCATGGAAATATATATATATATATATATATATATATATATATATATATATATTAGTTTATATCCATTTGTCTGCCACCAGAAAGAAAAGAGTGAGAGAAAGTTAAATCAATATTATTATACTTTTTACTAAACAAATCAAATGTTGTAATATTTAAATATCCTACTGGGGTATATCCACAGGTCCTGCTAGTAATATATAAATCTCTGCGTGAATATATATATATATTAAGGGGCGAACAGATACACTCAAGTACACATACGATAAAATGAAATCAACTTTAAATAATAAAAGAAAATAAAGTTTGTGTTTGGGAAAAATAAAATAAAGTTAAAAAGTAACGAACTGTTTTGTAATTTTTCTTTTCTTTCCTTTGATTTTTTTTTTCATTTCAAGTAAATCTTAAGTAAATAATATTATCCACTTTTGGTCTAAGTTTATTTTGTCAACAATTTTATCCGGTGCAGAAGAAAAAATACGCCTTTGTCTGTTGTTCATTTAGTTCCGGGGGTAGTTATTTGGCACGCCCTGTTCACACACGCACACATTCATACACAGACACACGTGCACGCACGCACACAGGCACACACTCACACACACACACACCCAAACACACACTAACACTAACACCCACATGCACACGTATACAAATGCACACTTTCTTCAAACATACATACACAGTAACACACAGATACAAACGTGCACGTGTACACACAAATTCACTTATACTTTCTTTACATACACAAATGAACACATGCACGGAAAGACACACACGCACACACGCACACACACACACACACACACACACACACACATACGCAGAAAGGATAATCTTTCTCACGTACACAAATCCAAACTCCCACTCACACATGCAAGCGTATGCACATGCACTTTCTTCTTTCTTCAGACACACATACAAAGAAAAACATATATAGACACACATGGTCGTAAAAGAAGTTGTTTCCCGACCGCGGTTTCGGTGTTACTCCAACACCTTCATCAGGGAAAGGTGTTGGAGTAACACCGAAACCGCGGTAGGGAAACAACTTCTTTTACAACTATTAATGCTCTATATTCACAATATATTGAGCCCTATTGGATTAACTACTTACGCTATGTTCACATAGTAGTACCCATAAATAAATATAGACACACATGTGTAGAAACACACTTACACGGAAATCCAAATCCAAAGTACATACACATACACATACACAAATACAAACACCCACCCACACATATATGCACGCGGAGACAAATTCGCTCGTTCTTTCTCAGAAACATACATATGTATTCCCCCCCCCCCGCGCACAAACAGGATGTTACACAAGGTTCATTTTAATGCCTAGTTTACCAGGTTGGAATTCAGAGTTTTACTTCTCCAAGACCAGTAACCTTACCAAGGCAAAAGAGCCTAGGCTGTCCTACTATTTACCCATAACTGGAGGAAGAATAATTGGATTCATACCTTTCCCAAGGGCATTAGAGAAACACACATAAGTAATAACACAAATTTAACACACATGCAATACAACCCCCCACACACATAGAAACACAAATGAAATAAACATACACAAGCATACACACACACATAATCTCACGCAAATATACGCAAATACACGTTCTCTTATACACACATAGACACTCATTTCTCTCTCTCTCTCTCTCTCTCTCTCTCTCTCTCTCTCTCTCTCTCTCTCTCATACATCAAATCATACTTACCTGCTATATTAAGAGTCCTGTGTCCAGTGACATTGGCCATGGGACCAGTAAGATATTAATATTGGCATGATCCCAGGGAGCCACTGCTCAGGCAACAACTGGGCCCTCTTTTTAAAAGTGTCAGGGCTGGGTTTATTGCCCAGTGCCTGAGGCGCCTCAATCTTTAACCCTGGCCACGCATGATCTCCGTTTTGTGCGTTGCTCCCCACGTTAACCGATCCTTGTGTTCAACTGACATGGCGTGGGAGGTCGAAATCTGATGCATTTCTTATCATCTTGCCCTTCATAAAAAGGTTGAAATTAATCTAGTTGAAATACCTTATTTTTAATTCTTCTTCTTCTTCTTCTTCTTCTTCTTCTTCTTCTTCTTCTTCTTCTTCTTCTTCATCATCATCATCATCATCATCATCATCAAATCGGGCAATTAGCACGGATATCCATGACAATCTCTCGCCAACATTCACTATCACTCATTGTCCCCGGGAGGTCCTCTGTGCAGCATCCAGTATCTGCGCAGAGCTGGTCAATTTAGGTCCCTGCTGGACGGCCCACATTGGCATGTCCATGTACTGGTTTTCACAGGAAGAACGTCGCTTATGAGTTTTTCCCTGCTTCTCCAGCAGTGTCCAGCATGTTTTCTTCGTCTCACTCGGATGGTTTGTAAGATAGGGGCAAGTAGCCGTACAGCTGCATCCTTGTCTGTGTTGTTTCCACGACTTATTCAAAATTGCACGTGGCATTCTTGTGCAGCTCCCATCTAGCTTATTCTGCAGGCACCTCATTAGGGTCCAAGTGGTGCAGCCAAGTGATACAACCACAGTTTACAGGAATTGTCATTTTAACTTGTCAGAAAGACAAGACAAGTATTAAAAAAAAATTAAAACACTGTTATTTTTAAAGGGATTTTACAAGCAAATTATAAGTGATCTCTACAAAGCCAATTTCAAAATTCAATATTATCACAAATAAAATTCCTATTAGTATTATTTGCATTATTCGGACTATTGTCCGCATCTTCATTGTGTTCTGCACAACGTTTCGGCCGATATGACCCCGGCCTTCTTCAGGTATTTCTTGTTGGACTCGGGAACCTTCTCGGACTCGGGAACTTTCTTGTCGTAGTCGGGAACCATCACGGAACTTTGAACCAAACCCTTTATTCAGTCCTCGGGGGTAGGAGTTGGGGTAGGAGCTGTGTTAATTATTTTTCTATGTTACTGCCGTCGGTCAGGATTGAACAGAGTTAACTGTCACTTAGAACTGTCTAAAACTAACTACCTTATCCACTAGGCCATGTGTCCAATTGGACACATGGCCTAGTAGATAAGGTAGTTAGGTTAAGACCCCGTGGACTGAATAAAGGGTAAGATTCAAAGTTCCGTGATAGCTCCCGACAACGAGTCCGAAAAGAAGGTTCCCGAGTCCGACAAGAAATACCCAAAGAAGGCCGGAGGACATATCGGCCGAAACGTTGTACAGAACACAATGAAGACGAGGACAATAGTCCGAATAACGCAGATAATACTAATCATCAAGTCTAATCTCAAACATTCAGAGAAATAACATTCCTATTATCTGGTTTGAAATATCTTTGCGCACCGATTCTTCTGAACCGTGTGTCTAGTGGCTTCGGCCTCTAGATCGTTAAAGTAGTAAATAACGGCGTTATCGTAGGGGGACATCTCCCCAAGCAACACCTACCCGGTTGATTTAAAGGGACAGGGCTAGGTTTATTACCCAGTGCCTGAGGCGCCTATTTTAGGGGGAATGCCGAGGGGATCCACGCAATTTTTGTGCATGCCATCCCATGAGCTTGTGTATGACCAGCCTAAGTGGGTTGCGTGGTAAATACTTTATCTGACTGAAACTCCAGGGAGTGTGGAGTACCCCTTTGTTGCCATTACTCCCAGGTCCACTCTCAATCAGAGTTGTAGTACCTGTTAGGATCCCATCCATGGGATAAATAAAAAGAATAGAGCAAAAATGTGTTTAAAAAATAAATTTAGAAAAAATCTTCTTTGAATATCCATCAAGAATGCATCAAACAAAATGTCTTCGCCATAAAATAACCCTACAAGTGTTGATATGCCGTAAAATCTAACCAAATTAACTAATTAAATAAGAAGTGCATATTTAATTTCAATATCCAATATTGACACAAATGTATTTCATGTCATCTTCAGTCTCCCGAAAATGTCAACATTTGACAATCACAATATTTTAGACTAGAAGTGTCTACCCGGCGTCGTCTAGGTAGAGTGAGGATAAAAATGTTAGTTTCGCAGATCCATTATTACTGAATCACTCGTTGGATCCTCGCAGAATGCCTCATTAAAATCCCTATGTAAAATAAAAGACCTTGCGTTGATCCGGCCTGAAAAGAAAAAATAATGTCTCTTATTTAAAATATTAAATGCAAAAAAAAATAAATAAATAAACAAAATAAAGATAAAAATAAAAATAAAATTAAAAAAAAATTCCATGCTGTTACTATTTAGATTTTATTTTTTAATTGTCTTCAGGAATATGAATCAAATTTTAAATATTTTTACTCAAAAAGCAAGGTCTGGTGATAGTAAATGTGTATATATATTTACTTTGTCGTTAATTGTTTTATTTTCGTAGTTTCCTCCAGACATACATAGATATATACATACATATTCACAGCTGCCCTTTATATATGTATGTATGTATAGATAGATAGATAGATAGATTAATGTAAACGCTGTAATATTAACAGGTTTTTATAATCAAATTAATGATTCCTTTCTGCAATACCCAGCATTCCTTGATTCTCTTACTTGGATAGTTTGAGAAATGGAAGGTAAGTGCTGTTTTGTGGGATGCGACATCAGGGAGTGGTAGTACCTGTTAGGGTCCCATCTATGGGTTAAATATATCAGCAAAAGAGTTTAAAAATGTATTTAAAATGAGTTTTTAAAAAATAGAATAACTAACAAGAATGAATAAAACAAAACGTCTTCGGTATAAGATAACCCAACAAGTGTTGATTTGCCGTAAAATCCAACCAACCAACCAACCAACAAACAAACCAAGCTTAATTTTACTGACCGTCATTCTACTGCGGTTGGCCAAAAGCAGAAATTTACATGAATCATGTGCAAAAGAAACGAAATTTGAAACAGGCTGAATATATTAGCCGGATTGTATTTTTACAACTGAGAAGACTTTAGTGTTATTTTTTATCGTTTACGCACAAAATCCAACTTCTCAATTCCGTCTTTCCCACCGAAACTAGTGGAAAGTCATTTATCTTGCCGTTTCGATAGAAAAAATGCCCAATTTTCATTTACAGAATTAACCCTTACATTACATTACAATAAAGAAACTGACACTTCTGTAAAAAAACAAACAAACAAAAACAACCCCGGACTGTTTTACTTATTTTTCAAGATAACAGTGAGTAATTTTTCCCCAATCGGATAATTTGATCTCTGAATTAACTGTTTTTCTTGGTAACAACTCTTTATGTTCGTTATTTCTTATTTTGCGAGATTTAAAACAAAGTTCAAAAATATTTACGTTTCTTCCTTCAATATGGCCTAAACTGAACACGTGACGTATTTTGGTGGTACCTACTGCTTAGACCTACGTTTTGACTTACATCCTATGACATAACCTTTGACTTGTCTCTAATTTAGTTTATAAAGCGGTAAATTTCAAAGTGATTTCTGAAGTCCACCTGATATAAGTAATATAACAATTGTTTATATAACTCTACATAGAAAGGATTTTCTGTTAACATAGCCATGAACTCTAACATTTTGTTAACTAGTAGGGCATGTGGATATACCACGGTATGAACATTTAATTATTACAACGTTTGATATGTTTACTTAATAGCTATTACGAAATAGTTCAATATGTAAAAAGTATAATAACCTTGATTTAACTCTATCAAACTTTTTTTTCTTTCTTTCTCTGTCTACCTCCCCATATATATATATATATATATATATATATATATATATATGTGTGTGTGTGTATGTGTGTGTGTGTGTGTGTGTGTGTGAAGAAAATAACAGATTTGGAGAAATCCGACAAAATGTGGGGAAAAATTTAGGAAAAAGTGAATAACAGAACACAAACAATTACATTCAATTAATATTTCTCCACCTCAGACGCCTAAACAATTTCCTTGGTCTAGCACTAGTGTAAAGGTGATGGACTCCCTCGCTGTCTGGCTGATACCGACATTAGGACACCCCGTCGACTTTACACACGACATCAATACCTACAATAAACATCCATTTTCTACAAAATCCCGTTTGTCTACCTTTCTCTACATACACACACATGACATATTTTGGTGGTACCTATATATATATATATACCTATATATATATATATATATATATATATATATATATATATATATATATGTTTGAAAAAATAAATAAAGGAAGAAGAAAGTATAGAATGGACAATAAAGGATATTTTAATCAATTTTACTTACACGTGTTTCGGTCAGGAGTATATCCATGTGTACATTATTCAAACTATTATTATTTTTAAATAACCAAGTGAAATGAAATAATAATAATAGAAAAATGTAGAAATGTTACGCACACAAAGAAAATTCGATTTTCATCAGAGTAAATCCTTATTTGAAATGAAATTCGTTGGAAAAAGCAAAGAATTTGTGAAAAGTGTGTGTGTGTGAAGAAAATAACAGATTTGGAGAAATCCGACAAAATGTGAGGAAAGATTTAGGAAAAAGGGAATAACAGAACACAAACAATTGCATTCAATTAATATTTCGCCTCTGTTGATTTTAGAAGCTTCATCAAAATGAATCTTTGATTCTTTTTGATTCATTTTGATGACGAAATATTAATTAAATATAATTGTTTGTGTTTTGTTATTCACTTTTTCCTGAAACCTGATATATAAAATTCCCTCTTTACTCTGTGTGTGTGTATGTTGTAAATTGCTTTTATACACGCTCGGTTGAATAACTGAGGATGGGCTTTTTAATGCAATTCTTTGTGAACTGTTTTTCACTTTCCCAACCCTAAAAACAATTTCTCGACTTGAATCTCACGATTCGAGCGTTGAGCCTTACAACATCCGGGAACTGACATGAGGCGAATATAACTCAATAACTCGAATCAGTTCAAGAGAAGAAATTCTTCTCTGTGTGAAATTTGATGTGAAATTTGATTTATCTTACATGTTGAAAAAAAAAAAAAATTAAAAAAAGGAGCGTCAGACTTCTTGGGAAAGATGAAAGTTGTACGTTTTTATTCTCCCAAACCATTTGTCCGGGTTCGATCCCAGTCAAAAAGCCAGTTTATCAATGGAGCTTAGCATACGCTGACTATCCTCTACAGAAGCGTAAGACCAGCTTCCTAAACGCATGTATCCTAGGTATAACACTAAAGTTCATCTGCTGATGGAAATTTAGTTCTGGAGCTCAGCAAAGTATGGAGTAGTCATTCATTATTCTAAGGTCTATTCTGATCAAGAGTGATCATTCATTCATTGGCATTGCAGTCTAGGAAGACTATATAGCGCCTCTTGTGACTGAAGTCCTATGTTCGAAAAACATTCTCGACCACAGATGTCGCATGTGAAGGTTGTCCCTGAAGATGTTGATGTGCCGGTGCTTTGTTGCCATTGCTTTCTTCTGGATCTCTTGGCTTCATGGTGTTGCGCCAGGGTGGCTTCAGACATGAACAGTCCGTTACGGAGAACTTTATTATTCCATGGTCTATTCTGATAAAGAGTGATACGTATTTATCAATCCTTCTCCTAGACTTTTGCCTAACCAAAGTTACAGAGCCAAATCCGTTCGACTATTTACCCATAGCTGAAGGGAGAATAGTTGAATGCATACCTTTCTCGAGGGTATCAGCTCTATAAGAAATGCAAATAGCCTCATCCAGAATTTGAACTCGTGTCGCCGAGTCCATATCCTTCGACGGTAACCATTACACCACACTCCTCCAAACTTATAAGGATTGATAGTACATATTAGGGTCCCACTTATGAGTCAAATAGATCTGTTCAGATCATATCGCAAATATGAAAGCGGTTCTCAAATCTCTTGGCAATAACATTGCTTAACCAATACTCTGAGAGAAACAGCGAGTTATATTGTGCAATATTATTGAATGCATTATAACTGATCAAATACTCTCTGATAAACAGTGAGTTGTATTGTGCAATATTATTGACTGCGCTATTGCTTAGAAAATACACTTAGAGAAACAGCGGGTTTTATTGTGCAATATTATTGTCTGAACTGCTGCTTTGCAAATACTCTGAGAGAAACAGCGAGTTATATTGTACAATATTATTGACTGTATTATTGCTTATCAAATACTCTAAGAAAAAACAGCGGGTTTTATTGTGCAATATTATTGTCTGAACTATTGCTTAGCAAATACTTTGAGAGAAACATTGGGATGACCAAAGTTGCCCACGCTGCAGGTCTCCCATCTTTACGACCTAAGGGAATGTTCAAGGGAACGGCAAGGTGCTATAAAGCTTTGTATTAGTGCCAATACAGGACTTGTCAGAACTGCCAAAAATTATAACTATATCATTAAACAACAGGGAATGGGAAGAAGGAGCATAATAAATTAATTCAAAATCTGTCGACTGTTAGCTAGTGTCATTTCGTGCTCATATCTGTAGGCAGGCTTCATATCAGGACACCGATTTCACTTTTCAACTACCGCGTACGGTAAAACCCGTATAATTTAATTGGCGCGGACACCTTGCAGAGAAAATACTCACTTGTTATCTACAATATATATATTTATTCGTACTTAATTCTCCCTATTTTCCTGGGGCTTTAATGTTTTTCTGTGTCATTTAAGGTTAACCAGTCTCCTTGAAGTTCTGAAACAGCATCAAGCCCTGGGCCCCCAAAAAGTAGGACGTCTATAACACCACACCCAGGACAAAGAAGTTAACCCCTTGATAACATCAAGAAGACCGGTAAATGCCTTTTTGGTTTGCAGGAATTTTATTTTAGGATTTCTTTGTTATTTTGTTTCAATTACTTTCACCATTGGGTGGCATAATATCATTATCTATCTATCTCTCTATCTATCTATCTATGTTATTTCGATTCTTCTCCCATCCCAATCCCTACACATGCTCCCTCTCTCTCCCCCCTCTCTCTCTATGTCTTTGTATCTATGTTCTGTACATATCTATCTATATATCTCTTTTTTTAGACTGCTTTCTCTCTCTCTCACGTTCTCTCTCTCTCTCGCATTTTCTCTCAAACTTTGTATGTATCTATGTACTGTTCCTATCTATCTATCTATCTATCTATCTATCTATCTATCTATCTCTGTTTGTTTGCCTCTCTCTCTCTCATACACGCGCATACACACTTTCTCAATCTTTCTGTATATCTATGTACAGTTCATATCTCTCTATATATCTATCTCTTTCTGTTATTTTGCCTCTTTTTTTCTCTCTCTCTCTCTCTCTCACGCACACACACACACAATCTCTCTATGTATCTATGTACTGTTTACTTTATTTATCTATATTTCTATCTATCTAATCTTCGTATCTATTCATATCTCTGTCTGTCTGTCAATCTATCTATTAATTTTATCCATTTTTCTTTTGTTTAAAAAGAAATAAACAACCCCTTTTTGACTATACAACTTTCGTATGTTATTTCTTCGAGCTAACGACTACTACTATGCGACTTGAGCCGTTACGTAACACAATTTCACTAATTAAAACTTGGGAATCCAAAATTACAGGATTAATCTCTCTCTCTCTCAATTTTTTCCCTCTTATTTTTTCTCTATATTTTTCCTCTTTTCTCTCTCTCTCTCTTTCTCTCTCTCTCTAGTTTTGTTCCTCTTTTCTCTCTCTCAATTTCTCTCTCTAGATTTCTCTCTCTAGATTTGTTCCTCTTTTCTCTCGATTTCTTTCTCTCTCTCTCCTATATATTTCTCTCTCCTCTCTCCTCTCTTTTTCTTCTTTTTTCTCTCTCTTTCTTTCTTCTTTTCTCTCTCTCTCTTTCTTCTTTTTCTCTCTCTCTCTTTCTCTCTCTCTTTCTCTCTCTCAAGGAGTCGGCCTGATTCCAAAATTGTATGTGTTGGACTACTGTCCCGAAGAGTAAAGTTGAAAAAATATGACCCACATACTCATATAAAACACGCTTACCCGCACTTATAAGGAAGACAAATTGGCGGAGTGTTCTATTGTCGGTATCAGCCGAACAGCGAGAGAGACTATCTTCTTTTTGCTAGCGCCAGACCAGGGAGTTATTTTTTTGCTGAGGTGGAGCGCCACACCTACACTCAGCTCCACGCTTTACCGCCAAAGATCAGATTAACCAAATCTGTGCTACTCATGGGTTGAGTTGGCGAGCACCCGTATCGAACCCGGAACCTTTCGATTCCTAGCCGGATGCTCTAACGACTGAGTTAAACCAGTCCGACAATTATAAGTAATATTGATAAAGGCATAACGATGATAATCAATCTGATATATTAGACCAATTTCCTACTGATACTACTTCAATCCTCATTGGGTACCCTACATCTGTGACTTTGTACAAGACTAAATTTAACGTATTAAATCTTCAAATGAATCCATTGCATCCATGTTTATGTAATTTTGTTTCAGCGGAGGATTATATGTTAAACATGTCAATCGTTTAATTAGTCGTAATTACTTGCACAGAAAAAAAAAGAAGAAATTAATTAGTCTAATCCAGAGGTGGGAAAACCTTTTCACATTTAAAGGCCACATGGAATTTATTGTCTATTAATAAGGCCACACTCAATAAATATTCACTAGGCCTACAAAGAATCTAAAGTTTAAACATTTATTTAATAACTTAGTCCATATTTAATTAATATATTAAAAAAAAAAGAAGTGAAAAATTTTACTGGATTTTTAATTAATTTGTTTTATATTGCTTTTTGTGGGAAAGCATTGGGATATCATATTCTCAAATTGAAGTGCCCAATTTTAATAGGTCCTTTGACAAGGTCACGGAGGACCAAAACTTGATGGGTTAGACGGTGGCAGATTCCTCACCCTGATCTAATCAATAAATGGCAGTTTCTACTTGCTTGTGTTTCTTTCGATACGTTTGACACGATAATATCCGAAATGCAAGTCCATTATCTGCAACACTTCACTTAGACCCTTACTAGACGGGTGGTCGGAGAGGCCCCCTTTGATCAATCGGTTGGTCACGTCAAGCCCTAGAACCTATATGATTGCCCCTACCATATTGCCCTTATGGGTGCTAGAAGGCGGTTGCTAAGGATCTTTATGTCCTGGGAATGATGTTAAACTCTATCTGATGGTGAGGTCCCACTTCTGGAGGTCTGGGGAATGTGGCGCCCCCCCCATAATCACCATTACTCCCAGGTCCACTCTGACCCGGAGTAGTAGTACCAGTTAGTGTCCCATCAATGGGTTGAATGGAAAAAATGAGTTTTTTAAAAAATTGAGTATCCATTAAGAATAAATTTATTTCAAAATTTTTTCGGTATTAAATGGCCCACTGAGGTTGATATGCCGTAAAACAAACCAGACCAAACCAAATCGAAATGCAAACTCAGATCCAGTTTCAGTTTGAGACCCGAATATAAAAATTAATTTCTTCTTTATTCTAATATTTGGTAAGGGTTTCAAGAGTAAAACACAAGGCTAAAAGTGTGGAGCATCCCATAATCAGTGATTACTAGTACTTACTAATAGATATACAGATAAAAAGTTCAGCCATCTTGTAGTACACCATTCATACTTACCTGGAGTATACTGACTACTGATACAAACAATTAAATGTTTTACTTGCACCATTGTTTGAGGAAATAGCATTAAAGATCGTCTACTAAAATGCACTTGGTATTCATTATACTAACATACAACTTTCGCATAGATGGACAATTTGATATTTTAAAAAAGTGAAAAATCGACCTACCCTAGTGTACAGGCCCATGTTAATACTCAAAAGGGATATATATTAATGTGCTCTGACTTTTGTTGATACACCCCTTATTTTGGTACCTGTGCATATATTGATCAGTATATGTTATGATTTACTATTATCCAGCTAGATTACATGTATCTTAACATTTTGAGTAAATTGGAACACATAATTTGGGTGTTGCAATTTTTTGTAATTGAGGTAAGATATTAGTCTGAATCAAAAGTTACCAGCATTTTTGACAAAACCTTTTATCAATAAAATTATATGGCGTAATTATTCATTGATCAACCTATTTTCTAATTTGTTTGTATGTCATTAAACCAATTTTCAGGAAATTTGTGAATCCCATTATAAAAGAAAGTGACTCATTGGCTAACCTGCTGGAATGCTACATATAGAATATTGTACTCACATCTGGCCTCCAGTGCTTACATATGAAATTAAAATTCAGCATTGAGATTGAAGTGCATATAAACAAGAGTGAAAAAACAAATAAAAAGAGTAAAAGTTTACAGTTACAGGGAGATATTAGAAAAATTAAGATTAACTACTTTAATAGAAAGAAGAACGAGAGGTAGTCTAATCGAAACTTTCGAAATAATGGAATTTCTAATTATGGTAGATATTTAAAAAAATATTTGGTTATTTCCTAGTTGAGTAACATAATATTACAAGGTGAC
>CM042141.1:92116777-92119277 GCA_023376005.1 Doryteuthis pealeii
CAACTTGAATTCATGAACCGTGAAGACGGCCATTGCATTGCACGTTGCAAACTTAAAGAAATACATTAAAACTGCAAAGAACAGCAAGAAATATAATCGCATTAATTGCCTTGACCTGAAAAAAATAAACAACCTTTATTTTTAATTAATCATTTTAATTGCAATACTTTGGCTGTATATTTGTATACACTTATCCGTGTATGTGGATGCGTATACATATCCGCGGGCGTGTTTATTGCGCGTGTATGTCTGTGTGTGTGTGGTTGGGTGATTGGCTGATTACATTTTACGGCATCTCAACCCTTGTTGGGTTATTTTATGCCGAAGACATTTTGATTTATTCATTCTTGATGAGTATTAATTTTTTAAAATCCATTTTTAAAAACATTTTTTAAACTCAGGTTTTTTTTCTATTTAATCCATAGATGGGACCCAAACAGATATTACCACTCCCGGTCAGGGTTAGACCTGAGAGTAATGGTAGGGGTAGTCCACACTCCCCAGAGCTCCAGAATTGGAACTTCGCCATTAGATGCAGCTTAACGTCATACCCAGGACACTAAGGCCCTCACTCACAGCCTTCTCGCACATATATGGTAAAAAGGATTGGTGGATATGACATAAGAACAATAAGTTTGGGACAATCTAAGGCTTTACGATTGGTCGAAAGGGACCTCTACGACAACCTCTGTGTGTGTATGTGTGTGTGTGCATGTGCGTGTGTGTGTGTGTAAAGGAAAATAGTGAAGAAGGTTTATTAAAAAAACTGCCATCGATTTTTAAGATTCTGAAAGATCACTGATAGAATTTTAAAGCTATTCTTTGTTGTACAGGGTAACTTACTGCAAGG
Source organism: Doryteuthis pealeii (assembly GCA_023376005.1). Classification (NCBI taxonomy): domain Eukaryota; kingdom Metazoa; phylum Mollusca; class Cephalopoda; order Myopsida; family Loliginidae; genus Doryteuthis; species Doryteuthis pealeii. The sequence continues at coordinate 92,117,628 of CM042141.1, forward strand.
GGGTAGTCTTGTTGACCATCACAATATCCCAAAATATTCTTTACATCTATCTTAGTCTGTTCATATCTATCTGTCTGTCCATCTATCTATCTCTATATATCTATCTATGTACATATCTATCTGTCTGTCTATCTATCTCTCTATCTACCTAGCCCAGTCTCTATCTATCTATCTATCTATCTATCGATCTCATTTTGTTTTATCTATCTATCTATCTATCTATCTATCTGTCAAGTTATCCATCTCAGTGTGTTCATATGTATGTATGTATGTATGTATGTATCTATCTATCTATCTATCTATCTCAGTCTCTTCAAATCTATCTATCTATATTTATTTATCTAAATGTTCATGTCCATTCATAATGAATGGTATATTAATGATTGTCCTATAATAACTAGAATTTTTTATAGCAAGAACACTGGAACTGAAGTAGTTGTCGTCTTGTTATGGCATTTTTAGTTAAATGAAATTTTGTTTTTTTAAATGTTACAGATGGTAACATTTAAAAAAAAAAATTCATTTAACTAAAATGCCATAACAAGACGACAACTACTCAGTTCCAGTGTTCTTCTGAAAAAGAGATTTTATCTCGAAATATCAAGAATAAATTACAGGTTAACAAACAACACCATTGTTATCTTATTATTTTTTCTTTACACTTGCATTGTGATACCTTCAAAATCAACCTCCAAACCAATATATACACAATGCTTTAAGCAAATTATAAAACTCTATATATATATATATATATATATATATATATATATATATATATATATATATATATATATAATCAGGTTACATGAGTAGCACGGATATCAATGACAATGTAGGTCTTTGCAGGACGCCCCACACTGGCGTACCCATGTGCAGGCTTTTAGGGGATACCATCGTTTATGCGTTCGACTTTGCTTCTCCAGCAGTCTCCAGTATGTCTCACTCAGATGGTTTGTGTGATAGAGGGCTAGTGGCAGTACAGCTGCTTTCTTTTAGGGTGTTGTTTCCACGATTTGTTTATATATATATATATATATATATATATATATATATATAGTTGTAGAAAAGTTTTTCTCTCTACCACGGTTTCGGTGTTCAAGGTAAACCTTCCTCAGGTTCTACCCTAAAAGTGACTGAACTAGCCCAACCGTGGTGACGCACGTGGTCACTAGTTCAAGCGTGGACACCCGTCCAAAGTAACATGGCTGAATTACCATATCCGGGTTCCCATCAGTCCCTTAATAATGAAAGGGGGCAACTCGTTAGGTTACCCTAACACTCGTATTCTGAAAAGAATTAACGTTGCATACATTGTTCATTTCTATCTTGGTATATACAGCTTCAAACCCGATACTTTTATTACACAACTTGTATATATATAAAATGAATATTTTTTCGCCAAAATAGATCTTCAGGTAAAGTATGAGATTCTTGTATATCCTTTTCGGTGAAACTTAATGTTAACTTATATTACTGATACTAAACCGGCTCTACATAAGTACTGAGTACTTTTTGATATTTTTATTATAATGACTCATTTGATTTCCTTTTATTTTTCTTTCTGTCTTAGTCAATATTGTGACTCATTGGTTCTTTTCTTTTTCTTTCTCCGATTGGTCATTTTCATTTATATATATATATATATATATA
>CM042141.1:92124277-92164277 GCA_023376005.1 Doryteuthis pealeii
CGGTTAAACATCGAATGTAAAAGAACACCAAGCAAGACATTTTTAAATTTGGAAAGAAAATAAAAATGCCCTAAAAGTATATGTCACTTTTCATCCCCTTTTTCACCCATCATACACATTCATATATACATAAATACCCCCCACACATGTTAGTGAGTTCGATTCTCACTGGTTGCCCCATACTTCTGGCCTTGTAAATAACTTTAGGGAGCCTCGCGTACTGTAATGGTTAGTAAGCTAGACTAGCAGACAAATACTGATGAGTTCAAGTCTCACTGGGTGCCTCACACATCCAGCTTTGTGCCTCAACTTACTAATGCATAGTAAATGACTATATATATATATATATATATATATATATATATATATATATATATATATATATAACAAGAAAAGTCTTAAACACCAGTTATATTAATAGTAATAAATGAATTTCCACCAATATCTCAATCGGGTTTTCCACACACACACACACACACACGCACAACACACACACACACACACACATATATATATATATATATATATATATATATAAGTAATACATATATGTGTATACACACACATATATATATATTTGTTTGTCTGTTTGTATATACACACATATGTATTCCTTTTCAAGTTTCGAAAATAACGAAATTATATATATATATATATATATATATATATATATATATATATATATATATAAGGATGGCCATGAGAAATGAGTGCGATGTTGGCGGCCATTTATAAACAGGGACTTCAAAGAAAGGAAAAATGGAACATTAATCCTAAAGAAACATTTTGTCGTATAGAATTTCTCATAAAGATTGTTTTACTTTTAATGCTTCTCTCTGATTTTATTTGGCCAAACGTTTGAAGTATTTGTCATATTTTACTGTTACATTTTTGGAAAACCATTTTGTGCCACCAATTCACTTAGCAACGAAGATTTAAAGCGGGAATATAAATAAAGGTTCTGACAGGGGAGAGAGAGGGAAACCCTAAAATGTGGAGCCATTTTTAAGGGCAAACATGAAAAGAAAAGAATATGGCCATAAGTCAAGTGACAAAAAACATTTTGTATTTTTTGGGGGTGGGGGGTGGAGCGGCTTTTGCTTTCTTTTTGTACAGTTATAAAACTTTAAGTCAGGTGTAAGTAAACACACACACACACACACACACCACACACACACACACACACACACAAACATACATATGTTCGCTTGCGTGTGTATGTGTGTGTGTGTGTTATGTTGTATTTATGCGTTTACCTTCACTGACCAGGATATTATTTTTTCTTTAATTAATTGGTTGGTTAGTTGGATTTTAGGACATGTCAACCCCTGTTGGGTTATTTTATACCGAAGACGTTTATTCATCTTTATTTCTTCTTGATGAATCTTCATTTTTTAATGCATTTTTAAAACTCATTTTTATGTATTTAACCCATAGATGGTACCCTAACAGGTACTACCACTCCGGATCACAGTGGACCTGGGAATAATGGTGATGAAGGGGTACTCCACATTCACCAGAGCTCCAGAATTGAACTTCACTATAAGATAGAGTTTAACGTCATACTCATGACATTAAGACTCCCAGCCACCGCCTTCTAGCACATATATGATAAAAAGGTTGGTATTCTTTAATCACCATAACTCCCAAGTTAGCTCTGATAAATTTGTATAAATAATTTTCATTGACTTCATTAGTAACCAGAAAAAACTCCCTCAGGGCGGTGTAAAAATTAATTTTTGAAAGATATTGTCAGAGGGTTTGTATCATAAGTAAGCAAAATCATCAAATTTATTAAAGGAGTAAAAACAATAAAACAATTTGAAATGGAAATTTAGTTTTGTCCTCCTCAAATAGAATGTTGCGTGCATCTATCAATTATTAATCAAATAATTATTTTTAAATATTTTGCACATAAATTTTACACAAAATCGTAGGTATTTATTTATTTGCAAACATTTTAGTTAGGTTCTTGTTACAGAAAAAAAGGCGAGAGTAAAAAACAATTTAAAAAATTGCTTACTCAAATTTTGAGTGAATATAACACAAGAATATTGTAACATAAGCTGGGAAGTAAAAACGATTACAGACAGAAATACACCCAATCTTCATTATTAATAAAAATGTGCAAGCTGGTAGAAATTATTTTCATGTTAAATTATCATTAACTTCATGTGTATCACTAAAATATTTCTAAAAAAAAAAAAAAATCCAAATCAGATTGTTCCACCTTTTCTCCAAAATATTAAGATCCATTTCAAAAATATTCAAATCCATTTGCCAAAAGAGTAAATCCAATTTTTTGATATAATAATCAGATCCTTTTATAAAAAATAAATATGATCCAACTTTGAATTACTTCTATTTTAGAAATGTATCTTAATTTAGTTTGTCTTACGGTCAAGTCACGTTGAAAGCAAGGAAGTTAAGCAGTGATGAGCCTGTTCAATACTTAGATGGGTGACCATTTAAGCAACAGCAGGTCTGTAAGCAACCAGATATCAAAATGACTTGTTTCGGCATTAAATGGTCCGAAAAGGGTTGATATGCCTAAAAACAACGTAATTTGGTTGGAATGCTATATGATAACGTGACGATACACCACGCAATAGAGTTGAAGAATTTCGCGAAGCTAAACAAAATTTCCTGAACTGTTTAAAGCTCTTATTATTACACGCTAGACACTATGGAATTTCTTTTTAGTAAGATGAGAATTTCGTATGTATCGTTTTAGACGGTTTGGGTCAGTTAATGAGAGAGAGAGAGAGAGAGAGAGAGAGAGAGAGAGAGAGAGAGAGAGAGAGAGAGAGAGAGAGAGAGAGTTAAATCAAGATTATTATACTTTTTACATATTGAACTATTTGGCAATAACTCTTAAGTAAATATATCAAACGTTGGAATTTTTAAATTATTATACTGTGGTATATTCACAGGTTCTGATAATTTTTATCAATATTTCATCTGAAATAGTAGTGAGCCCAATGTGGACTTTATGCCCCCACCAGTGGTAATATTCTATCAACAGGCTTGCTTCTGACCATTGCACTTCTCCCTCAGCAGGTAATGACCCTTTTGTGCCCTCACGTTTCACACCCTGGCTTTGAAATACACAATTTTGTTATTTAACACTTTATTTACGCTAAAGAAAGATTCATTTAAAAGTTACATTTAAGTTACATTATTTTAATTGTAAAACCAATATCGATATTTTCATAGAAAATTGATACCAAAGAAAAAGAGCTAAACTAACTTTTAGAAAGAAAGAGTTTGGGAGTTTTTTACTTTAAAATAAAAAGACTTTTTATTTAATTAATTTAAGTTTAGGAGCCTTTAAAGGAGTTTAGATACAAAATTATATGTTTGTTTCTCAGACATCCCTGCTGGATAATAGAGTTCCACAAATTATTTAACGTTTAAGGATTGAATTATATCATTTAATCAGTAAGAAATTAAATTTTGTACTTTCCCTTATTATGAACACATTGAAGTGTATACGCGATATTAATGCTAAATGACATCTGTTTTATGAGTTATAAGTTGACATGTACATACCTAAACAGATGCGACTCCATATATATATATATATATATATATATATATATATATATATAAAGGCTATCACAATGCACGTGTAAAGAAAAAAGAAGGTAACTATGGTGTTGTTTGTTAACCTGTAATCTATTCTTAATATTTCGGGATAAAAATTTCCCTGAAGTTGTTGCTGGTGGCTGTCCATTTGCTCTGTCTCATGCCTTCCAAATTCTCTTTCTGTGTGTCGGTGTGTGTGTGGGGTGTTTTTTTATGTGTGTGTGTGTGTGTGTGTGTGTGTCTGTTCAGTTTAAAAAAAATTATTATTCCAGATCTGGCTCGCCCTCTAAGCATGAATTTTTTTTATTTACTAACAGGACCATCTGATCCCTTAAAAAAAAATATGTGTCTATGATTAAATTCCAGATTTTGTTTGGTTATTTATGAGTGTGGGTGTGTATATATATATATATATATATATATATATATATATATATGGGAGGTGGATTTAGAGATATAGATAGATGATTGGGTTCTTTGTTTTGTTCCTTTATTTAATGGCATATCAATCTTAACCATAGCTGTCGGGATAAATGGGTTCATACTGTTGCGAGACAAAATTGAATTATCTCCCTTTTCACATATTAGGAGGACTTCCCTGGCAGCTACATGCCTAGTGCCTGATTTTGTTTCCAGACCTCCTAAAAATAGTAAGTGGTTCCACCCCTTTGTTGTTTAACCTTTCTTCCTTTTCCATGGAACACATTGTGGCTCTTTTGTGATTTGGAAATATGTCCCATTTTGTATGTTGGGTAAATAAATGTCGTATTCATTGACGTGTCTTTATCCCAAGCGAATATTGTTGTATACCCCTTTGCTGGGTATATAATGGTGAGAGGAGGAGAGATGCTTCGTCGTAGTCCTCCCTTTCTTCTCGGTTGATTGTTCTTTCTTCTGACGTTCTCAACCGCGTGGCGAGAAGTTGGTATCTTAGAAGCGAGCGAATCCTTACATCTGCTCCTTTTGACTAACGGCCCAAACTAATAAAACTTAATTTCCGTTCTCAAGTTCCCGTGTGCGGAAACCGGGGGTCAACTAAAGGCCAATACCTATCAATAATATAACTGTTACAATTTTTATGGCCATTTTTAGGTTTCAAGTGAGAGTACTTTACAGTGGAGATACTTGTGTTAAGCAAAGGCTGATCCTTAGTGAAGAAACCTTTGGTTGGTCCTCGGCGTGACTTAGTGTTGGGTAAAATCCTTGCGTTGGGCAAAATCTTGGTTGCAGGTGCGTTCGTCAATGGCGAATACGTGCAAATGAACGTCTTTACAGGTCGGTGATTAAATAGTTAACTAACCACGTATTCAAGCTGTTGATTGGCTAGCTTTATCCACGCGCTCAGGCAGAGTCTATAAGTTTAAGTGGTGGATCTCCGCACACCTTATATTACAAAGACTCTGATTTTGAATTTCAACGAATTTTAATTCAAAATCTAACTACACTAATAGACATAATTCGTAGGCTACTCACGAATTATGTAACATATTCTGTGTTAGGTTACTCTCTTTTGGATATCCTAACTGGAATTCTAACTTGCTTACTAGGAGTCCAACACTTTAGCCAATACGCCACGGAGACTTCCCCATAGAAATAGAAATGGTGAAGAACAGATGGGGCTGGGTAATTGCTTTCAGTGCCGGAAATGGAATTGGTTAACAAAGTCTTAATTCCGTCTGAAGCGATTTTGTGTCCACTTCTTTGATTATTAATTTGAGATTTTTTCTTTTTTTTCTGTCCAGCCTCCAGTGATGTATAAATAGAGAGGTCAGCTGGAACACTTCAACATTCCATCCATGAAAAAGTTACTCCCGACAAGAGGAGATAAATCAAATCCCAGCTTGCTCGTCACATTAACCGTCTCGACTCGCTGGTTTAGCGTGGAAAGTGTACTAAACCGAAACGAGTGGGATTGGTATGCGCCAACTGACCCCCCTCCACTTGAAATTTGAAAAGAAAAATCAGCATAGTGGTGGAATATTTCGGTAGATACATACTGTGTGAAAGAGGGTTAAAAAGTAACAGGAATGAGAGAGAGAGAGAGAGAGAGAGAGAGAGAGAGAGAGAGAGAGAGAGAGAGAGAGAAGCAGCGTCACTGAGTACAGACGGAATAGTGAAATCGACAAATGGCGCATTTCCTCTGATCATTGTTACCGAGAAACAAGCGTTAAAATAAAACGGGAATTGTTCCAAGCTGTAGCCGTGTTAGTACTGCTAAATGGTTGCACGATTTAGACTTGAAGAAAAATCTTTGGGGAAAAAACTAGATGGGAATTTCACAAGGATGCTATTTTGAACACACACACACACACACGCACACACACACACACACACACACACACACATGCACACACGCACAAACATAAACACGTACACACACATATATGTATTTTAATTTTTAACTTTTTATGCTAATTTCTACCCATTCAGATACCCAATCCCATAATAAAAGACGTTGGTAACAACCTCCTTCAGTCAGAATTATCCTGAAGAACCATTTGAGTGAAACCTAGGTAGATAGTGTCTGACTCATGTATATCCTTATAATCATGCTCTACTCAGCGTACTGAGCACTTTTCACATATATAACTTGGAAAACTCCTCCGGTTTTTTTTTCTTTTGGCCACTACATGATGATTATTTTCAGAAAGTACGGATGTGCAAGTCTTTTCTTCTTTTAAATTTTTTTCCCAGATATCAGTTTGAGATTTTTTTTATTTTGAAAAACTGAGCTATCTGTTTTTTTCCCACACCGGTGGAGTTTATAAGTATATATATTATATATATATATATATATATATATATATATTGGATGCAACATAAATACCTAAGACTATGGCTTAGACTGATGCACCCCGTACGTTTAGCTGGTGAATCTTTAATAGCTAAAACGTTTTAAAGTTTTTCGTGTTGATTTCATGTTACATCGGAATGATGCTGTCCTGGATAGAAAATTGATAGTGCTATGATTTGAAAATTATATTCGGAACAGCATCATTCCGGCATCATATGAAATGAGCACGAAAAATTGTGTGTGTAGCTATTACAGGTTAACCAGTTAAAAAAATGCAAAAGCGTTTCAACAGCAAATGAACAATGTGTACCGGTCCCACCGATGGTCGTTACAGATCATATCTGAAAAAATGGTAAGATATTATTCAATGTGGATACCATTACCACTTGCCTAAGTTCATTTGCACCACTCAGGTGTCACTTTTAAATGTGGGAACTATAGTTTTCAAATTTTACGGACACACATATATATATAGTCATCCACATATAGTCCTGTTTCGAAGAACCCCGTATCTTCTGTGCGGCTAGACTTTGCAGGCTGCGTTAAGCCAGGATCGAAACTTGACCGATTTTCCATCAGTCATAGCCTCTATCAGCAGGACTCACTAGAGGAAGGTAATTTTTACTGATTGATATATACACATGCAAAAGCTGTCTAAGAGAGTGCTATCGGTTTTTGCTATTTCAGCGTAATCAGCGAATTTCCCATCGAGAGATCTTAACCCACCAAGGGTGGGGAGCATATATATAGTCATTCATATATATATATATATATATGGAGGCGCGTGGACTAGTGGTTAGAGTCGTAGAACATGGACTCGTCGATTCGAGTGCAATACCTTGACGAAGCTGTTGGCATTTCCCATAGCGCTAATACCCTTGGGAAAGGTATGGATCCATATATTCTCCCTCCAGCTATGGGTTAAATAGTAGGAGAGACTGGGTCCTTCAGCCTTGGGTAGGTAACCAGTCTAGGAGAGGGATAACTCTGAATTCAAAATTCCTGAGGTCAGTCGTTGATCGGGTTTGTGGCAACTCTTGATGCACCAATTCTTCCCTATCGACTGTGCCAAAAAGTGTGGATGGTCCAACACAAGCCTTCACCACTATAAACTATAAACAAATCACTGTGTGGATGTTCATTGTATGAACACTCATACGACGAAATCGACGGGAGAGTCCATCATATATATATATATATATATATATATATATATATATAATTTCAGATTTCCAGAGCTGAATTTTGCGAAAGGAGATTATATCAGCTGCACAATCTTCCTCCGTTTCAGTACTTTACTCTCCGACAACTGTTAAAAAATATATAATAAATATTTTTCTTTAATCCATAATAATCGATGAGTTAAATATTTTCTGTTTCTCATTTAAAAAAAATATTTCTTATCTTAATATTTTAATCCGGTATAGATTGATGCTAATGGCATGTCAAACTGTCTGGGGTTATCTTATGCCTATTGTTTATTTTACGTTCATTCTCTTTTTGTAATTGTTTCTTTAAAAAGTTTCTTTTGCTGAAAACAGTCATATCTAATACGCATGATTTTTAAATAGACGTCACCCTAACAAGTTGGATGATTGGCTGGTTGGATTTTATGGCATGTCAACCCTTATTTTATGCTGAAGACGTTTTGTTTTATTCATTCTTGATGGTTTGTTTTTGGTTTGGTTTGTTTTGTTTTTCGGCATATCAAACTTGGTGGGTCATTTAATACCAACTAAGTTTTGGATTCGTAGCGATAGTTTGGTAGAAATCAAATGTATAGGTATAGATTTTAACTATTGTTCAATTACTCATATTTTTTTTAGTCCAATCCGACTTCTTTTAGGAAATGTAAAATCCTGGATGGTCGTATTTTCGAGAAAAGTTTTTTCAAATTACTTGCTTAGTTGTATTTTGTTCGCATTAGCTCAAAGTCTACACACTCTAGCAGTATATGTTTCACTGTAAATCTCTCTTGGCATGTAGTGCATATTGGGGATTCTGTGCCCTCTAGTAAATGATGATGGGTGATGTAGGTGTGGCTCATTTTTTTCTATTCAACCCATACATGGGGCTCTAACAGGTACTATCACTCAGGTTCTGAGTAGACCTGGGTGTCACGGCAATGAATAATTACTCCACACTCACCAGAGCTCCAGAACTGTAGTCTCACCAATCAAATGTTGTTTAATATAATACCCAGGACATCCTTTTATGGGAGTGGGGCTTATCCCTATGCAGGGGATACAGTCAGCCTATTCTAATCCTTGCCGACAGGGCGGTTGATAAAACGAGTACTGGGATGTTTGGTAATACCAGAACATGGCTCTTTTTCTATCCTGCGTATAAACTACTTTCAGCGTCAATTTTTCAAAAGTGTCTCCGGTCATAACCGAACAACATTTTTGTCTACAAGTGCGTGACCGTTTGTTTCCGCCAAAAGTTTTAAGTCTCCAAGAATAATTCTTTGCCTACTTAAACATCTTAATTGAGAACTTCTCAAATAGGACCAGTTTCTTCTTGGAATTTTTCATCTTCTAAATGAATGGTATATTAATGACTCTCCTGGAACGGCTAGAATTTCCATAGCAACCACCTTATTGCCTCTCTCTCTATCTATCTCTCGCTCTCTCTCTCTCTCTCTCCCAGTCTTTGAATTTATCTATCTATCTATCTAAATCTGTTCGTACCCTCCATCTATCACAGTGTTAATATCTATCTATCTATCTATTTATCTATCTATCTATCTATCTCAGACTGTTCATGGTCGTTCTGAATGAATTGTATATTAAGGAATGTCCCGTAATATATAGAATTTTAATTGCGACTACTTTACTGCTTCTCACTCTCTCCCTCTTTCCCCTCTCTCTCTCATTCACACACACACACACACACACACACACACACACACACACACACACACACACACTTTGAATGCATCTATCTATATATCTATCGTTATTAATCTCTGTCTATCTATCTATCTATCTATCTATCTATCTATCTTTATTAATCTCTGTCTGTCTGTCTGTCTGTCTGTCTTTCTGTCTGTGTCTGTCTGTCTGTCTGTCTGTCTGTCTGTCTATATATATATTATATATATATTAGACTTCATATTCGTTCTCTCTTTCTCACTATCTATCTATCTATCTATCTATCTATCTCAGGCTGTTCATATTCATTCTGAATGAATGGTATATTAAAAATGTCCCGTAACATATAGAATGTTAATAGGGACAACCTTACAGCTTTTATCTCTCTTTCTTTCACTTTCTTTCACCCAATCTTTGAATCTATCTATCTATCTATCTATCTATCTATCTAAGTGTTTCCGTACCCATTCATCTATCACAGTTTTATAATTTGACATATAGAATTTTAATAGCGAGCACCCCTCTCTCTTTCCCTCTCTCTCTCTCTTTCTCCCCCTCTCTCTCTCGCACTCACTCTTTGAATCTATCTATTTATTTATTTGTCTGTCTATGTTAACATTTATCTATCTATCTTTCTATCTCAGACTGCATATTCATTCTGAATAAATGGTATATCAACGACTGTCCCATAACCCCCAAAATTTTAACAGCGAGGACCTTACTGCTTTTCTCTTTCTCTCTTTCTCACTCTCTTCGAATCTATCTATCTATCTATCTATCTATCTATCTCAGACTGTTCATGTTTATTCTGAATGAATGGTATATTAGCGCTATATGAAATGCAAACAGTCTCGTCCAGGATTTGAACTCGCGTTGACGAGTCCATTTCCTACGCCCATACTTATATAGTTTCAAGTATTCCTATCTAATACTAATAATTTGCACACAAGTATTCCTATATAGTATTAAGAATCTGCTAACAATTTCATGGTTTTAAGTATTTCAAACAATTCTATGATATCAAGTAACTAATAATCTATATATAAAGCGGCTTATTTTTTCGTCTGGGGAAATTTGGTGAGTTTTTCTCTTAAGTGGCTTTAATCCTGGTGGCAAGCTTTTCATTTCCAGAATCACTTTAGTCAACTCATCTGGAACATTACCGTTTACATTGAGAAGAAAACAGATCTCAATCAAACCAGCTTTTGCAATGGATGCCAATAAAGCACGAGGTTTGGTTTGTTTGTTTTACGGCATATCAACCCTTTTCGGGTCATTTAATGCCGAAACAAATCATTTTGATTAAGGTTTAGTTTGGTTTGGTCCGGATTGGATTATTTAACGGTATAATATTTTATATCTGATTCATAATTTTTATATAATTTTATTTCTCCTGAGAAGGATAAATGTCATCTATGTTAGTAACCCTTTCCAGAGTTGTTTGATAGATTTTACGGCATATCAACTGCTATTGGTCATTTAATGCCAAAACTGTATATTTTGTTACTTATATAAAATGGTTGTTTATTGATTTGAGACTTTTTATAAAGATTTTACTGGTTGATGACAAAAGGGTTTTTGGTATTTGTATTTATTTTTATTTTTTTCAAAGATTTTCCTTGTAATTTTTGTTTGTAATGAGTAGAGCATATGATTTGTGTTTTATAATTTCTTGATTTCATGGGTTGATATCTACATCTATTCGTACTTCTCCCATGGGCAGCTATATGTGTTACAAATTTTATGAGCAGTCATAATATATGAACATACCTGTAGTTAGAATTTTAGATAAAGTTCGTTAGAATTTTAGATAAATTAGAAAAAATACGGGGAATTTTCCATACCCGTTGGGATTATGATTGACATTTAGAAGATCCCAACTTCACCTTCCGGTAGAAAGCGCACGATTGGATGCGTGGGAATAGGTTTTAGTTTAGTTAGTCATGTTCGACCCAGCTTTCAATGAGCGTAGATGTTATTGTCAGCTATCGGGGTTAATCTCACCAGTGGAGGAATCATGGGCTGGAAAAATAAAGCTTTATTATTAAGAACACCAAGTCTTGTTGTTAATTAAATGTTAAAACAAGAAATGTCCAGCCCAGCACGAAGAAGAAGACCAACCCTTATAAGAAACCCAACAGAGAAAATGGTCGACAACTTAGACGACCTAGACGACAAAGCAGAAACAGAAGTAAAGCAATAATCTCTAATATCTCTCTCTCTGTCCCTCTCCCATTATATACACGATAACTATTTCCGTTTGTATATTCGATGGTTGAACGAGTATACAACATACGTTGCTCTTACTAGATGTGGAGACAATCGTCAAATCAAAGTCTTAAAAGAAGCAAGATTGGAGAAACATAAAACTAATCCAAGAATTCTGTTTCTAGAGTCCTGTTTAATTAAACCCTTGTTTTACATGGACTGAATATAGGAAATATAGATAAAGACTTATAATAAAATTATATATATATATATATATATATATATATATATATATATATGTGTGTGTGTATTATATAAAAATAATACCGGGTATGCTTTTCCACATTTTGTTTGGTGTCAATATCATTGAGATTATATGATGATATTCCAAATAGGGAGGTTGCAAACGCTGGGGGCAAATTCGTTAGGATGTATTTACCCAACCCCTCCGCAATATCAGGATACGACAAGATCATTTCAATGTGGAGTTTAACAGGTTTGAATGCAGAGTTTTCCTTCTTCTAGACCGGTTGCTATACCAAATTTGAAGAGACTAGTCTGCCCTACTATTTAGCCGTAGCTGGAGGGGATAATAATTCGATGCATACGTTTTCCAAGGCTATAAGCGCCATGTGAAATGCAAACAGTCTCGTCCCTTTTTTGAAAACATGTCGGCGTATCCATTGCTACCACCAAAACCATTACACAACGTCTCCTCTAAAAATCATTCTTTGTAAACAACGAGGGCATCAAGTAAATATTATTAATACTAATAATTTTCCATTAGTTAAAATATTCCTTTATAATACCTATCATTTTGCAGTATCTATCTATCTATCTATCTATCTATCTAAGCATTTCCGTACCCACCATCTATCATTGTAAATAATGAGAGCATCAAGTAAATATTATTAATACTAATAATTTTCCCACTGGTTTCAAATATTCCCTTATAATACCTATAATTATGCAGTATCTATCTCACTATCTCACTATCTAAGCATTTCCGTACCCATCCATCTATCACAGTGTTCATATCTATCTATCTATCTATCAATGTTATTAATATGCCAGTTTATAAACTGGTTCAATTTCTTTCTTTGGTTTTAAGTTTAAAAAATAATAATTCATGTAGAAGTTTGTAAACATGTGTGAACATCATGTGCATAGAGGATTGGTAGTCAGTTGATAATTACTCCGAGATATACACGAATGTTTCTCCCCAGTTGTCTATTTAACAACAAATGTTATGGAAGCGCGTAGTGTAAATAGACAAGACGAGACGAATTCAAACCCTGGACGAGGCTGTTTGATGTTCACATAGCGCTAATACTATTGGAAAAGGTATGCATCCAACTACTCACCCTCCAGCTATGGCTAAATAGTAGGACAGACTGGGCTCTTTAACCTTGGGTAGGTGACCAGTCTAGGAGAAGGAAAACTCTGAATACAAACCTATTAAACTCCACTTAATATATTGACTTTGTGTCACATCCTACTCGTGCGGAGGGTCTGGTATATATATATATATATATATATATATATATATATATATATATATATATATATATATATATATATATATATATATATATTGTGACATGCCTCTAGTATGTCCACTAGTATATATATTATAATAAATTTTATATATATTGTGTGGGCGAGCAGAAAAAATTGTATTGGTGAAATAGTACTATTCTCTTAGACAATGATTTTCAAATATTCCCTTTCCAATTGCAGAAACGATGAGAGGAAGTAAGTATCCCTTTTCTCGGTCTTGCATTTTCGAGACCGACAATCGGATTTAAAGTACACACGACTTCGGAACTTTCACGCCCTGTGAAGATAACGATTTAGTTGGTTACCATGACGATTAGATTCGCGCCAAAGAGACTAGATCCCAACACCGAAGCTGAAAACACCTTGGAGAGGTAAGGTATTGCCTCGCTCCGTAATTGTGAAACGTCGTGGTAAATGAAGCGGTGAAAGAAAGAAACAAGAAAATCTTCTTAAAGAAAGAAAGAAAGAAAGAAAGAAAGAAAGAAACAAGAAATCATCTTAAAGTAAGAAAGAAAAGAGAAAATCAACTTATCACAACCCTCCCCAACCCCCCTAAGAACTCTGATTAGAAATAAAGAAAAAGACATTCTTTTATTGGATTATACAGAACGTTCAAATTGTTTGAACATCTAAAGAACTTTGACATATATTTGATGCATATGAGAAAATAGGAAAGAATATATATATATATATATATATATATATATATATATAAAGGAAAGAATAACGAAAGAACATTCTTTTATTATCCATGGTATCACAGAGAGTTAAATCTCTCTTGTTTTACATTCTGTCTTTTAGGATTGTCTGTATGTTAAACGTTCAGTTGCTTGCCCACCCATGTTTGATAATATGATAATATAGACACCCTTTCCATATCCCTTACTACATGTATATATATGTATATTTTCTTTTATTATTGTTTGTTTGTAAAATACTTTTCTACTGTCTGTATTTGATGTAAATAAATATTAGATTCTATCAACGGGATCCTGCTTGTTTCTTTGCTGTCTGACGCTGTGTTCCATATCGATCTCTCATCCACCTATCAGAACTGAGAATAAAGTTCCCCATCCCTTCGTGTTATTCTTTTACACTCGGGATCTCTTGCAGTTTTTTTAATTATTATTGTTGCGTCATCGCACTGGTCGTTCCTAACGGGTGCGTCCACGTAACAATCTCTCTCTTCTCTCTCTCTCTCTCTCTCTTCTCTCTATATATATATATATATATATATATATATATATATATATATATAAAGATTTTTAGATGTTTGTTTTTAGAAGCATTGTTGAATAAAATATATATTATTATTTATATTTTTGCTCAAAGGCAATTACAATGCGTATATCGTATAAAATTCGATAAATATAGAAAATAACTATGACAAGTGAATTTGAAACAGTAAAGTTGAAACAGACTGTACGATGTTCTAGCATCGCATGATCGTTTGCCAAATTCACTTGTCATGGTTATTTTCTATAATTATCGAATTTTATACAATATACGCATTGTAATTGCCTTCAATCAAAAATAATAATAATAATAATAATAATAATATATATATATATGGTAGATAAGATTAGTTACCCAGAGTATTGTAATAACTAGTTTAAGGAACCAAAACTCGTACTAAAATAATTCTGGTGATAAAAGGTAAATGGAAATAAGACTCGATCAATTATAGCCATATCATAAGGTATGTGCTGTCTCTCATCTTGAAATCGAGCTTTGACGCACACAATATTAACAGAGGATAATATTGGTGATAGAGCTAGGAAACGTGATATTTCGAAAGTTGATGCTAGGATACAGTCTGCAAGTCATTGATACTGATATTGTTAAACAAAGTAAAGTAAAAAGGGGTATCTAGAAATTATGTAGAAATAAGTTTCCATGTCTATGAATTGTTGACGATTGTTGTATAGCTCTTTATTTCTTATTTGACTAATCTTACCTTGACCTCTATGACCTCTATGACCTCTACTGACCTCTATGACCTCTTCTATGCTAATTGGGTCGTCTATCTTCTATCTGGATATCTAGGCTGGTTCTTCCTGTTCTTCTAGTCCGCTTTCTTGGGACTTCTTGGATCTTCTTCATCTTTGTGTCCGTTGTTGTTCTTATGTTGTTTTGTTTTTGTTTATTGATTTTAACGGCATATCAACCCATCTGGGGTTATGTTATGCCTAACGGTTAGGAAGTGATACATATCGTGTATTTATATTTATACCTTTTAGTAATTGGTTTTAACAATGTGTTAGCATTTTTGGGGATTATGTTGTATGGTATTGATTTGTTTCATGTCTATATTCTATGGTATAATTTTATTTCTCTCAAAAAAGAGAGAATATCCTCCATGTTGACATTTTCAAACAGATCTTTCATATTGTTTGCTTTAAAATAACGGTTTCTGATGTGAGCAAAAAACCTGCATTCCAAGAATAAGTGTTTAACTGTCAAAGGTGTTTGACATGTTCTACATTGTGGTTGTTGTTCTTGTTTGAGTATATTGAAGTGCGTTAGTCTTGTATGACCAATGAGTAATCGAGATACAATGACTTGTTCCTTTCTAGACTTCCTTAAAGTTGGTCTCCAGCTTCCCAAAGTGGGTTTGATTAGGAAGAGTTTGTTGTGGATGTTGTTATTCCAGTGTTTTGCCATTTTGTATGAAGGAATCTATTGATTTTAGGTTTCAAATCAGTATATGCTATCTTGAAATTGTCGGGGATTAAATCTAGAGCCAATTTAGCTGCGGAGTCTGCTATTTAGATATTTTTCACAAATCCTTATTTAACCGAAGTTAACCATAAGACTTGAGAAAAATAGCCATCTTGGAGGCATGTCTGTCTTCCCTGAAAAACACAGCTAAACTCCTCAAATTCCAATTCCCACCAACCAAAGTGACCAACCAAAGTGACCAACCAGAGAATAACAACAAGGTCAACAAAGGGCCAAACCATGTCAATTTACTTTTAGTTTTTTTTCATGATTCAGAATTAACATTATTTCTAATTCCTACACGACCGTAAATAATTTATAGGCAACCTACCAATTATGTAACAGGAATGTTTCGTAATCTCATAGAATTCATCAAGCGAGTTAACATGTCCATTCGTAAGCGTATGAGTTTCTAAATATCTTCATGAAGATGATGATGATCATCAAATATTGATAGCATGTATTCCATTGACCTCTCTCTCTCTCTCTCTTTCTCTCTCTCTCTCTCTCTCTCTCTCTCTCTCTCTCATACACACAGAAGGGCTGTATTTACCCTCCACGCGAGCAGGATGTTTCGTTAGAAATAAATGTCCCAAATTTCACTTACAGTCTTAACCCTTTCATTTTAGAGAAGTAGTTAACATGCTGATGTGTTTAATCAATAATAACGGGTTCGTTTCTCAGTGAGGGAATGCATGTATTTACCCAACCCCTCCGCACGAGCTGGATGCGACACAAGGTGAATTTTAAGCGGATTTTAACAGGTTTGAATTCAGAGTTTTCCTTCTCGACTGGTTGCCATATCAAAGTTAAAGATCACAGTCTGCCTACTATTTTACTCATAGCCGGACGGAGAATAGTTTATAGAGAATCATACCTTTCCCAAGGGTCTTAGCACTATGTTAAATGCAAACAAAATCGTGACAGAGGTTATGTAAGTTTGTGCTGGTCGGCTAACACTGGTGTGTCCATGTGTAGGAGTCCATAGGAGAACGTCACATATGAGTTCGTCCGTATTTCTCCAACTTGTTCGTCTTACTTTATTGGTTTGTGGCATCATCATCATCATCATGTCGTGCAAGCAGCACGGATATACATTCTCTCGCCAAGCTTTCCTATCATTCATTGCCCTGGCGGTCCTCTGCGCAGCATCCAGAATCCTCGCATAGTTGGTCAATGTAGGTCCTTAGTGGGCGACCTACGTTAGCATATCCATGTGTTAGTTTCCACAGGAGAACGTCGCTTATGAGCTCGTCGCCGCTTCTCCAGCAGTGTTCTGCATGCCTAGTCCGTCTCACCCGTATGGTTTGTGAGATGGGGGGCAGGTGACTATATAGTTGCTTCTTTTGGGGTGCTGTTTCCACGACTTGTTCATGACTGCACGCAACATTCTTGTGCAGGTCCCATCCAGATTACTCTCAAGGCACTTTGTTAGAGTCCAGGTGGTGCAGCCATACAGCAGTACTGACATAACCACAGCCTGGAAGAATTGTCACTTTAGCTTGTCAGTGAGATCGGATTTCCATACCGTGCACCTGTTGTTGTTTTTTCGGGGGTTCTGCTTCGAGGGTTTATTCTAAACAGCTCGAAGCATCCTTGTGGATTTCTCATTAGCTTTTTCTCTAAGCGTTTCGTTAAAGTCCGAGTTGAGCGACCATACAGTAGTACTGACACGACCACAACTTGGAAGATTAAAACGTTTACTCTTATATATCTTTCTTTCTATTTCCTTTTCTTTTCTTCTTTCTTTTTGTTTTATTCATTGTGCGGTCAGCGAGTGCTTGTGTTTGAGAGCAGACAACTTCCTGCCAGCAATGGCGAAGTAAAACAACAGTTGTGATCTTCATGCTTGTTGAAATGACGTGAGCTTTTACGCTAAGTAAATATAAACCAGTTACTTTGAGCAAGAATTTCCAAGAGGCACGCCTAGTGGCTGCCATAACACTCATCTCTTTTTCTCTCTTTGATAATCTGACTTTCTTTCTTTTATGTCCAATACTCACTCACTCACTTCTTTCTTTCTTTCTTTCTTTCTTTCTTTCTTTTATGTCCAATACTCACTCACTCACTTTCTTTCTTTCTTTCTTTCTTTCTTTCGATTTTTCTCTCTTTGATTAATTTATATTTCTTTTATATTCACTCATTCTTTCTCTATCTTTGACAATCTCCCTGTCTTTCTTTTATGTCCAATATTAACATCGTTCTTTCTTCCTTTCTTTCTTTCTTTGACATTTTCTTTCTTTATTCATTTC
Source organism: Doryteuthis pealeii (assembly GCA_023376005.1). NCBI lineage: Eukaryota > Metazoa > Mollusca > Cephalopoda > Myopsida > Loliginidae > Doryteuthis > Doryteuthis pealeii. Next base: position 92,142,274 of record CM042141.1, read on the forward strand.
TTTGGTGCTTTCTTCTTTCTTTTTCTTTTATCTTTTTTCTCTATTAGTTTTTCTTTTATTTTATTTAATATTCACTTATTCTTTCACTCTTTATTTTCGTTATTCATTCTTTCTTTCTTTCTTTCTTTAGTGCTTTTTTCTTTCTTTTTTCGATTTCTTTCTTTCTTTAGGTAGTTTTTCTTTCATTTATATCCTATCCTCTCATTCTTTCTCTCTTTTTGGCAATCTCCCTTTCTTTCTTTTCTGTAAAATTTTCACACAGTTCTCTTCTTTCTTTCTTTCTTTCGTGCTTTCTTTTTTTTTAAAGCTTTTTTGTCTCTTTGATTAGTTTTTTTGTATTATATTCATTCATTCTTTCTTCTTTTTCATTATCTTCGTTCATTAAATTTTTCTTTTCGTACGTTTTTCTTTCTGCCTTTCCTTCGTTCTCCTTTTTCTTTTGTACACCTATCCTTTCTTTCACATTTTCTTTCTTTGACGTTTTCTTTTATCAAATTGTTTTTCATCTACTCTTTCTTTTCTTTAATTCATTCACTCATTCTTTCTTTCTTTTCGTTCATACCCGTCCTTCTCTCGTTCTTCCTCTTTTCTTTCTTTCTTTCTTTCTTTTTTCCTGCATTTTTCTTCTACTATTTCTTTCTTTCTTTTTGTTTTGTACACATCTTCACTGATACAAGTTTATATCACTTTCTTTATTTCTTTTTTTTTCTCTCGTTTTTTCTTTCTTTATTTTACACTCTTTTCGCTTATACCAGTTGTTCTTTCTTTCTTTTTTCTTTATTTCTCTCACCCATACATTCTTTTTTCTTTTCTTTTACGCTTTCTTTCTTTCTTCTTTTCTTGTAAACATCTTCACTGATCCAAGTTTTTCTTTCTTTCATTCTTTCTTATCCTCAATTCCTTTCTTCTTCTTCTTCTTCTTCTTCTTCTTCTTCTTCTTCTTCTTCTTCTTCTTCTTCTTCTTCTTCTTCTCTTTTCTTGTGCCTTTCTAATTCCCCATTCTGTTAACAGGAGAATTATTGTCGCCTCGTTTGGTTCCTCCAAGCTGAACTTAAATGAAAAAGACGGTCGTGGTAAGAATTATTTATCAGACAAGAACGCCTCATTAAGAGATGTAAATAGCAATTCCGGTTGGAAGAGAGCACGACCACATACGAGAGATGGAACACGCTCTTAAAACTCGATGGGTGGGGGGAATGAAGTTATGGTAAAGGGTGTCTCTGTAGTCGTGTGTATGTGTGTGCGTGTGTGTGTGCATGTGTGTGTGTGTGTGTGTGTGTGTGTGTGTGTGAGAGAGAGAGAGAGAGAGAGAGAGTGAGAGAGAGAGAGAGAGAGAGAGAGAGAGAAAGTAAGACTCTAAGATATGTAAAAAGAGAAGAGATAAACTATCTGAAAAAAAGAAAGAAAGAACGAAAGAACGAAAGCAAGAAAAGAGGTTTATGTACTTTTACATTTTGTGAGTTTGTGTAGAGTTGAAGAGAATAAGGTTTATCTCAGCATATTAATTTTTACACCAGATGTAGGGAACCTGCGGTCTGGAGGCTGCGTGCGGCCTTCTAGAACCTCAAGTGTGAACTTCTACGATCTTGAACGAAAGACTAATTAGTGTTATGCACTTCCAATTTAGAAGCTGATATTCCAATGTTTTTCTTGTCAAAAATAGAAAAAAAAACAAACAAACAGAAAAGCTATCTAAAAATGTCATTAAATAGTACAAAATTTGTCATTTCTTTTAATGTATTAATTTTGTCTATGTTATTCAGTAAAGGTTTCAGTTTTAGATTTTATTGTAGAAATAATAAAAACAATATTTTCTACAGCATTCACAGATGACAATATAAATATCAATGTGAACTTTAAAGAGAAAAATATACCAACCATGGGTTTAAAGCAGTGGATATCCTCAGTTTTTGGGTTGGTTGGTTGGTTTTTCGACAGGTCAACCCATTGGGTAATTTTATGCCGAAGATGTTTGGCTTTATTCATTCTTGATAGGTACCCAACTTTTTTAAAGCTCAGTTTTGTAAGCACATTTTTAGAACTTATTTAGAGCTCTATTTAACTCATCTATGGGGCACTGACAGTTAATACAACCCCGGGTCAGAGTGGCCTGGGAGTAATCAGATTTTGGGAAGTGAGACAATATGAATAAAGAGGAAAATGAGGGTCACCTGTCAAAGTAACGTATATATATATATATATATATATATATATATATATATATAGGTATGAAAACACACAATATTGTTAAGAATGAATATATTTTATATCATCGACTACGCTCTCTCTCTCTCTCTCTCTCTCTATATATATATATATATATATATATATATATATATATATATATATATATAGCGTAGTCGATGATTGAAATACATAAAGAGAAAATAGATTTCCAAATTTAAATACTTTGGGATTCACAACTCGACAAACGTTTAAAGTGCTCAATTTTAATCGAACTTTATCAAATACTTGACGTAGATTGACGATGACCTTAAGAAAATTACCAATATCTTTGCTAATAATGTGTACCCGTGTGATTTAATAATGGATATTAATCATATTAATCAAACTATATCGAAATTCAATTGCAACAAAGAATTTGGACCATCAAAATGCCCTGTGTATCTGAGGTTGCCGTGGATAAGACTCGTTGGTCAGACGTTGGCTAATTTCTTGCGGCTTAATGAATTTTAGCCCCTATACGTTTTCTAAGTATATATTCGAGTAGCATCATTGCTAAAATAAATAGTAGTGGCCATGTACTTTTCCTTATCATTAAACATGTTAAAGTGTATGCGCGATTTTAATGTTCAATGACATCTCTTTTCTGAGTTTTAAGTCGACACGTACATACCAAAACCCAGAAGTGGCATCCAGAATATACATTTCAATTTACTCTGAATGATACGTACAGGTAATTACAGTAAACACATTTTCTCGGGCTCAAATATAAGCGGTATATCATCAGTATTCAGACGCTATATTAATACACTATGTCCTCCTAAGGTAATTATACAGACCTTTAATATTATTTACAACATTATATTATAACTGTAGAGATGTTGAGTACCACCAAAAAAGACTATCCTGGTCATGACACTAAACTGCATCCGGCTAAGAAGCTATAGTTCCGGAACTCCTGGCAATATATAATACCTCTTCATTGCTAATACTCCCAGAGTCATGCCTCTTTGGATTTTTACTTCTGTCGGGGATTGCCCTCCTGTAGTTTATAGTACTTATTTGTACCAGTTTTTCATAGCTTTTTGATGAAATTTACGATCTTGTAGGATATTTTATACATTCTTTAAGCATTCTATAATCCAAGTCTTTTTGTAGTCGATCCATGTGTTGATCAATAAAAAGTAATTGATCTGTTCCTCTTTTTCCCATTTCTGTTCTTCTGGAAACGGTTTGCGCCAAGTAACTAATATATTTCTTTCTAATTAGTGTAGTCAGAATTTCCCACAACATGGGTAGACAAGTTATCGGCCCATAATTGCTAGGGATAGTTCCTTTTTTTAGGGTCTTTCTGAATCATGGTAGTTATTCCTTTTGTCATCCATTCGGGTAAGTTTGCTTCTTGGGCCAATCTCTTGGATGAAAGTAAATTTAAAATCAAAATCCATTGATGTCATCATGGTTAGTTTTTTTTCCAATTGAACTATCTTTGTATACTTTTTATCCCTCTTGAAAGAAATAAAATATACCAAAAATTATGAATCAGATATAAAATTCATTCACGAAACTATATACGATAATAAACTTGTAAAGGAAACTAGAGAACCAACTTTTATCTCACACTCTAACAGTTTGGGCATTAAATAACCCACAGGGTTGATATGCCATTAAACAAACCAAACCATACCAAACCAAATCTGTTTTTAGAATGTAAATTTGGATGTATAACATTAACGGTGCTTGTAAGCGACAGCAGTCGAAAAGTAGTCACGAGACTATAAACCGATTACTAATACTAGCAAAAGTACTCGCCCACTTGGCACAAGTATTTAAGTTTTAATGTAATAAAAATATCATATTGAATTAGAAGACTAAGGAAACTAAATAAGAGCGAATATAAAAATATTACACTTATTTTAATGTTATTTTAATTGATTTCTATATAAAATGATAAAATTATATATATAAAATTGCTTTAAATACGTTTGAAAATAACATGATAATATTAGATATCAGTAACAGCAAATAATTATTTTTTAAAAATCATTATGCAAATAATTCCAACCATATACTATATGAATCTTTATTTCTTAGATATATAACTCATATTTTAGGATTTTAAATGCATTAATAAGATTGGCAGTTCTGTGGCAAATCTAACCCAGCTAGACTTTAAAAGAGACATCGTTAATAAATAAGACATTAATTAAGATTAAATAATAACTATTTCATAATCGTTGAGAATATAACTTAAATAACTAAGGAAATCGTGACGTCAGTGATGACTTAGTTTCGGTTACAGACAGTTACATAATCTCCATTATAATAAGATGACTACATTAATTCGAATCCTTATATCAACAGCTGTACTTAAAGTATTAGAGAAATTGTTTTGGTGCATCGCATATTAATTTTGCCAAATCACTGGTAGTTAGTTATATTCCTGTTTAGAATCTCGTAAATGCAGTTTTCTGTCAAATTTGGTTGATCTCAGTCATAATGTAAATTTATCATCGTCTCCTAGTCGTCTTCTTCTTAAGACTCGTAACTCGGTTTAGAATTACAAACTGGATGATATAAGAACGCTAAACATTTGAATGAGAAAGTTTCATTCATCCCACGCTTTGAAAGATTAGAAATCGGAAGAGTTTGATTACAAAATGGCGATCATGACACAGACCATTTTTTTTTTTAACTCTCTGCATATCTTTTACTTTCCCCTTGGGCTTTCAGTACTCTTTCAGGAAGAAAAAACATACACGCACACACACACACACACACACACACAAAGACACACACACACACACACACATATATATGTGCACGAAAAATATAAACACTGAAACAGACAGACACCCGCCACACACACGCACACGCACGCACGCACGCACGCACGCACATATATATATTTATTAATGTGGAGGCTGGAATATATATATATATATATATATATATATATTGTGTGTGTGTGTGCGTGAGTGTATGTCGGTATCTATCTCTCTGTTATATATATATATATATATATATATATATATATATGTGTGTGTGTATGTGTGTGTATGTGTGTGTGTGTTTGTTTGTGTGTGTGTGTTTGTGTGTTTGTGTCGAGTGTCTGTCTGTTTCAGTGTTTATATGTGCATATATATATATATATATATATATATATATATATATATATATGTATGTGTGTGTGCGAGTGTGTGTGTGTGTGTGCGCGAGTGTGTGTGTGTGTGTGTGTGTGTGTGTGTTTGTGGCGGGTGTCTGTTTGTCTGTTTCAGTGTCAGTATTAATGATTTATGTTTTTTATGTCCCAGAAAAACTGGATGTGACTTTCAAACACAGACACCTTAATAGAAATCTATTTTTCAAAATGTAAATATTTATTAGCAGTAGTTCTAAAGATAGTAGCCGAATAAACTAAATTCAGAAGAGTCCCACTTTCTATTTCCCTGCAAGAAGTGAGGTTATATAAAACAGTTGGTCAACCAGCGAGCACACACACACACACACACACACACACACACACACACACACACACACACACACACACATATATATATATATATATATATATATATATATATATATAAGTATGTGTGTGTGTTTGTGTGTGTGTGTACAGTATGCTCCATTGAAATAAGAAAGAAAGGCAGTTAAGAAAAAGGAAAGAAGGAAGGACAGAAGGAAAGTTAAATGAAAGAAAGAAAGAAAGAAAAAAGATAGTTAAATGAAAATAAAGAGAGAAAGAAAGAAATACGGTTAAATGAAGAGAGAGAAAGAAAGAAAGAGTGTGTATTAATAAATACTGGTAGTTGATCTTTAGCTACCGCTCCCTGGCACATATATAATAAAAACGATTGGCTGTTTGCCATAAGAGCAATTTGAAAAATACGTTCGGGAAAATCATATAGTTGCTAGGGCTTGACATGGCCAGCCGTTCGATTAGATAGGGCTTCCCCGACCGCCCGTCTAGCCCAAGTAAGGGCCGAAGTGGAGTGTTGCATGTCACGGGAGCACTTCGTACCCGTGTCACAGACCGCTCATCCACCACGATCCTGTCCCCTGGCATTATAGGTCGCTACACGCAGCCAACAGGTGGTATTACATACCCACATGGTCATGTTGCGGGTGTATCTCTCACTAGAGAGGGGGAAGAGATAGACAGGGTATCAGAGAGATGAGATGCATGATTGAATTAATTATTTCTTCCTCTCTGGCTATTCGTGTTCACCTAGTCGCCATGCTGAATTCTATATTCTTCTACTTTTTGTTGGCCGATCTTGTGGTTGGTTCTTTTCTAGCCAAGGCATTCATTGACCAACAACGCTAAAGTTACTTCTTAAACTTTTATTCCTAATCTTAACTAACTAACACAGCGCGCGTGAAAGAGACATTCCTCTTCACCAACATCATGCTTGGAACTGAGGAGATAACTAGCTCTCACGTGACTTCACGTGACTTCCGTGGTTTTCCGCCTGTGGAGTCAAAAGGTCCTGAACGGTTTGTATCTTTCCATTTTCGCTACTCGATGTTGTCAATAATTTATGCAACCATAGATTATGCAACAGTGGCCCAATTGGGGAGGTGGGACTTACCCCTGTGCAGAAGTACATTCAGCGTATTCTATATCCCTTGCAGATAGGGCGGATGAAAGAAAATACATATTGAGGAAGAAGAAAAGGAAGGAAATATGAGTCTAGGTAAAAAATCATACACAAGAAAATTGGTAGATATTCTAGCCAAAACAAGACATTAGGTTCAAAGTTCCGTGATGGCTCCTGATTATGACAAGAAAGTTCCCGAGTCCGAAAAGAATGTTCCCGAGTACGAGAAGGTTTTCGAGCCCGACATGAAATACCTGAAGAAGGCCGGAGGGGCATATCGGCCGAAACGTTGTACAGATAACAATAAAGATGAGGACAATAGTCCGAATAATGCAGATAATACTAAAAGGAAGATTGTTACATTGCTAATGAAAGGGAAAAAAACTGAAAGCGATGATAATGAGTAAAATTCGAACAGAAAAAAAAAAAAGCAGACAAAAAAAAAAAAAAAAAAAAAAAGAGAGAAATTAACGCTTTGGCCGCGATTGCTAATGCAATACTTATTGTATTATTTTCCAATTCGTCTGACTTCAGTTTCAAGTCAGATATTGAAGTGAAAGGTTGTGTGAAGCTTTACAGAGGAAAGTGCGAAATGACTTACTTCTGCAAAACTGCACAAAATACTTTGAGGATTTTTGTGAATAATTTGAAGGAATCTAACTAGGATTCATTGAAATGCAACAATGTATGTTTTTTAAAATAATTATTTTGTCATTTGCAGTTACAAATAAAAATTTTCTCTTATATCGTTGCTTACTTTAAATGCTTCTTAACAGTATTAATGTTTGTATTATATCTGTCTTTAAAATGACCATAAATCAGTTTTAATTATCAAATTTGATAATTAAAACTGATTTATGGTCATTTTAAAGACAGATATACTTTTATAGGTGTGTACCATGTCGCACATCGTGATTTTGGACAGTTGTTCGTGTACCATTACCGCTGAATAATGAAATGAGTTCGATCTTCACTGAGTAATCATGACGATGCCAACTTTCAGCTCAATTCAGCAAATAACTGCACGGGGGACCATATTATTTGAATATACCTGATTCTAGGAGCATAATATTAACCCCACAAAAATTCGCTGATTTGAATACTAAAATATTCTTCCGCATGTCAGAGTATGTGCCTCCTATGTGCAGACCATCTGAATACCTTTTACTTGTACACTTCTAAATCATATATGAATTAAACAGATGTTTTTTAGTATTATCTGCGTTATTCGGACTATTGTCCTCATCTTCATTGTTATCTGTACAACGTTTCGGCCGATATGCCCTCCGGCCTTCTTCAGGTATTTCTTGTCGGACTCGAGAACCTTCTTTTTCAATAGTCCGAATAACGCAGATAATACTAATCATCAAGCCTCATCTCAAACATTCAGAGAAATAGATGTTTTTATTTTACTGGAACTGAAGAGGGGCACCTTCCCTAGTGTAATGGCTTGCAAGGTAGATTAACAGACCATAGTTAGCGACTTCAGTTCTCACTGGGTGCCCTATACGACTCACCTTGTACGACACCTAAACTAAGCTTAGTAAATAACTATAAAAATAGGTCATTTTGGGTACTTCGCGTGGTGTCATGCTTAACAATCTAGATAGCATATAATTTTTAAGGATTTCGATACCACTGGGCGCCCCATACATCCCGCCTTGTGCCACACCTAAACGAAGCTTAATAAGTAAGTATACAAAAAAGTTCAATCGAGTACCCCATGTGAGTAATGGTTAATCAAGCTAGATTAGCATTTAATTTTTAGTGAGTTCGATTCTCACTGGGTGTCCTATAATTTTAGTCTAGGTCATAAACAAGCTAAACTTGGTAGGTATTTAGCCAACACGTTCGCCACGGGTAGGATGTGGCGCAAGGTCGTAAGTATGTGACGTCTAGCGAGGACTGAACTCGATATTCAGTAGTAATGGATATGCGAGACTAGCTAACCTTTATACCATAATGGGACGCCCTAACCAAAATAAGCTTTATAAATAACTATACAAAAATAGTTTAATTGGGAACTTCGCGCACGGTGTAATGGTTAACAAGCTAGATTAGTATGTAATTTTAGTGATTTCGATTCTCACCGGGTGCCTCATAATCTGGTCTTGCTCATAACCAAGCTAAGCAGCGTAAATAACTGTTTGAACTGACAGTAAATAAAAGAAAACTAAAGAAATTGACAAATACTTGGATCTTGCCAGAGAGCTGAAAAGGCTGTGAAACATGAAGTGACGGTGAAACCAATTATAGTTGGTGAGATTAGAACGGTCCCAGAGACCTGGAAAAGAGACTGGAGAATCTGGAGATCAGGGAAGAATGGATCCATACATACAACACAGTTAATATCAAATTGTATAATTAGAAGAGTCCAAGAGATCCGAGGAAACTTGTTGTCACTCGGACTTGGAACGGTCCCCAAAAGCCTGGAAAAGAGACAGGGGAAACTTAAGATCAGAGTGAGAATCTAGACCATTCAGACTACTAAAATCAGATAGAATACAAGTCTCCTCGGGTTTCCTGGACTCGGGAGAGTTCAGTCACCCAGACTCCAATGAAAAACCACCGGCTAAAACTGAAACTCGTGTGAAAGAAAGTCTTTTCTATGGTCAAAACTTTCTTCAAGTGAGTAAATGCGTAAAATACACGAAGGAAACTGTAATAAGTAATTGAGATTTACCTCCGCTATTTATATATTATATTCTATTTTATAATATTTACTAGCAAAATAAAAAACGCCCTCGGGGCGATGTAAAAATAGATTTTTGAAACATATTGCCTGAGGGGTGGGAGTAAAAAATTCAATGAAAGCGAGTTTGTACCCTAAGTAAATAAAATCATCAAATTCATTAAAGGATTAAAAAATAAAACAATTTGAAATGTAAACTTTAAATATGTATTAAAATAAAACAAACTATATATATATAGATATATAATACCAGTCATGTATTTATTTAAACTTGTTTTAAAAAACAATGAGAACTGTCTAATGTTGCATGTTCAAATTTTGAGTGTATTTATTCTATGTTATGACGATTTGGGGTAATGTAACCTAAGCAGTGACGTAGTATTTGTTACAGACAAAAACCGGAAGCGAATCTTCATTATTAATAGATATATTATATTATTAAAATATATTTTATTATATTTTATAATTAACTCCTCTTTGGGAACTCTCTAGGGAATACTAGACCATATTAACTCTCAATAAGTGTACCAATTATTCTAAGTAGAATAAAGCTTTCCAAAGTCTATCGGTGTTATCGTTTGTCATTACACAAACCAAAGATTTATGTGCCGTCCGGTGAGTTTAGCAATTGTTTTTCAAAGTCCCTGAAGATGTTTACTTTCCCCTCGGCATATTTTTACAAAAGAAAAAAAAAGACAAAAAAAAAAAACTGTTCAATCTGGATAACCGAGTGAACAAGTGCAGTAAATTGATTCTCCTGCGTAATATATTCGCGTGCATCCCCTTTCCGAGAGAGAGAGAGAGAGTATTTGGTGCAGAATGTCCCCCCGGAGGATACTGGGGTTGTAAGGAAACAAGCCAAACACAACGCACTGGTCGTCGTCGTCGTCGACGTCACCGTCGTTGTTGCCATTCAAATGTCAGCCTGCATGTTCCACTGTAATGAATGGCTGTGTAGTTAGAGCGCCAAAAAAGCAGCAACAGAATTAGATCTATTTCAATATATTTGCTTACTTTTACAGACCTTTACTTGTTGCCCTAATACTGCATATCACTTTCAAAATAAGCGCTGCCGACGCCCGACTGGATTCGAACGTTAATCGAAGCATTGCGCGTCAGTGTTATTTTTCTTATGCTCACCAAACCGGAAGAGAACATTGCGTATTTTAAATATTTTCGCCAGCATTATTTTTCTTTTCTTGGCCCACCCGTTACTCCTGTTTTTAGAAGCGGCTCATGTTTTAAAAAAAATTAAATCTTCTTCCCAAGAACAACGTGACATGTTTTGTGTTTCTTCCCAAATTTATTTTCTAAGTCCGCAGTTAATTACTATTAGTTCCAATAGTTATTTTTTTTTTTAACTCTATGTTAGTTTGTTACACTAGTTTAAATAGTGGTTTTTCATTGGAGTCTGGGTGACAGCATGTCTCCTCAGAGGAGACTTGTATTCTAGCTGATTATAGCAGTCTAGATTATCTAGATTCTCCCTCTGATCTTAAGTCTCCCCAGTCTCTTTTCCAGACCTTTGTGGAACGTTTCAATGGTACCAATTTAAGTCCAAATGACAGCAAGTTCCTTCGAATCTCCTGCACTCTTCGAAGTATTCAATCTGTTCTTAACAGTATTGGGATCTGTATGGATTCGATTCTTCCCCTGACCTCTAGTTCTCCCAGTCTCTTTTCCAGGATTTTGTGAACTCTTCCAAGCGCACCAATTACAATTGGTATTACCGCCACTATCATGTTTCACAGCATTTGTCTATATTTTTCTTCTGTTACTTTTACACCGTGGTTCACTGGAACAGCAAATTCCACAAGAGGAGGACAGGTTCTTTCTTGTTAATTGACACTGGTATTCTTTCCCAGATTGGTTGATCCGTTTGTATTATTATTATTATTATTATTATTATTATTACATGTGTTTTTCACACCAGCGTTTGCTGATGGTATTTTACTGGAGTCCGAGTGACAAGTCTCTTCAGGTCTCCAGGATTCTTATGAATATTCTAGCCGATTCCAGCAATGCAGTAGTCTGGATGGTCCCAATTCTTCCTCTGATTTCCAGATACTCCAGTCTTTTTCCCAAGCTTTTTGGGACCGTTCCAAGTGCACCAACTACAATTGGTACCACTTTGACCCTCATAATCCACAGCCTTTTCAATTCTCTGGCAAGGTCCAGGTATTTGTTTATCTTTTCGTTTCCCTTCGTCTTCACCCTGTGATCTGCTGGAACTGCAAAATCTACCAGTTGACAAGTTCTCTTTTTTTGTTTATCAATTCCAGGTCTTGTCTCCCGGCTTGGATAATGTGATCCATTTTTATCTCGAAGCACCAGAGAATTTTATGTGTTTCATTCTCAAGAACGGATTCTGGTTTATGCATATACCATTTTGTTGTATGGTCAAAATTTAGGTTTTTGCCTAATTCCCAGTAGATCCCCTTCCCAACTCAGTCGTGCCTGGATTTGTATTTCCGTTGTGCTTGTTTGCTACATTCGCTTAATACATAGTTTATGGTCACACCTCTGTCACCACACAGTGTACATTTACTGTTTTGTTTTGATATCATTTGTTCTTATGGAATTATTTTGCGCAGCAGTTATTAGTGATTCAGTTTCTCTCTTGGGGTTACCTTTTCTTAACCATGTCAAAGTCTTTTCGTGTGTAACCTCTCCATTCTTTCACATGCAATGATCACGTCATCAGCTTTCGTAAACAAACGCATATATAAAAATTAACGGTTAATAACATTATATTCACACATTCACTATACACTTAACATTTTTCATTTTTCTCCCCCATAAAAAATTTCTGTAACAGTGTCCTGATGATGGTTTAATACCGAAATACTTAAGTATAGACACATAAATTGTTCCTCTGATCGTAACATCCTGTGTTTGTTATACTTTTTGTAAATATTTTCTTCACATATTGTCGGATTAATTTCCTTATCGTTTTTCCAGACATAAATGTACACTCATGCAGACCTAAATACGAGGTCTATTTAATAGATAAGGATGACGTCTTGGTAAAATGCAAAATTAATTTTTTTCAGAATCATTTTCATGAATTTAAATCTTTATTGTTTAGAATGGGTTTATAACAAAAGGTATTTGAGGCTACTCAAAATGGCAGCCAATAAAAAAGTGGTCCAGATTTGAACAGAGGTCTGTCATAAATTCTTTTGTGGCTGGGAAGTGCAAACAATGGGAAATTTACAGAACAATGACTCTCATCCTGCCGGAAGCGTTGGGTAAATACATACTTTTGGGGGGAGTCTCTGAGATGTAGTGGCTAACGTTCTGGACTGTGATATCGTTTTAAGCGAGTTCGAACTCCAGCCACGCTATTACGTTCACTTTCGAACTAATAATATTGGGAAAGCTTTGTACCTTAAATAGTACCACTGTCGTTCTATTACAAGGATCGTTTTGGCATTAAATAACCCACGAATATTGATATGCCATTAAATAAAGAAACCAAAACATGCTTATAAGCAACACTTTCTATCACCCTTATCGGCTATAGAATAAACACCAATTCTGTTCGGTAACATATATTTTCAAGTTTTTATGGATGCCCCTGTCGTGTAATGGTTATCACGAAATGAACACGTCGAAACGAGTTAAAATTCTGTACGAGACTGTTTGCATTTCACACAGTGCTAATACCCTTGGGAAAGGTTTACATTAAACTATTCTCTCTCCAGTTATAGGAGGACAGACTGTGTTTAACAGGGCGAGAAGAAGGAAAACTTTGAATTCAAACCTGTTAAGCTCCACTTAGAAGTTGACTACATGTTATGCAGAAGGGTTTGGTTTGTTGGGTTTTACGGCATGTCAACCCTTGTTGGGTTATTTTATGCCGAAAACGTTTTGTTCTATTCATGCTTGATGGGTATTTAAATTTTTTATTAAACTCAATTTTATTTTTAACAATTTAAAAAAAAATTTGTTACTATTCAAACTATAGATGGGACCTTAACATGTACTACCTCTCCGTTGTGCGAAAGGGTTGGGTATATATATATATATATATATATATATATATATATATATATATATATATATATAAGCAACACATATATATATATAATCGTATCTGACGAGATACAGGTATATATATATATATATATATATATATATATATATATATATATATATATATATATATATATATATATATATATGCCTGTATCTCGTCTGATATGATTTCAGATACTGAATTTTGGAAGTGAATGGCATTCATCGGGTGAGACTTATATACTTATTTTCTTTCCATTTCCTCCTCTTCCTCCATAGCTACTTGTCTCTTGGCCATACTTAGTTAAACTTATGATAGATAGATAGATAGATAGATGGATAGATAGACAGACTCCTGCACTTTTAATACTAGTTAGTAGTTGAGTGGTGGTTCTTCATAGCGGCCTCTCAAGGGATTGTGGTACACATTTTACTTATCAGATCCCTATCGGCCCTTTTTTTTCTGCGCGTACAATGCTATCAAATTTAGCTTTGAGCATTTTTCAATCCTTGCAATGCTTTTTGCAGATTGGTAGAATTTAGACGATTCAAAAGATATTCACATTGATTCCAGATTTTACCGAAAGAAAAAAAGAAAAAAAAAAAAAAAACAGAAGAAATCTTTTTCCTTCCATCTTTGATTGCCACTACGTACTCTTTTTTTCTTTTTCTTCAAACAAATAAATTATATTAACACACATTGAAAGATCTTATTCATAGGCACATATGTAAATTCATTTTCATTACATATATGTGAGGGAGGTTGTTGCTGACAAGTTCTTAGCCAGACCAAGAAGAGAAACGTACACGATATTCCGCGTCTAGGGTATGACACTAATCTGCATTTGATGGGGAGGCTCCAGTTGCTCATTAATTATTAATTAGTTATTAATAATTATTGATATTTTAAAAAAAAATAATTCCTAATTAATTATAATCATTAATAATCTTGACATGTATAACTGTTCATCTTCCAAATGTTTGTTGGTTTTACTGCAACATTATCGGTTCGTTAACCACCCAGTCGAAAGAAAACTTAGAATAGACTGATTGTATCCCTTGCAGAGGGGTAACCCCAAAAGGGGTGCCCAGGTAACGACACTAAACCGCATCTGCTGGTCAGGCTCCAGTTCCGGAGATCTGGGAAATGTGGAGCATCTCTTTATTTCCATTACTCTCATGTCCACTCTTACCCAGAGTGGTAGTACCTGTTAGGATCCCATCTATGGGTCAAATAGATATGTTTAAAAATGATTTTATTCAATAGAACAAATACACAAAAATGTAATTATTAACGTACAATGAAAGTGATTCTGTAAACTTTAGGTATAAAATAACCCTAGACGCGATTCTGTAAACTTTAGGTATAAAATAACCATAGACGGGTCAACATGCCGTTAAAAATCAATCAGTCCGTAAGCAATAATACAGTATAATTATTTTACATTTCTAATTTAATTAAATTATGAATGAATATATTATTATAATGGAGATTGTCTGTTTGTCTATCTGTAACCGAAACTGTATTACTTCGCAAGTCACAATTCGCTTAATTATTTACATCACATTTTCCATGATTTTATTTTATTTTAACCTCAGTTACTAATAAAAATGTTTTACATTATTAATACTGTTAACCATATCTACATACTACAAACAGGCAATTGCATTTATATATATATGCAACAAAATAGCAGTTTACAGTGTAAACGGGATGGAATATTGATATTAAATATTTAATTTTAATAAATATGTGCTTAGTATTATTGATTTGGGTTTATCTTAAGAAATATTAGCAAAATTCTCGGGGATAAATTTTTAAAAGAAATCCATTCACAAAAAGAAATAACTGCAATTTTATTTTTTACTTCCAATTTTAACTAAATAGTTAACTTGAGACAATTTAGCAAATAAAGACGGGAGTGAAGGAAGAGTGAATTTCAGTTGTTCTGGTTTTCGAATTCAGGCATTGAATTATTATTTTGGTAGAATATGTCCGATATTTGTTAGGTTGTGTGTGTTTTTGTAACTTACTTTTTGATTATAATGGTTGTGTAATAACGGTTGAACGCTACGTTATTTTTCTTAATCCTTGCGTGCGATTTATTATGTATTTGTGTATAACTCTTATTCACAAATACATAACCGCAAAAAATGATTTTGCAGACACACCAGAGGATTAAAAGTATCCTGACGAAAGCAAAAAGCTTGAAACCTTAGGTAGATGCCTACTAAAACCTTTGTATAAACAGTCATATTTAATATAATATATATATATATATATATATATATATATATATATATATATATGCGTGTGTGTGTGTGTGTGTGCAAATGATGGTAGCTCTACATCAAACCATTTCACAGTTTATGTATGTTCTGTGAAAATTTTCATCGTGTTTTGTTGAGTAATGTTGTTTTAACCTAAGTGACATTACACAGATTTATTGATTTAAACATTTTATTCAGATTGTTAGTCCTAACTAATCAATAAAGCTATGTAATTATTTTTCCATCTTCTGCTTGAAGAACTACCTATAAACAAGATTAGTTATGTCTAATTAAATGTAATTAATGATTTTAGTCGGACAATTATTTTTTTACTTTGAAAATTATATCTTGCAATACACGACTTCCTCATGTTAAATTCTAATCGACAGAGACCTCCTTCCACCTTTAGGAATAAGCTTATTTCACGCAAAAAACAATTTCCTAAGTTCATAAAGTAGATATTTAGTCAACCCGTTCTCCACCGGGAAGATGCGACACACAGTCACAAGAATGGGATTCCAGCAAGGATCGAACTCGCTATTCAGTAGTAATGGATCTTTGAGGCGAGATTGCTAACCATTACACCACGATGGAATGCCCCGAGTCTATAAATTATGTATATCAAATTTGGGAACTTCTACATTAAACCGTGATATGCAACAATTCACTTCTGTCCTTACTTGGGTAGGACGGATAGTTGAAGAGGCCCAATCTGATCGATGGGCTGGTCATGTCAAGCTTTAGCACCGACATGATTAAGTCCCGATCGAATTCTTCAAATAGCTCTTATAACAAACAATCACTTTTTATCTTATAGGTACTATAAGGCGGTGGCTAGGGCACCTCACGTGGTTTATAGTTAGCAAGCTAAATTCGCAGACCATTGTTACTGAGCTCGATTCTAACTGGATGCCCTATAGTTTTGGCCTTGTGCCACATCTAAGCTAAGCTTATTAGATAACTATAAGCTAGTGGCCAAGGGTTAACTGTTTCGAGAAAAACAAGACTTTGACTACTGTTTAAAAAATATCAACTATTCGCTTACAAATTATATATATATATATATATATATATATATATATATATATATATATATATAAAGTGTTGTTCTGGTTCCAACGGGAGAAAATTCAATATTTTATAAAAAAGGAAGGTCCGCAAAATGTATTTTGTTCTCAGAAAAATTTTTTAAATTCTTTTTGTTTTGTGTAAAACAAAAAGAATTAAAAAATTTTTTCTGAGAACAAATACATTTTGCGGACCTTCCTTTTTTATAATATATATATATATATATATATATATATATATATATATATATATATATATATATATATATAGTGTTGTATGTCATGGACAGCTCATTCGCCAGGATTCTAGCATTTAAGCATTAGGGGTCGCCACCTACAACAAACAGGCGGCCAAATTAGGGAGATTTTACCCATTTCCAAAGGTGCAGTCGGCGTATTTTACAGCCCCAGATTTTCGGCTGGAGATATTCGTGTATTACTATTTTATTATATTCGTTTTAAATGTACTAAATGACATTGGTTTTTAAAAGTAATTGTTATTGAATGAACTATCAGCTTTGTTCTCTTTTAATATTTATTTGAGATCTTTAGTTGTCTGTATTTATTTTTCTCTTTTGTCTCTCTTTTATCACCAGTCAGTCTCCGCTTAACATGTGTCGTTTTTTAGAGTCAAAGGGTACAAGAACAATATGGCATCTTAAACGACTATGGGTTACTAAACAAATAGAGAACATTTAAAAGAAAGTTAAGACAAAACGGCGGTAAGATGAAAAAATAATGCGATAGAGTATTAAAAGAAAAAGGAGGGACGGGTGTAGTGGCTAACATACTGAACTGCAACATCATAGTAAGCGAGTTCGAACTCCAGTTGCGCTATCATTATGTTCCCTTTCGGACTAATACTCTTGGGAAAGGTATGAACCCCCATCATCTCCCAACTATAGGTTTAAATAGTACAACTACTGTTCTTCTACAAGAATGCGCCCATTCGTCTAAAAAGGGTAAGGGTTGAGTTTATTGCTTGGTGCCTGAGTCGCCTTGAATGAAAATGCCGACGGAACTAAGCAATTTTTCTCAGTCTTGCAGGAGTCTCAATTCCTATGGGGTATCGCTCACACTAAAGTGATCTCGTGGTGAGCTAAATAACGTTAGTAAACAGCTATAACACTTTGATCTGTTATGTTTTGTTAAATACTTCATATTACTTTCTTTCGCTGCTTTCTCTGCTATTCTTCGTTGCTGGTAATTTTGCCTGTTTCTCTGGGTTCCTTCCGTTGGTATCAAAGGGGTTAACCGACTCATAGTGTAAGTAATAATGAAAACACATGACGTAATTAGGAAAATAAAACACGAATCTTTAGTGCACATAACTGAATGTACAAAAAAAAAGAATAAAGACAAAGGGAAAACTAGTTGCACACCAAATTTAGTGGTGCCTACAAACAGGTCACGCAGTAACCACAAAATGCGGCTCATAAGCAGTGCCCCCATACACTCAAGGGACTATTTCAGTTAATACAATCTTAATACCTTCTTCATCGGTTTTGTATCGTGTCGTATCTCACTCAGCTTCCATCTTAGTTGGTTATTGTTAATCAAATCAAAAACACGGAGACTTATTGCTTTTGGTGTAAACAACTTTATTTCTATTTCCCGATAACCAACACGCGTGGAAAAAATAAGCAGAGGACGCCATTGGAACTAGCCCAAAGGGTTATCAATTCTCAAATTAACTTAACTATTTTCTCATAAGTTGTTCCGTTATCTGATTGGACCAACCTATCAGCGAATTCCGTTCCGTTCAACCTGGGGTCAATATCTGTCAATCATACTGTTTGAACCTTTACCCGGTACTGTTTGATTTTCCATAAATTCTGGCTAACCGTTAGATTTAAATCTTTATATTTCATTACAAAAATGATAAGGTATGCCAATTCCTTATGTAAATGTATGAGAAAAAACTTGTTAGTTCCCGTGGCGTAGTGACTAACGTGCTGTACTGCGACATCTTAGTAAGCAAATTCGAAGTGTCACTATTACACTCATTTTCGGACTAATAACCTTGGGAATCGAATGAACGTCCTTACACACTCCAGCTATCGGTTAAATAGTAACATTACTGTTTTTATAATAATTACATTGGCATTAGATAAACAAAACGAACGTTGATATTGTTGTGAATGAATTAATCAATTAAAACATTAACAATTCTGAAAGGTGTATTACTTTTTGTATAGGAATATAAATTTTAGAGTCAACGCGCAGTTCAACAGTATGACTAGCTAGTCGACTCGTAGAGACTCGTTTACGAATAACCTCACGTATTCGTATCTTTATATGGGTTCTATTGGACGAGTCCAACTATTGTAGGGGAAATATCTTCCCTTACAACAGATATGCCATTAAACTACGAAACCAAACTAAACCAAACCAAAAACCTGTGTGTCTTTAATAAAACAAAACCATATTTATACTAACATTATTTCATTGTTGCATTTTGTTATTTTGTCTCAGATTAATTTACAACTCATTTTTCATTGATTTGAATTACTAATTCTGTGCATAAATCTCTTCTCGAGACGAAATGATGCAAACACATTTCTACCAATCCGATGATGACTCCTTTAGACGTTTAATAATCAACATCGTCATCATCATGTCGCGTAATTTGCACGGATATTCATGACAATCTCTCGCCAACCTTCCCTATCATTCATTTCCCCTGGGAGGTCTTCTGTGCAGCATCCAGCATCTTTGCATAGCTCGTCAATGTAGGTCCTTGATGGGCGGCCCACACTGGCATGTCCGTGTGTTGGCTTCCACAGGAGAACGTCGCTTATGAGCTTGTCCTTGCTTCTCCAGCAGTGCACGGCATGCCTTGGCCGTCTCACTTGAATGGTTTGTGAGATGGGGGGGGGCAGGTGGCCATATAGCTGTTTCCTCGTGGGGTGCTGCTTCCACGATTTATTCAAGACTGTACGCAGCATTCTTGCGCAGCTCCCATCCCGCTTATTCTCAAGGCGCCTCGTAAGGGTCAAAGTGGTGCAGCCATACAGCAGTACTGATATAACCATAGCCTGGAAGAATTGTCGCTTTAACTTGTCAGTGAGTTCGGATTTCCATATTACTGATAATTTTTTGTGGCCGACCACGCTTTTCCTATTCGTGTATTTATGTCGCTTTCTGTGGATGAGATATTGCTACCTAGGTATGTGAATTGTTCTACTGGCTTGAGGGGTTTACCGTTGAGTGTAGATATGTCTACTTTTCTTTTGAAACATATGAACTCAGTTTTCTAACATGTCTCGGGTATACAATGGAGGAAAGTCATCTCGGTTGTATAATGGAGAAAGACACATTAGATAATAGAGACGATAGAGATGATAATTCTTACTTCATTACTCTGTTTGCTGATTCGTCGTCTACGTCATCTAAATCGTCTAGTTCGTCGGTTGCCATATTATCTGGTTGACTTCTATTAAGGGCTGGTTTTCTTTCTAGTTTTCTTCGTTTTGCTGGGTTGGACATTGCTTGTTTAATAATTTAATTAACAAACACAACTTGTTTGTTTCTAGATCAAGTTTTATTTCTTAAACCATGACTTCGAAAATCGGGTCTCTGCTGCTAAATTAAAAACTATTCTCACGCGTCCAATCACGCGCCTTTTAAGGGGTCACAGTTTATCAACCGCCCACCGGGTAATTTTCCATGGGGCCCTGTTATTTTTAAGGTAACGGCCCTAATTCGAATTCTAACTATAGGTTCATGCATTATGTAATATTTGCAAATTAGGTCAAGTCGCGCTGAAAGCACCGGTTCCCTCAAGGTCACCGAAGTTAAGCAGTGATGAGCCTGTTCAATACTTAATTTTGTGACCACATAAACAACAGGAAGTGCTGTAAGCAACCTGAGTCCTTTGGTTATCAAAATGGTTGGTTGGTTGGCTTTTCGGCGTCAACACATTGGATTATTTTATGTCGAGGATGTTTTGTTTTATTCATTCTTGATGGGTACTCAAATATTTTAGAATCCAATTTTTAAACACATTTTTAGAACTCGTTTTGTTATTTAACCCTTAGATGTGACCCTAACAGGTAATACCACTTTGAGGCTGAGTGGACCTGGGTGCAATGGTGATGAAGCGGAACTCCACATTCCCAAACCTCCGGAACTGGAACTTCACCCCACATAAAGTTTAACCATATAAATAGGAAATAACACCATGAACCACCTTTATCAAAATAACTTGATTTGGAATAAAATGACCCGAAAAGAGTTGATATGCCGTAAAATAAAACAACCAACCAAAAATTAAAAGTATCTTCCAGATTTTTCAAGGAATTTTCCTAGCCATTCCTGAAGCGTATATCTTCGTTTCTAACTGGACACTTTAAAAACATTCATATATTTATCTATCGCATTTTACGCAAGCAAAGATTGACGCGGAATGATTTGAACAGCTGTGTCGTGAAACGGTTTTATTTGTTATTGGCCAACGGTTTATTATATATCGTTACCAAACATTCTTCATTGGTTCGACATATGTTCAAACAATGCTCTAGCCCCATATCCCATCTACGCCACCATCACTAGGGCATCATCATCATCATCATCATCATCAGGTCGCGCTGACAGCACGGATATCAATGACTCTCTCTCTCTCTCTCTCTCTCTCTCTCTCTCTCTATATATATATATATATATATATATATATATATATATATAAAAGGTAGATGTGAAAAAAAAGTATCGAGATTTTTTGTTCTTTTGACACACATTGTATTCTGAAAAAATAACGTTCCATTCATTAATTTTTTCAGAATACAAGGTGCTAAAGCTGTATTCACCAAGATAGAAATGGAACATTATTTTTTTCAGCATACAGGGTGTCTCAAAAAGTACAAAAAATCTCGATACCTTTTTGACAAACCTTATATATATATATATATATATATATATATATATATATATATATATATAAGGGTTTGTCAAAAAGGTATCGAGATTTTTGTACTTTTTGACACACCCTGTATGCTGAAAAAAATAATGTTCCATTTCTATCTGTCCAAGGGTCCAATCTTTTAAATGATGCGTAGTGTGCGTCAATACCTCCAACCAACGGAAAAATAACCAAATATAGATAAGTCAAATTTATCCCAAACACCATATATATATATATATATATATATATATATATATATATAT
>CM042141.1:92169277-92199277 GCA_023376005.1 Doryteuthis pealeii
CCAGTATCTCAGCCATACTGGCGATTTCGTACATGGATAAATTAGAACAACGAGCACTAACCATCTGCCCATCATGCATTTTCTTCACCAGGTATATTGACGATATACTTATGTTGACAACATCCAAAGAAGAAGCCAATGACATAGCCGAGAAATTCCATAGTATAGATAACCACATTCAATTCCAAATAGAACATCCAGATAACACTAGTTCCCTAGCACTCCTAGACTTTAGAATAAAAATATCACCTGCAGGCAAAATTTACACTAGCTTCTATATAAAAAAAACACCACTAAGGATCTCTTTGTACACTTCAAGTCAGCACTTCCACTCAGTTCCAAGAGAAGTTACATTACAAATGAAATTAATAGAATACACAATAGATGTAGTGAAGAGACAGACAGAATCACACACACAGCACAATTTATGAACACCCTAAAAAACAATGGCTACCCAACTTCATTCATACGCCATTTAAATAATAAAAAAACACGGGCACTACACACACACTCTAACACCTGTTTCCTGAAACTACCACATTTCAGCGAAACAATCACAAATGAAATACGCAAGGCTATTCGTAAAGAGGGACTAGATATCCAACTAGCACACTCTGGACCCTCACTACGCCAGCATTTAACAAAAAAACATAAGAATGATATTACAACATGCACACTAGCCAACTGCCCAATAAAAGACCCTAACATATGTCACAAAACCAATACAGTTTACCGTTTAACTTGCTCCAAATGCCTTAATTTCTATATAGGAAGTACAATTAGACCCCTCCACATTAGAATCAAAGAACATATCCACACATGTGCATCCTCATTCCACAAACATTTAATCAAATGCAAAAATAAAGACAATAGTTTTTCCGTTACGATAGAGACAGTAATACGAAACATTGGTAATCTCAGAATCAGAGAAAGTTTATTAATAGCTAAATTAGGTCCTAGTATAAACAATAGATTAGAGCTAAACACTGAATACATAATTAATTAAAATACACGTTCCTCACAGTATATAGTACATAGTATGTACATTTCATTATACATATATCAAATGAATATTACATAAACATATAAATAGATGAAAATAATAAAATTGAAATTGAATGAACGGCTAAATGTACATCACGGGTTTGCGCGTGACGTTTAAAAAAAAGAACACCACGAAACGCGTGTTTATAACATAAAAAAAATAACGACAAAAAAAAAAACAAAAAAAAAACGCGTCCATTTCCGAAAATCGTCTCTGAAGATAAAGTTTTACTTTGAAATCGATAAGACAAAAAATAACATCGTTTTGTTTTTATTTTTTACTTGCATTGTAATTGCTTTCAAATTAATACATTTATAATATATATATATATATATATATATATATATATATATATATATATATTAATTGTAGAAATAATATTGATCTACCATGGTTTCGATCATAATAAATCTCATCTGGACCTGACGAGATCAATTAAGATCGAAACCGTGGTAGACCCATAATTTTTCTACAATTGTTATAGCTCTATGTTTATGATATATTGAGCACTCTTGGAGAAATTACTAATACCACTAATAGTCATCCACAGACACGTGTTTCGAATTATCAAGTCTCTTCAGTGTGGCTAGACATTCCGTGAGCTACCTAAAGCCGGGATAAAACTCCGATCGATTCAGCATCAGTCGGACAGCTTAACCGCTCAGCCATTATATATATATATATATATATATATATATATAATATATATATATATAAGATGAGTAAAAAAAGTATCGAGATTTTTTGTACTTTTTGACACACCTTATATTCTGAAAAAAATAACATTCCATTCATTGTTCATTTCTATCTTGTTAAATATACCTTCAAACTCGATACTTTTATGACACAACTTATATATATATATATATATATATTATATATATATATATATATATATGTGTGTGTGTGTGTGTGTGTGTGTGTCTTTATGTGTTTATTCATGGATTTAGGACTAGGCCCACAAATAACATTGTTTTTTCTTTTAACCAGCACTGAAATTCTTTCCGCAAAGAGCAATCCATTTTATGGCGAGTCTTTTAGAAACCGTACTTGCTTATAAGTATTGTTTTATATTGAAAATAGTGTTCCTGTACTTTTTGTAATTGAGCTCTCTATACGAATATACTTTTCAAAATGGCGTTGTCGGGCTACTAGATAGTTTTCAGTTGATTTTTAGTACTGTCACACACACACACACACACACACACACACACACACACACACACATATATATATATATATATATATATATATATATATATAAAGAATAAAAAAATCAACAAGGTCTTCAGATGTATGATATTTTATTGTTAGTGCTGACGCTATATGTTTCGGTTTGTTTCGTAAACCATTGCCAGGGCATTCATTATTCATTTATGTGGAAAAAAACTTACAAATCAGTGGTTTGTCAGTTTTGAGTTTTAGTGTGTTGCAGTTTCTGAATATTATTCAAATAGAAAAAAAGTGAGAAAACCTGAGGAAAAAATAGAAATTGATACATCTTATCACTCTAGGGAGTCTAAAACTGACTGTATGCTGAAACAACTAAAATTAACTAAAGTTAACTAGAGTTAACAAAAGGGGTTAATTTGTTCAAGAGATATATATATATATATATATATATATATATATATATATATATATATATATATATAGGTATATATAAAAACAAATTTTTTTTTGTGATGAAACAAAGAAAATACAGTGCTCAATCACAAATTGTGAGAGCTAATATTTATTTATTTTACAGAGTTTTCACAGATCAATGTTCATTATAAACAGCGACCCAGGTTTCAGGCCAAGGGGCAATCATCAGGTTGTTGAGCAAGATCCCATGGTGTTTGTTGATCTTTACTCAATGTCACATTTTGGACCGCAAATAACGTCGGTTAGTTCTGCGGACGCTATTGTAGTTCGGATTTACTAAAAACAGATTTTGAAAAAACTATGAAAGAAAAAATTTTGAAAGAACTAACCGACGTTATTTGCAGTCCAAAATGTGACATTGAGTAAAGATCTTCAACAAACACCATGGGATCTTGCTCAACAACCTGATGATTGCCCCTTGGCATGAAACCTGGGTCGCTGTTTATAATGAACATTGATCTGTGAAAACTCTGTAAAATAAATAAATATATATATATATATATATATATATATATATAGGGTCATCCACATCCATATATATATATATATATATATATATATATATATATATATAAGGTGTGTCGAAAATGTATCGAGATTTTTTGTACTTATTGACACACATTGTATTCGGAAAAATAACGTTCCATTCATTCTTCATTTCTATCTTGGTAAATACAGCTTTAAACTTGGTACTTTTTTGACACACCTTACATTCTGAAAAAAATAATGAATGGAACGTTATTTTTTTCAGAATACAAGGTACGTCAAAAAGTATAAAAAATCTCGAAATATTTTGACCCACCTTATATATACTAGCAAATAAATGCACCCTCCGGGTGCTAGTATTTAAGTTTTAATGTAATAAAAATATTGTATTAAATTAGAAAGGCTAATGAAACTAAATAAGAATACAGATAAAAAGATTTGAAACAGAGGAAGTATAATAAAAGATTTGAAACAGAGGGAGTATAATAAAAAATGGAACAATTGAAACTTACTCTTCCATCACTCTCGTCTTTCGTTGTTATCTTTTCTAATTTAAGTATTTAGTTATAAGAGGAAGTAAAGAATAAAATGACACTTATTTTATATTGTTAATGGATTTCATTTAAGATTCATTGAAGAGATTTTTGCTTATATTCATCAAAACAAAACCAAACAGTTAGAAATCAATAAGACTAAGCACATATTTATTAAATTCGATTTTTTAATATTAATATGCAAATTAGCCTTCCCGTTCACATTGTAAAGCGCTATTTTGTTGTATATATAAATATAATTGCATGTTGTTAGTATGTAGACATAGTTAACAGTATTAATAATGTTAGACAATTTTATTAATAATTGAGGTTTAGATAAAAATAAAATCATGGAGAATGTGATGTCAATAACTAAGAGAATTGTGACTTGAGTAGGAATATAGTTTCGGTTACAGACAGACAAACAAACAATCTCCATTATAATAAGATATATATATATATATATATATATATATATATCGATAATTTATTTGGTTATGAGAACAGTCAAGGAAGAATGACGAACTTGAAAAAAAGTTTTTTCTCTCTTTCCCAAAAAGTTTCCAGTTTCAAGAATGATACAGTTTGTTCTTTCTTTTTATAAAATTTAGACAATTTCATTGTCTCCAGCCATATCAAGAATGATGGAAAGTAGATTTTTTCGTGTTTGTTTTAAGAAAGGTTAGCGTGGACAGCTGGTGTATCAAGTGATTTTTTGTAATAGTCGTGGTTGAGGCGAGTCGGTGTAGCGCTGATTGATGTCACGAGACAGGTTAAGAGTGTGGTTTTCTAAGTGTTAAATACATTTATAACTCCTTATCAAGATCCTGTTGAGAGTTATATTAGTTAATATATATATATATATATATATATATATATATATATATATGTGTGTGTAAAAATGGAAAAGGAATTGAATCCGACAATATGAGGAAAAATGAGTAAAGAAAAGAAAAGTAAATGGATAAAATGAATTTAATCGATCACTTACACATGTGTTTCGGTCAGTTTATGTGTGTGAAAATATTTGATAAAAATAAATGTTCACTCTGATGAAGGTCGATTCTTGTATGTGTGCGAAATATTTTCACACACATAAACTGACCGAAACACATGTGTAAGTGATCGATTAAATTCATTTATCCATTTACTTTTCTTTTCTTTTACTCATTTTTCCTCATATATATATATATATATATATATATATATATATATATATATATATATATATATATCCGTAGATGGGTTATGAGGTAAGTTGGTATTAGGATGATTCTAAGTTTGTCCTTTCTTCCAATAGCGGAATGTTAGAGTTGTTTAGATCCCAGTTGAGACCTCGATGTTCAATAGTATTGATAAACAATATAATTGGTAAAGACAAAGGCTTAGAAATCGGTCATTTTATGATTATAGATCTGTTTCTACCCATAGTATACGCAGATACCTGTGGGTAAAAATAGATCTATAACCGCAAAATGTCCGATATCTAAGGATTTTTCTTTACCAATTATATATATATATATATATATATATATTTACACACGCACACACACACACACACACACACATATATATTCATAAATTTACACACACACACACACACACGTATATATATATATATATATATATATATATATATATATATATATATATTCCTACCTAATGTTGAGACGAGAAAATTTAGTCTATTACGTATTACCCTCGAGATTCTGACAGAAGGAATTTTAACTTTGTCGAATGTAATTTAGGGAAGCATCGTAGATGAAAGCTTATCTCTTCACTTTTTTTTCTTTTTTTATCATTCATACAGAGAAATAAGGTTTCGTCTGATTGGATAAGAACGGATCAAATTCAACTGGTGTACTTAGAAACATATCCGAGATAAGAGATGTCGGCATGTGGCCCACCTCGACTGACGACTCGTACAGACACACATGCTGCTCATTCATTGTATAATTAAACCCAACAAGCCAATCGAACAAACAAAGAGAAGCTAAGAACAAGGGAAAGACCCACAGCACAGTACATTCTTTACTTTCCATGGTAATTCCGTTAGGTACTAGGCGGCGTGGCAAGCTGCCTAAAAAAACTAGAAGTGTCAAATTCAAGTGTTTTTGAGATCCTTCAGTTCTCGCGCAGGTAACGCCCACGGGTTGCGTCCCCTGTCCACAGACTCGTCCAGACACACATGCTGCTTATTGGTTGCACAATTAAAAACAAACAAACAATCAAATAAGAACAATTGTCTAGAAAGTAAAACCAGGATCTAGAGAAAGACTCACAACATATATAGTGTGTAGGATTCAATTTATTACTTGTCATAGTTCTTCTGCTTCCGCTAGACGCTAGGTAGCGTGGCATGCAGTCTAAAAAAAGAACTAGAAACGTCAAATCTAAAGGATGTTCCTGGTTGGTCTACACTGGTGTGTCCATGTGTAGTAGGGTAGGTCGATTTTTCATTTTTTAAATATTGTGACAGAGAACACGAGATGAGTGGCGGGCGTGAAGGCTTGCCGTATTCTCGAAGGAAGCGGGCTAGGCTTTGCCTGGCGTGTAGGACTGACTTAGAATCGAATCGCGGGTACCGGAGTCGACATGCCACAGTCCAGTATGTCAGCGCCAGGTGCCCGGATGATAGCTGCGAGCATTCCGGTGGCTGGGATTGTGTTGACAGTCCCGTCTGTGGGGTACAGGCGATCGGATAAGGGGGGGGGCGGTGTATAAGTAGAAGGCAACACCCAGAAGTGGGGTGACGGCAGGAACGAGTGTTGTGATTTTAGCTCCTAAGGATGGTGACGACGACCACGACGACCACCAACATTAGCTGCTAAGGATTGTGTCGA
Source organism: Doryteuthis pealeii (assembly GCA_023376005.1). Classification (NCBI taxonomy): domain Eukaryota; kingdom Metazoa; phylum Mollusca; class Cephalopoda; order Myopsida; family Loliginidae; genus Doryteuthis; species Doryteuthis pealeii. Next base: position 92,175,832 of record CM042141.1, read on the forward strand.
TGATTGTCCATCTATGCGAAAGTTGTGTGTTTGTATTCTGAATACAGATACCTAAAATTAGATTTTTTACTTGCACCATTGTTTGCGGAAATAGCATCAAAGATCGTCTACTAAAATGCACTAAAAATCCTCGTTTTTGCAAAATTTAACCTAGAAAATTTACTGTTTTCAATATTCAAATCAAAAATGTTATTTTCGTTTATTAAAATGAAATGAATTAAATATTATAAATAGAATTCAAATTGAAAATGTGCCCCAACCCATCACCACCGACACCTCTGATATGTTGCTTTTTACCTCATTAATTAAGTAGTAATGACGATCTTTGATGCTACCTCAAACAATAGTGCAATTAAATATAGTATAAACACACAACTTTCGCATAGATGGACAATTTGATATTTTTTAAGTGAAAAATTGACCTACCCTAATGTGTAGGTACCCACAGCAGAACAGTACGCTTATGAGTTCGTCCTTGCTTCTCAAGAAAAGAAAAGAAAGGTCCACAATTTTTAGATGCTTTGCTAGATAAAATCAATAGACATTTTTTTAAAGAAAATCATTTATTTATTCTTTTATTCTATTCTTAATATTATGTATATACCTTATTTTTATTTATTTATTCATTCGTTATTCTTGTTTTAAATTTATTTTAATCTATTACTTGATTTTATTTTTCAAAAATCAGTTTCAAAGAAAATTACTCGCTCACTCGTTAATTTTATTTTCAATTAATTTTTATTTGTTTATTGATTTAATCTAATCTAATTCAATTTAATCTTATCTAATTTTTATTCATTAATTAGTTTATTTCATTTTTTAAACACCTTTAAAAAATTATTTACTTATTTGTTTATTCTACTTTTAATGTATTTTTATCTGTTTATCTATTTAATTCAATTTAATTTTTATTTATCTATTAGTTTATTTTATTTTTTTAAACATTTTTAACGAAACATATTTACTTATTCGTGTATTTTATCTTAATTTTATTTATTTTTATTCATTATTTATTTTTATTAATCTAATCGTCTACCTTATTTGTTTAACATTTTAAAATGTATTTATTTATTCCTTTATATTATTTATCTAATTATCTTATTTTTATTCATCTTATTTATTTATCTATCTATATTATTTTATTCACTTTATTTTTATTCATTTATTTGTTTATTTTATTTTTTTGAACACGTTTGCTTCTGTGTTTATGCATATGAACATGCGTATATGTATGTAAATGATTAATTAAATAAAAGATAACTTTTTATGTACATGGAAAAAAGAACAAAAATGACAAGGGAGATAACTGTGTTTGTTCTTTGGATGCATCTAATGACTGCCGACCCACACACTCGTATTTTTTTTTATCAGTGTAGGTGTAGAGATTAATGTAATCAGTTGAATGAATTCCTAGCAAACAGAGAAAGGCTAAGAATGCTAATTGGCCACTATTCATCTGATTATAAAAGGCAAGCATTATCTATGAAAGAATTCCTTCGCGCTAAAATCTGTTGTTTACTCATAGTCGTCTGCCGTTATTCGCTTCCACATTTGGAGAGAGCTACACTGACCTCTGATAAGCACTTTTCAGTTCTACTTAAAGAAGAGTTCACACTTACCCATATGGAGTCAGATGAGAAAAGGTCCCGATATTTCAGGCTATATTTTTCAAATACTTACGTAATAGGGTAGGTCGATTTTTCACCTTTTAAAAATATCAAATTGTCATCTATGCGAAAGGTGTGTGTTAGTATACTGAATACTGATACCAAAAATGAGATCTTTTACTTGCACGATTGTTTGAAGAAATAGCATCAAAGATCGTCTACTAAAATGCACTATAAATCCTCGTTTTCTAAAGGCTAAATTTTGCGAAAACGAGGATTTTTAGTGCATTTTTGTAGACGATATTTGATGCTATTTCCTCAAATAATGATGCAAGAAAAATATCTAATTTTTTGTATCAGTATTCAGTATACTAACACACAACTTTCGCATAGATGGACAATTTGATATTTTTAAAAAGTGAAAAATTTACCTGCCCTATTACGCAATTTTCATTTCAGATGGTTTGGTTTGATTTCTTTGTTTAATGGCTACGTTTCGATCACTGTACACTCCGGCCTTCTTCATGTACCTTTTGTCGTACTTGGTAACCTTAGGGAATTCCAAACTTAACCCTTTAACTCTTTGCTTACTTTAAACCGCCTACAACAACTTTGTCACCACTCCACACACCACACCCAAGCAAAGTCAAAAACTGATGGTTAGTTCATTATAATTTAGCAGAAGGGTTCAGATTATAATAATAATAGGACTTTATTTGAATAAAATGAGTTCTTAGGTGAATAGATTGTGAACTTTGAAATATCCCATCATATAGGTAAAAAATACCAAGAAAATTTGGTATAACCATGGGGAAAATTTGGTAGGCAAAGAGGTAATGCCCAAACCACCCGTATAGAAGAGAAGTGGTACTACTTAACCCATAGTTGAGGGATGAAGAGGTTTATTACTTTTTTTCAATCGGAGTGGGGCGGTTAAATTTATTTTGTAAAATACGGATTTTGCGGCAACTTTGGCAGTGCCTATTTTATGCCGAAGAAATTTTGTTTTATTCATGCTTAATGGCTATTCATTTTATTTTCAAACTCAATAATTTTTCTATCTAACCCATAGATGGGTCACTAACAGTTACTACCACTCCGGGTCAGAGTAGACCTGGGAGTAATGGTGATGAAGTAGTAATCCACATTCCCCAGAGAATTGTATTGTGGCTTTTCATGATTCGGGCTATATTTCTTGTGCAACTGTAGCTGATTTTTAAGGTGTTTTTGTTAAAAATTTTGGCTAGCGGGCGGTGTTTGTTGATGAGTTAAAAAAAATCTTCACCAATGTTGAATGTTACACATTTGTTGTATGGTGGGTTGAACAAGATGATATTTCTTTATCTGTGTCTTGTTTTGTTTTTTTGGTGGTGTGTATTCTAATTTATTATATATATATATATATATATATATATATATATATTATTATTTATATTTTTGCTTGAAGGCAATTATAAATGCAAGTATCGTATAAAATTCGATAATTATAGAAAATAAACTTGACAAGTAAATCCCGCAAAGGATGGCTCGCCATGCAGAACACCGTACAGACTGTTTCGACTTTATTAAGTCTCTTCAGCGATGTATACTAACGACTCCCCTCCGACAGGAATCGAAACCGGGACTTCACAGGCATAGTCAGAGACCATATCCGTTCGGCCGCCGGTACATAGCGAACAATCCCTGCGAAATTAACCTTGTCAAGGAAATTATTACACGCCCCTGCCATAGCAGGCAAGTAGACGTTTATGTAAACAAACCCGGCCGTTAAGCTCTTCGGCGAAGTGAATAAGATTTTTGGATGTTTGTTTTTTTTTTTTAGAAGCAATGTTGAATAAATTATTATTTATATTTTTGCTTGAAGGCAATTATAAATGCAAGTATCGTATAAAATTCGATAATTATAGAAAATAAACTTGACAAGTAAATCCCGCAAAGGATGGCTCGCCATGCAGAACACCGTACAGACTGTTTCGACTTTATTAAGTCTCTTCAGCGATGTATACTAACGACTCCCTCCGACAGGAATCGAAACCGGGACTTCACAGGCATAGTCAGAGACCATATCCGTTCGGCCGCCGGTACATAGCGAACAATCCCTGCGAAATTAACCTTGTCAAGGAATTATTACACGCCCCTGCCATAGCAGGCAAGTAGACGTTTATGTAAACAAACCCGGCCGTTAAGCTCTTCGGCGAAGTGAATAAGATTTTTGGATGTTGTTTTTTTTTTTTTAGAAGCAATGTTGAATAAATTATTATTTATATTTTTGCTTGAAGGCAATTATAAATGCAAGTATCGTATAAAATTCGATAATTATAGAAAATAAACTTGACAAGTAAATCCCGCAAAGGATGGCTCGCCATGCAGAACACCGTACAGACTGTTTCGACTTTATTAAGTCTCTTCAGCGATGTATACTAACGACTCCCCTCCGACAGGAATCGAAACCGGGACTTCACAGGCATAGTCAGAGACCATATCCGTTCGGCCGCCGGTACATAGCGAACAATCCCTGCGAAATTAACCTTGTCAAGGAAATTATTACACGCCCCTGCCATAGCAGGCAAGTAGACGTTTATGTAAACAAACCCGGCCGTTAAGCTCTTCGGCGAAGTGAATAAGATTTTTGGATGTTTGTTTTTTTTTTTTTAGAAGCAATGTTGAATAAATTATTATTTATATTTTTGCTTGAAGGCAATTATAAATGCAAGTATCGTATAAAATTCGATAATTATAGAAAATAAACTTGACAAGTAAATCCCGCAAAGGATGGCTCGCCATGCAGAACACCGTACAGACTGTTTCGACTTTATTAAGTCTCTTCAGCGATGTATACTAACGACTCCCCTCCGACAGGAATCGAAACCGGGACTTCACAGGCATAGTCAGAGACCATATCCGTTCGGCCGCCGGTACATAGCGAACAATCCCTGCGAAATTAACCTTGTCAAGGAAATTATTACACGCCCCTGCCATAGCAGGCAAGTAGACGTTTATGTAAACAAACCCGGCCGTTAAGCTCTTCGGCGAAGTGAATAAGATTTTTGGATGTTTTTTTTTTTTTTTTAGAAGCAATGTTGAATAAATTATTATTTATATTTTTGCTTGAAGGCAATTATAAATGCAAGTATCGTATAAAATTCGATAATTATAGAAAATAAACTTGACAAGTAAATCCCGCAAAGGATGGCTATATATATATATATATATTATCGCTATATTATATACCGAGAAGGTAATCAAAATATACATAGAGAGGGGTAAAGTGATTGGAAGAATGTGAAGTAAAGAACGGGTCAGTTTTTGACTTAAATGCAAATAACAACTAATTAAAACCAATTAAAATGGATTTTTTGCAAATATAACTCAATCCTCGAACTCAGCGTCCCGGTCACGGCCGGGGGTCCAGTGAGCTTCACCCGCTGGACTTGCTGAGAGTTAAATAATATACCTGCCCCCTTGATTTAAAGGGACAGGGATGGGTTTATTGCCCAGTGCTTGAGGCGCCCTCTTGAGGGGGGATGCTGACGGGATCGACGCAACTTTTTCCACCTGCCACCCATGAGTCTCGGCTTGTGGATGGTCCCACGTAAAAACGTGACTTTGTGTCCAACCCATCCAGGTGGGGTATGAGGTAAATATCAGCTCAACTTCCCGGATATGGCTGGGGGTCCAGTGAGCTTCGGCTGCTGGACTTGCTGAGAGTTAGATAATAGCGTCAGTCCCAGGGGGCTATCCCCCCAAGGCAATACCTGCCCCCTTGATTTAAAGGGGTACGTCTGGGTTTATTGCCCAGCGCAAATATCAACTCAATCCTCGAACTAAGGAATAATTCACTATAATTTTCGTGTGATTAAACAAAACAGTAAAAAAAGCCTTTAGGAGACAAACTTTTATTTGCTCAGCTTTAGTATAATAATAATAATAATAATAATAATAAATAATATATATATATATATAATATATATATATATTATATATATATATCAGATTATTGCCCTGATGAACTACTAAGCGAAACTATTTGTAGGTATATCTGACTCATTAGGTTTAACTTTAATATTTGCTCTACTTAGGTATCGAGCACTTTTTACATTATAGCTTTGGAAAATCCAAGCGCTTGATATATATATATATATATATATATATAATATATATATCGAGCACTTTTTACATTATAGCTTTGGAAAGTCCAAGCGCTTGATATATATATATATATATATATATATATATATATATATATATATATATTAAAAAATATTTTTTTCGGCCTAGTGTTATAGTGTTAATCGATTATTTCCGGTCTGTGCGACTTTCTTTTCTTTTTTTTTTTCATTTTTCCCCAGTTAAAGTTAAGTAGTATATTTTTACTAACAAACTATTTGCCACTTCTTTTTCTTAGCGCAAGGGTTTACTAATATGATTAGTATATGATATTATGTATGTATATATATATATATAAACAAGGCCGTCAACCCCACAGGAAATCAGATGAATTGGCTTTTTTGTTCAGACTTCTTCCGGACTCTTTTTCTCCGATTCATTGCTTCAAGCTAAATGTCAAAAGTCCACAAGGCAATAAACAGGCGAACGGAATGTTGGTGTCTGTTACATCAACAAAGATCCCTTAACCACATAGCGGGAAAAGAAACAAGGCCTGGCTCCAGTTACCTCCCTTGCCCGAGGTTGCGTGATCATGGACTTGAGAGGAGGTGGAGGAGGGGATGAATAGCAACAGAGTTTGGATTTGGACAGCTTTTGGAGGTTTATGCACATGTTGGTGGCAGAGAGTAGGGGACTGTTCTTATTTGGACTTGTTTACCAGTCGTTCACGGACATCCTGTGAACAGAGACTACACAGCTGGTGACGAAATCGACAACAACGTAAGTAAGGTCGATGATTTCATCGGATGTCGAGAGAGAATGAGAAAATAAAGATCCCTTTTTTTTCAATTGCTATCCTAATCTCTCCTTTTTTTTCTCACCTTTTTCACCGTGGCTGTTTTTGGCTAAATCATTTTCTTTCTTTCTCATAACTGTTCTTTCTTCCTTCCTTTCTTTCTTTCTTTCTTTCTTTCTTTCTTTCTTTCTGTTTTCTTTGTATTTTCTTTCTTTCTCATCAATGTTCTTTTTTCTTTCTTTTTTCTTTCTTTCTTTCTTTCTATTTTCTTTCTTTCTATTTTCTTTTCTTTCTTTTTTTCTTTTCTTTCTTTCTGTTTTCTTTGTATTTCTTTCTTTCTCATCAATGTTCTTTTTTCTTTCTTTCTTTCTTTCTTCTTTCTTTCTTTCTTTCTTTCTTTCACTGTTATTCTTTCTTTCTTTCTTTCTTCTTTCTCTTCACTGTTATTTCTTCTTTTTTTCTCTTCACTGTTCTTTCTTTCTTTCTTCTTTCTTTCTTTCTTTCTGTTTTCTTTGTATTTTCTTTCTTTCTCATCAATGTTCTTTTTCTTTCTTTCTTTCTTTCTATTTTCTTTCTTTCTATTTTTCTTTCTTTCTCTTCTTTTTTCTTTCTTTCTTTCTTTCTTTCTTTCTTTCTTTCTGTTTTCTTTGTATTTCTTCTTTCTCATCAATTTCTTTTCTTTCTTTCTTTCTTTCTTTCTTTTTCTTTCTTTCTGTTCACTGTTATTTCTTTCTTTCTTTCTTTCTTTCTTTCTTTCTTTCTTTCTTTCTCTTCACTGTTATTTCTTTCTTTTTTTCTTCACTGTTCTTTCTTTCTTTCTTTCTTTCTTTCTTTCTTTCTTTCTTATCACTGTATTTCCTTCCTTCTTTTTCCATCTCTATTCTTTCTTTATTTATTTCTTTCACTTCACTTTACTTCCCCCCTTCTTTCCTTCTTTCTTTTTTTCTTTCTTTCTTTTCAATACCATTATTTATTTGTGTGTCTTTCCTGTTTTTCTTTCTTTCTTTCTTTCTTTCTTTCTTTCTTTTGATGAGGGATGATCATATTCTGCTTTCGTTTTATTTCATTCCATTAACCCTTCTATCTTCTCTACGCCTCATTACCAATAATCGTCTCTCGTTAATCTGTTCAAATGGAGGTGTGCTTGGCCTCGTTATGATAAAGAAGTGAAGAAGTCAATGGGAAATTTCGAACGTAGCTATTTGCCATTCACTTCCTGTTAATTCTCTTGGGAAAAATCATCTATCCTTCTCGTCTCACCCCATCATCTAAGGGGGGAGTAATTTCGAAGAGTTTTCGAAGCATTGCTAAGGAAGCTTGTCTAAGAGAAGAAAAATCCTGAATTCAAAATCTGGATCAAGTCTCCAGTAGGCACCCCAAATTCTCAAGTTAATAAAAGGTTCCCATTTTAACTCGTCACCGGTAACTTACGCTTCCAAATGTTTGTAAACAAATCATTTTAATCAGAAGTTTATGGAGATTTATTTAATAAATACTTATCAATCAGAAGTTTATGAATATTTTTCAACACTTACGATAAATTAAAAAAAGACGAAAGACATTTTTAATTTTTTTTTTTTTACTTAAACAGAAGAGAAATGCAATTATGTTTATTCAAATGAAAATACAGTTTTTATTTACAAAATATTTTATGCTTATTTGAATAAAAGGATGTTGTTCAGAATTAGTATTTGTAAAATTTGTTTTTATCATATACGATATAAGTGCTAAAAATTGTCTGTTCATTTAATTTCAAATATTTGAAAGCGGAAGTTACCGGTGACGAGTTGAAATATGAACCTTTCATTCACTTGGTGATTTGGGGTGCCTATTGGAGACTTGGTTCCAAAGCCTCTACGAACACGTGACCTTAACTGGGTAACTTGTAGCGATGGAGTGGTTTGAATATACCTGTATTCGGACAGTTATATAAGTCGATTGTTATCAAATTGATACTTCAGATTTTCCATGGATCAATCATAGAGGACGGTGATAAGAAAGAAAGAAAGAAAGAAAGGATAGTGAGGAGAAAGAGATTAAGAAGGAATGAAAAAAAGAAAAAAAGAATGATAACAAAGAAAGAAAAAATGAACAAAAGAAAGAAGAATTAGAAGAAAGAAAGAAAAAAGAAAGTAAAAATGAACAGTGATAAAAAAGTATGGAGAGTGATGTGAAAGAAAGAAAAGAAAGAAAGAAAGGACACTGATAGGAAGAAAGAAAGAAAGAAGAAAAAGAATGATGACAAAAGAAAGAAATAAAATGAAAAAAAAGAAAGAAGCATTTGAAGAAAGAAATAAAAAAAATAAAAAAATAAAACAATGACCAGAAAAAAGAAAGAAGAAAGAAAGAAAGAAAAGATGGATGATGATGAAAAAAATAAAACACAAAAAGAAAAGAAAGAAAAAAAGAAAAAGAATGATGACATCGAAAGAAAGAAAAAATGAAATAAAGAAGAATTATAAGAAAAAAAGAAAAAAGAAAGTAAGAATGAGCAGTGATGAGAAAGAAAGAAAGAAAGAACGGTGAAGAGAAATAGACAAAAATAATGTTGATAAGAAAAAATGAATGAGATGAGAGAGATGAGAAAGAAAGAAAAAATGAAAAAAAGTGAAAAGAAAGAATATGATGATTGGAGTAAGAAATAAATAAATAAAAAATTAGAGAAAGTAAATGAATAAATAAGTAAATGATGATGATGATCATCATCATCATCCCTGGAAAGTTACTGGGACCGATGAGTGACAACGGTAACATTCAAACTGACCTTCCGGTATACAGGCGTGTATACAGTTTTAGTTTAGTTAGTCAGATGCAAGACGGCACCCTTTCAGTGAGGATGTCTCTTAGGGTTTGCAACTCACCCGCGGCGGAATCAAATGAGCAGGGTTGAAAATAAAACTTGATCGAGAAACAACCAAGTCTTGCTGTGTTAATTAAATAAAACAAACAATTTCCAGCCAGCCCTGCAAAAAGAAGAATCAACAGAAAAAAAGACCAACCCTTAATATATATATATATATATATATATACCAACCCTCCGCACGAGCAGGATGCAACACAAGGTCCATTTCTTAAACGGAGTTTAACAGGTTTGAATTTAGAGTTTTCCTTCTCCTAGCCCAGTTGCCTAACAAAAGTTAAAGAACCTAGTCTGCTCTACTATTTGCCCATAATTGGGGGGGAGTAGGATTCATACATTTTCCAAGGGTATTAGCGCTAAGTGAAATGCAATTACCACGTCCAGGATTTGAACTCGGGGCGACGAGTCCATATCCCATGACTTTAACCATTACACTACGCGCTTCCGTATATATATATATATATACAAAGATCGAGACTGAGACAGGGATGAAAAGATAGATAGATAGATAGATAGATAAACAGAGAGTGAGACAGATCAAGATAGTTATATAAATGGATAATTAGATATGAACAGACACTTTCAATTTCTCTCTCTCTCTCTCTCTCTCTCTCTCTCTATATATATATATATATATATATATATATATATATATAATATATATATATATATATATATAGAGAGAGAGAGAGAGAGAGAGAGGGGGAGAGAGAAAGTGAAAGTGTCTGTTCATATCTAATTATTTATTTATATAACTATCTTGATATATATATATATATATATATATATATATATAGAGAGAGAGAGAAGACAGACAGACAGACAGACAGACAGACAAGAAGGGAGAGAGAGAGAGGAGAGAGTTACAGATAGAGAGATGAGAGATAATTTTAAAGTATTAAGAGTTATACATCTATAGAAAAAGCAATTTGAGACTCTAAATTCTCCTCCTCTGACCATCACTCACCAAAAAACACCACAAATAAGTGGAGAATGCTGAGAAGAACAAACTAAAAAGGCAGTGCACAAATGAATCATAAAGTGAGTCAAGTTTTATTTCAAGTGGTTTACACGAATCACGCTGATGAAGTCGCGTGCACCACGTACCGCATAAAAGAGTACCACTTCAAGAACCTGCTTCAAGAAAGATGTAAAATTACCCCCACAGACGTCAACATTCGTTTTGTAATCCCAGTATGACTGTTCTGTTGCCAGTGTTTACGTCAAGAGCATTCACATTCATTATGGCTTGAAACATTAAACATTTTTAAAACTTAAGATAATGCGGGTGGAAAAAAAGCGTAAGATTTACCGAGATAAAAGATAAGCAAATATCCCTAAAAAGAAATTTGAAGGTCTAGAATTTTAAATGGTTTTGATGTGTTGTGGCGTCATGGTTATCACCAAAGAAAGGGTTAGTTTATATATATATATAAATATATATATATATATATATATATATATATATATATATATATATATAAGAGAGTTTTATAATTTGCTTGAAGCATTGTGTATATATTGGTTAGAGGTTGATTTAGAAGGCTATCACAATGCAGGTGTAAAGAAAAAAAATAATACGGTAACAATGTGTTGTGTGTTAACCTGTATTTTAATTCTTGAATTTTCGAGATCACTGGAACTGAAGTAGTCTAGACTACTTCAGTTCCAGTGATCTTTTGAAAAAGAGATTTTATCTCGAAAATTCAAGAATTAAAATACAGGTTAACACACAACAACATTGTTACCGTATTATTTTTTTTTCTTTACACCTGCATTGTGATAGCCTTCTAAATCAACCTCCTAACCAATATATACACAATGCTTCAAGCAAATTATAAAACTCTCTATATATATATATATATATATATATAATATATATATATATATATATAATAAACCAACCCTTTCTTTGGTGATACCCTTCTAAATCAACCTCCTAACCAATATATATATATATTATATATATATATATATATATATATATATATATATATATATATATATATTGCGCTGGGCTGGTCATGTTTTGCGAATGCATGATGACAGAATACCAAAGATTCTCATGCATAGTCAGCTTGACAGTGTCAAGAAACGTGGGTGACCATTGCTCAGATTTAAGGACAAGTTGAAAAGTAACCTCTCAGCTGCAAATATAGATCACGCTACTTTTGAGAGTACAGCACTCGATCGTAAAACGTGGAGGACTTTGTGTTACAATGGTATCAAGAATTTTGCAGCATCAGAGGTTACCAAGCTGCGTCAAGCTGCTTAAAAGGACTAGAGCATTGGCTAGTGTCCCAGCAATACATTCAAATAATCCACACTCTTGTTCCATCTGTGGACTTCTTTGCAAATCATTGGGCTGAAATGTCACCTGCGATTAACACATAAGGTTAAATGAAAGAGATTGTCGGAACCTCATACGTCAAAATCGACGGAGAGTCCATCATATATATATATATATATATATATATATATATGTGTGTGTGTGTGTGTGTGTGTGTGTGTGTGTGTTCTTTAGGAAATAATTTTCATTAGATTCATATGCATTAATAAACTGCTAGAAATAATTTCATTAACTTCATATCTATATATTAATACCAATGTTCCCAAATTTTCTGTCCGTTATCATCCTGCAACTCCCTCTGATTAAAAATTAGGCCGTCCAAATTGTCCAAGATCCAATGCAAAAATGTAAATAAAGATTACCTGGTGTCACTTATCCACCGAATTCTTATTTTTTATGAGTGTCGTCACCTCATTTAACTATTTAATCACCGATCTTGAAAGCCGTTCATTTGCACGTATTCGACACGGACGAACGGATGTGCAACCAAAGGATTCTGCCTAACACCGAGAAACAACAAAGGACACTGATTAACACAAGGATTCTTCACTAAGAAACAACCAAAGGATTCTACCTAACACTAAGGAACACAAAGGATCTTCACTGTGAAGTGATTTCACCTGCAGCCTAAAAATGCTGACAAAAATCCTAACAGGACATGTGGCGACAGAGAATCATGAGAATTCATGTTGTCAACACAACCTAATTATGATGATGATGTATCTACTACCGAGGTGTAAGACACTCTCAAAAAACGGGGGTCCTGGGTATGACATTAAACTGCATTTGATTGTGAGTACGGAGTATCCCCTTCATTGCCGTAACTCTAAGGGTCACTGTTAGGATATCATATTTGGGTCAAATAGATCTGTTTGAAAATGTTTCGTATTCGATAAAACAGTGTGCAAAAAATACTTATGAAGAAAAAAAATTACAAAAAATGTAAATATGAATGTATAAAGAATGCGATTCCTTAACCTCTAGGCATAAAATCAACCAAGACAGTTTAACATGACGTTACCAATTAATCATGAAATTACATACTTACACACACACACACACACACACACACACACACATATATATATATATACTAGTACAAAATAAAAAACCTCCTCCGGGTGATGTAAAAATACATTTTTAAAACATATGCCTAAGGGGTGGGAGTAAAAAATTCAATGTCAGCGAGTTTGTACCTAAGTAAGTAAAATCAGCAAATTCATTAAAGGATTAAAAAATAAAACAATTTGAAATGTAAACTTTAAATATGTATTAAAATAAAACAAAATTATATTTAGATATATAATACCAGTCATGTATTTATTAAAACTTGTTTTAAAAAACAATGAGGACTGTCTAATGTTGCATGTTCAAATTTTGAGTGTATTTATTCTATGTTATGACGATTTTGGGTAATGTGACGTAAGCAGTGACATAGTTTTTTTACAGACAAAACCGGAAGCGAATCTCCATTATATATATATATATATATATCACCCACCTCCGCACAAACAGGATATGACACAAGTACAATTTCTAGAGCAGAATTTAATAGGTTTGGATTCAGAGTTTTCCTTCTCCAAGATTGGTTACCTAGCCCAATCTGTATTAGTATTTACCCATAGCTGGGGGAGAGTAATTGGATTTATACCTTTCCCAAGGGTATTATCGCTATGAGAATCCCAAACAATCTTGTCCTGGATTTGAATTCGGGTCGACGAGTCCATTTCGTAGACTCCAACCGAGCGCATACACACACATATATATATATGTATGTGTGTGTGTGTGTGAGTGCGTATTTGTGTATGTGTGTGTGTACTAAGAGAGTGAGAGAGGGTGAAAAGAGGTCCAGATGAATGAAAGTAGAAGGAGAGATCATGTTTTTCTTTTAGTGGTTTGGTTTTTTAATGTTGCCACGAACTGACAAGACGCAGTGGACATTTCAGCCGAAATGTTTAAGATAGCAAATCTTTGGCATCAGCAGAGAAGATCAAATGACTGCATTTACCATTTTCACTTAACATGTTTGTTGCTGATGCTCTTTTTTTTCTTCTGTTCTTAAATGTCTACGTACTTAACAAGATTAGCTGAGTCTGGCACGGGTTCATATCGAGACTGAAGATCAAAATACAAGACGGTCTACGAAACAAGCCTGCCAGGCATCAATCTACAGCGTGGTGACTAGGATCGCAGACTTTTATCTATATATATATATATATATATATATATATATATATATATATATATATATATATATATAATCCAAAAGTCCAGAAAGAAATCTTCCTACGACACAAGAGTCTTATTTAAAAAAACACGTCGCAGTTTGAGAGCTCAATGTGTGCTCTTAATGTTAGAGTCACAGGCAAATATATAAGTAAATAAATAACAAAAGACTTAGAGATTTAGCATTATAGTATAAGCACTCTGAAATAGACTATAATGCTAAATCTCTAAGTCTTTTGTTATTTCTTTACTTATATATATATATATATATATATATATATATATATATATATGTGTGTGTGTGTGTGTGTGTGTGTGTGTGTGTTTTAAAACCGAATGGGTTAAAATCTTCCGACTATAGTTTCACGCAGTGCAGCGAGTCCTCAGGGAGTTTAATTAATCCAGAAGTAAAAATATTTGTTTGCTTCGGGGATTGGCAATTAACTGTTATATATATATATATATAAATATCTTCCGATCAATTGGTCAATCATGCTGATGTATATCAGATTAGAGTATCGTAAACTGGTCTGTTCGTCGATCCATCTATCTATCTATCTATCTATCTATCAAACTGTTTCATATTGATGTATGTTTCAGAAGAATGTATAGACTGGTCTAAGAATGATCTACACCCCCATATATATATATATATATATATATATATATATATATATATATCACTGATGTATTTCAGACTGGTCTACAGACCTTAAACTAATATATCTATTTATTTAAGATTGATGTACCTATCCCAGAGTGAGATATCTTTCTTTTTGGCATTAATCTGGCAAAGTAAAAAGTTTCCTTAAAAATCCGAACATTATAGCAAAAATATCTTTATTGTCTTGGAGGTTAATATTATTGCTATGGTTTTACATATTTATAAGTTAACAGTGCTCAATATTATTTCTAAGTCTATGTTACGAAGACATGAAGTCAAAGGCGTTTGTTAACTGATAAGTATGGTTTAAAAATCGTATAGGCTAGAAACTGTCAGTTGCCAAGCGTCGTTGGTTTCATATTTCCACTACTCTAATGTTTATATATATATATATATATATATATATATATATATATATGAAATATTGGAAGTGAATCCGACAGTATGAATAGAAAATTTTTAGAAAAAACAAATGAGGTTATTAGTTTGCTGACAGATCTGTTTCGACCTTTTAATAAAACGGTCTTCTTCAAGAGCAACTATATTCATGAAGGAAAGACAGAATAAATAAACCGTTAATCAGGAAGGGTACAAACGAACGCTCTCGTTCAGGGCCGGAATTTTTTATATATTTTTACTTCAAACTCTTTTGAGTTTTTCTAATGTTAAAAATGCTTCTGATTTTTTTAAATAAAATTTATTTTAGTATTATTAGCGTTGTTCGGACTATTGTCCCCATCTTCATTGTTATTTTTACAAAGTTTCGGCCGATATACTCTCCGGCCTTCTTCAGGTATTTCTTGTCGGACTCGGGAAGAAGGCCGGAGGGTATATCGGCCGAAACGTAAGTACAAATAACAATGAAGATGGAGACAATAGTCCGAACAACGCTAATAATACTAATCTTTAAGCCTCATCTCAAACATTCAGAGAAATAAAATTTATTTTATTTTTAACTCAGAATACGCATTTTCAAAAATTCACTTCCATTTACTTCATATTGTCTATTCAAAAAATCCATTGGGAACTGTGCAAGATACGATGATTTTGGCATGCTGACACATAGTAAATGCGCAAATCAGTATCTGCCCTAGAAAATGGGACGCATGAAATTATCTGGGTAGGAGCGTAGAAATGGAAGAGTCGCTGGAAATGGACTCGTTGATCCGAGTTCAAATTCTGGACAAAGCTGTTTGCATTTCCCATACCGCTAATACCCTTGGAAATACCCAACTACTTTCCCTTCAAGGTAAGGTAAGCTAGGGTAAATAGTAGGGCAGACTGGGATATTTAACCAGTATAGGAGAAGGAAAACTATGAATTCAAACCTCTTAAACTGCGGAAGGGTTTGCATATATATATATATATATATATATATATATATATATATATATATATATATATGGATAATTATTTGTGAGATAAAAACGAATGTGAATTCTGAGAAGCAAACATGAACTAAATTTTTTTCATGCTTTCGAGGTCAATATTTTTAATCAGAGTTGTCGACCTGAAAAAAAAAAAAACAATCACATTACTTTTTATACTGACCTTGGATAAGGATTGAAGGAAAAAAAATTATATAATTTGTATTCCAAGTGCAAGCTATATCTCTAGGCTGGTAAAATTTTCCTAAGGACCACCCAAAATGGAAGTAGTATTAAATATATTGCAGTGGTGTTGCTTGAATCTAATCAAAGAGAATGAACAGTTCCCTGCTCTCTCTCTCTCTCTCTCTCTCTCTCTCTCTCTCTCTCTCTCTCTCTCTCTCTTTGATTAAATTGTTTAAAGAGTGTTGCCTTTTCAACCTTTTCTTTTAACTCTTTATTTCTCTCATAGAAGTCTACTGATTATTTTTGTTTGTATTATTTTACTTTATATCATCTCACTGGAAGAGCTTTGTGGATTCATTACATTATTGGACGCACCTCTCGGTCTTTTGAACTGTGTACTCAGTCTCCTGTGATACGTTGCTGGTCACTAGAATCTGGAGGGGGGTAAAGTGACGTCATAACCTCCTCATAAGCCGATCCCGAATATTTTCTTGCATCACATACAGGGAGACAAGAAGAAAAAAAAAAAAAAAAAAAAAGAAAAACAACAGAATAAAGTTAGTATTATCTGCATTATTCGGCTATTGTCATCATCTTTATTGTTATTTGTATAACGTTTCGGCCGATATGTCCTCCGGCCTTCTTCAGGTATTTCTTGTCGGCCGAAACGTTGTACAAATAACAATAAAGATGGGGACAATAGTCCGAATAACGCAGATAATACTAATTATCAAGTCTCATCTCAAACATTCAGAGAAACAGAATATGGGTTCTGCTTTTTTTGTGTTGTTAGTCTGCATCAGTAATAGTATATATACAAGGTGACCCCCCCCCAAAAAAAAAAACCCCAAAAAAACAGAATTTGGGTTCTAGTAGTCTGCATCAGTAATAATATATATACAGGGTGACCCCCCCCAAAAAAAAACCCCCAAAAAACTTGTTTTCATTTTGGGTCACCCTGTATGGCAATCCTAAATACGACGTGCGATAAAAAATATAAATAAGATTGAAATTTGAATTAAAAAATGAAAATTAAATTTTAAAATCAATATTTATGCCCAGATAAGAAATTGATTGTAGAGGCACGTTGTGTAATGGTTATCGTCGTAGGAAATGAACTCGAAGCTGTTTGCATTTCACATAGCGCTAATACCATTGGGAAAGGTATGCATCCAACTACTCTCTCTCTAGCTATGAGTGATTAGTAGGGGAAGAATCGGCTCTTAAACCTTGGCTAGGTAACCAGTCTAGGAGAAGGAAAACCTTGAATTCAAACCTGTTAAATTCCGCTTAAGAAATTGGCCATGTGTCATATCAAACTCGTGCTGTGGGGTTGGCATACATACATATATATATATATATATATATATATATATATATATATATATATAACAGTATATGGTTATCATTATCTCACTTGGTGAATTAGTAGTGGGCCAATATTTGTGGTATTATTATAATGTCTGTGATTGACCTATTATATATATTAGTTTGTGCATATATATTTAATTGAAGATTGCCGAAAAAGACGAGCATGAAACCCGAGGTAGCAGATAAAACATCCATATAATTAAATATATATACGAACTAATGTATTTATTATAGAAATAACATAATCTTTACAGATCACTGCCGTCCCTCACAATCCTAAAACCCCACCACCAGAACCTTTCCTCTCATGAGCCCTTAAATGCCTCATCAAACCCGCTGCAGATCCACAAAGTTTGATGCAAATATGACATAGGAAAGACGTTCTTCCCATTGTATCAGATGATAAAATTTCATGATTATGCACCACCATATGTCTCTTAAGACCAGAAGTTGACTTACAGACTTTGTTACAGATTGCACAAGACACATTGTTTGTTCCTGGAGTGTGCATGAATTGTCCCTGATGATATTTCCTATGATTGACATATCCAATCTTAGAAAGTATTTTTACACACACACACACACACACACACACACATACATATATATATATATATATATATATATATATATATATATATATATATATATATAGAAGAAGAAGAAGAAGAAGAAGAAGAATCAAACTCACTATTGGTACTAACCCAACCCGTGTAACACAAGGTCGCAAGTATGGGGCCTCAAGCGGGGATCGAACTTACTATTCAGCAGTAATGATCTGCGAGATTAGCTTGCTGACCATTACACCAATATAGGACGCCTTGTGAAGCTGTATAAGTATATTGATACGTTCATTGCTATACGAACCATCGCTGGATCGTGTTATTTTTTTTTTTTTGGTATAGACCCTCTGGTCGGTTCCCAATAACAAAATTATTACACGATCCACCGTTCGTCGTATCCTATTAAACGTGTTGAATTAACAATATTTTTTATACATTAACGGTTCACTGGTCTAGACGACCAGTGAACCGTAGCAGCAGCAACAGCAGCAGCAGCGGCGGTATAATGTCGCGCCTGTGACGCGGATATCAATGGCAATCTATCGCCAACCATCCATATTATTCATTGTCCTCGGTATGTCCTCTGTGCAGCATCCAGTATTCGCCCAGAGGTGGTTAATGTAGGTCTTTTCTGGAGGTCCTGCACTGGCATGTATATATGCCAGTTTCCATAGGAGGACGTCGATTATGAGTTCGTCCTTGCTTCTCCACCAGTGTCCAGCGTGTCTTGATCATCTCACTTGGGTTGTTTGTATTATAGGGGACAAGTGGCCGTATAGCTTCTTCCTTGGGGGTGATCTTTTCAAGATTTGTTTAAGATCGCACGCAGAATTCTTGTGCAGCTTCCATCTAGTTTATTATCTAAGCGCTTCGTTAAAGTCCAAAATAACTGAATGTAACTCAGCTGAACAGGAGACACAATATTTTCAAATCTGTTGAAGAACAACATTGAACGTCTGTGGTATATTGGTGAATAAGAAACAGAAGCACCGTTTCAACCATCTTTGAGTTGTGATAATAAAAAAGCGGAAGTGATTACTTATCGCAGATACGTACACCTGGACTATTTGTTATGTTCGTTATTCGATAAGCAAGCTGTAACAACGTCTGACTTTCAGTCAGGGTTACCAACCTGAAAAAATCGATACAAATGCAGAATAGCGTGCAAGAGATGATAATAGAATCGCATTTTACGTATAAATAGCATTATATTAGGATTCCATATTCATCTGAAAGGGCTGAAAGGGCAACTGTCTTTCATACAATCTTGACTTATTTTAGTCTTCATCGGCCACTGCTGAATTTCTTTTAGCGTAATCGCTAACATACTGGACAGGGATTGTTACCTTGTGAAAGTCTTAATCCTCCCCCTCGCGCCCCATCTATGTATTAAATTGTACATCTACTTTTTTTCTATAAAGTTGGCTTTCTTATTGGAGGCGTGTGGTGTAATGATTACCGTCGTAGGAAATGGAAACTACAAGAAGGGATCAAATCCTGGACTCCATCAACTACTTACCGTTGGTTTGAATCCAAAGTTTTTTTCTACCAAGGCAAGAGAGTCGAATCTGCCCTACTATTTACCGACTATTGAGCAAATTGTGACACTTCTTGTACTCTTTTGATCCTATATTGAGATATAAAAGTTATAGTCATAGGAAATTGATTCGTCGATCCGAGTTCAAATCCTGGACGAGGCTGTTTGCATTACACATAGCGCTAACACCCTTGGAAAAGGTACGAATCCTTCCAGCTATGAATAAATAGTAGGACAGACTGGGCTCTTTAACTTTGGTGTGGCAACCGGTCTAGGAGAAGGACAAATCTGAAATCAAACCAAAGCGTCTGTCTTCTTGTCAGATAAAATACTTTAAGAGCTCCAATTCAACACATTTTTTAAAACCAATTACTAAAAAGTATAAATATAAATACACGATATGTATAACTTCCTAACTGTTAGGCATGAAATAACCCCAGACGGGTTGATATGCCGGTAAAATCAATAAACAACAACAGCATTAGAATTAAATAACCCAGGAAGGTTGATATGCCATTAAACAAAGAAACTAATTTTTTATTGGGCGTGAAATGGTTAGCGTAGAACTAATTACCTTGGGAAAGGTACGAATCAAACTATTATCATTTCAGCTATGGGTAAATAGTAGGGCAGACTTTGCTCTTTAATCTCAGTATGGCAACTGGTGTCGAAGAAGAAAAACTGAAACCAAACCAAAGAGACTCTCCTCTATTTAGTCAAAACTACTTCGAGAGCTTCTTTTCTCCCCCCCTTCTCCTCCTCCCCCTTTTTAGCATTGAATAACCCAGTAATGTTCATGTGCCATTAAACAAAGAAATCTAATTTTTTTTATTGGACGTGAAAGGGTTAGCATAAAGCTAAAGGTATGAATCCAACTATTCTCCTTCCAGATATGGATAAAATAGTAGGGCCGACTGGGCTCTTTAACCTTGGTATGGCAACCGGTCTTGGAGAAGAAAAGCTCTGAAATCAGAACCAAAGGGTCTCTCTTTTCGTTAGTCAAAACTACTTTGAGAGCTCCTCTACTTCCCCTTCCTTCTCTATAGCATTAAATAACCCAGGAAGGTTGATATGCGATTACACAAAGAAACAAAAATATATTAGACGTGAAAGGGTTAGCGTAGAACTAATACCCTTGGGAAAGGTACGAATCCAACTATTCTCCTTCCAGATATGGATAAAATAGCTCCTCTACTTCCCCTTTCCTCTCTTTAGCATTAAATAACCCAGGAAGATTGAGATGCGATTAAACAAAGAAACCAACTTTTCTTTTTTGGGACATGGTAGGGTTAGCGTAGAGCCGAATTTCCTCAAGTTCCCAGTGGGAATTTCAAATTCTAAGCCTCCATTTATTAAGCAAATTCTGAGTTCTGGTCTAATGGAAGCTTTACGTAATGTGTTTTTCGCCCTTAGGATTCTTTATTGATGGCCTCGATCTTTAATGGGGGGAAGCGGCCGTCCGATAAATGAAATAATTAGAAAATCGAGTAATTTTAAATATGTAACCTTAATTTGCAGATATATAAAAATCTGTTCAAGTCTTTAGACGTTGGTAAACATTTATTTCAAGTTCTTGGAGCCGGGTCAATAAAGACTTAAAAGACTGAGGAAGAAAAAAAACACACACGCCCTGTTGCTGATACGTCTCTAGTATACGTTTACATCTGTGTGAATGTGTATGTGCGTATGAGTACGTGCAGAAGAAGAAAAAGAGAAGAGAGAGAGAGAGAGAGAGAGAGAGAGAGAGAGAGAGAGAGAGAGAGAGAGAGGGGAGGGGCAAACGAGATAGAAAGAGAGTGTGGCATTGGTTGATTGGTTGGTTGGTTGGTTTGTTTTCCAGCATGTCAATCCTTGTTGGTTTTGTATTATTTACAAACAACATATATGTTGTTGTTTGTAAATAATATAAACAATTACTGACAGACAACTACATTGGATGCAGGTTGAAACATGATCAATCTTGGCCGGGTCACTTTAGCAGGGGGGGGGGGGGCGGTTATGATGTTGAAAGACCCGAAACCTCCAATGAACAAAAGAACATCACTGATGATGCATCCAACCACAACTTAGAGATTTATTTTAAAAAAAAACAAAAAAAAAAAAAAAAAAAACAAACGAAAAAAATACAAAACCTTTTCGGAATATTTTCCACATCTTCATTGTTATATACACAACGTTTTTGCTAATGAGTCCTCCAGTTTCTTTAGGCGTTTCTTGTTCAACTCGGGAATCTTGCCAAACTCAGGAGCCTTCATGTCATAATCGGGAGCCTTCAGGGAATTTTGAACCGAACCATTTATTTAATCCATTGACATAAAGATGAGGACAAGAGCCCGAAAAATCGAAATAATCCAAAACAATCAAAATTATCAAGCATTGGGTCATTTATATACTAATGTAAAGGATATGAAAACACACAATATGCTGTTAAAGTGAAAACATTTTATATCATATTCATAGCTAATATTGAACAATATTTCGATTTTGTAAAAATCATCTTCAGAGCTAGTTTTTAATACGGACTCATCGAGAGAGAAGCAGAAAAAAAAAATTTCCAGCTTCTCTCTCGATGAGTCCGGATTAAAAACAAGCTCTGAAGATGATTTTTATAAATCGAAATATTGTTCAATATTAGCTATGAATATGATATAAGACATTTTCATTTTAACAGCATTGTATGTTTTCATATCCTTTTATCTATACTTATACCGTCGGATTCATTTCCTTACTCTTAACTTATATACCAATGTAAATATCAACCCCTCCGCACGAGAAAGATGCGACAGGCGGTCAATTTCTTAAGCGGAGTTTAACAGATTTGAATTCAGAGTTTTCCTTCATGCATTTCTAGTTTTTCGTGTTTTGTTGTTGTTTGTTGTTTGGTCCTGAATTCTATTTTCTATTTAGAAAAGAGTGAAAAATTCAAATTAGATTTTCATTGTTAATAGTGATCCATGTTGATATTGGTGCTTCTATTTACGAAAAAATGAAAAGGTTCTAATTAGCACAATTAATTTCCGTTATATCGAGATTTTGCATTTAAAACCCTGATTCTTACCTGAGATCGAATGTTGATCTCTGGCCCCGTCAGAAATTACACTTTGCTTTCAATTACTTCATCATTCACAGGATTGTCAAACACCAACAATTTAAAAAAATAAAACTTAACGTTTTGGACAGCTTTAAATTTCCAAGATATTTAAAAAATATATAAATAAATAAAATGCATTATTTAAATAAATTTTTAATAATGTGTGTGTTTATTCTTATTGTTTGATTCAATATTATTTTACGAGAAAATTCCGTAATTTAACGAATTAATTTTGATCCCATGTTTTCAAAATGTCTCTCTATTCTACTACTGCAGATTTCTCTACAGGACAATATAAATGGTTCTTAAATGAATAATAGACTCAATACACCCTAAACCAAGTAAGTACAAGGAAACTGTGTGGGAAGGGGGTCTAAAAATATATATCTATGGAAACTAATTTTTAACATCTAAAGATCTCTATAACGAAAAAGCGATAACGTTTACACCAAAAATTACAATTCAGTTGCAAATTGGACAGTAAATTGCTCTATTCTTTAAGAGAATTTTAAGACTATTACTAAAAATCTAGCCATGATGTACCATTGTAAGTGGGTGGGCGTGTATGTGTATACACATACAAACATGTAGACTATAAATACAAGACATTTCTGGCTGTAACTTGGGAGGGAAGATGATGTTGCGCAAAACTTGTCAGTGGGGAGGGTCCGCACACCCTTAAAAGCTTGACATTTATGCGTGTTTGAATATCGACTGCAGA
>CM042141.1:92204277-92229277 GCA_023376005.1 Doryteuthis pealeii
TCGAAATATCCAAAATATAAGCGTAGAACAAAGAGTGAGGGACAGAAAAGTTGAGGATGAAGAGAGAGAGAGAGAGAGAGAGAGAGAGAGAGAGAGAGAGAGAGAGAGAGAGGGGGAGAGAGAGACGGACAGACGGACAGACAGACAGACAGAAAGAAAGAAAGAAAGAAAGAAAGAGAATGACGCATATTGATATAGAAAAGAGAAGAAAAGTTGAGAATGAAGAGAAACAGAAGGAGGGAAGTTAGAGGAAAGAAAGAAAGAGGAGAGAAATGGTGGAAGCAAAGAAAGAAAGAAAGAAAGAAAGAAAGAAAGAAAGAGAAGGGTGAAAGAAAAGCGTGATAGCCAAAATACTTCAAGATGATTTTTAGATTGAAGTTACCTCAACAATTTTTGCTACAGAAGATCTTACGCGTAAGTATCTGCTTTAGAAATAGGCGAAAGTAGATTTTTTCCTCTACAGTATAAAAGATCATTTCTATAAAAAAAAAATTTGAAGTCTTAGGCAATCCATTCAGAAAAATCAACGTGGGCCGCCTGTGACCCGCGGGCCACGGTTTGTCCATGACTGCTTTAAAATAATGAAAACCTCTTAATGTTACATTCAGGGTTCACGTTACGTACTGGCATTATGTTACGTCGTCTATTTTCTTTTATACGAGTTATTGCTGCCGAGGTATGGTGGTAGAGTGACCATGACGTAGTGTCTAATGTGTTGGATCCCTACATCTTAGTAAACGAGTTCGAACTTCAGTCGTGGTTTTATATTAACTTTCAGAATAATACCCATTGTTGCTGGTTGGTTGGGTTTTTACGGCATGTCAACCCATTGGGTCATTTTATGCCGAAAACATTTTTTAAACTCATTTTTCTATTTAATCCATTGATGGAACCCTAACAGGTACTACCACTCTAATAAGGTATCCCTCCAACTATAGGTTAAATGGTACCACTACTGTTCTTCTATTAGAACAACTTTGGCATTGAATGACACATGAAGTGTTATTACAAAAAATGATTGCGTCATGTGCTAGCCTCATTCGAGAATCCATTCCTTCACGGTTTGTCAGTCATGTTTTCCAAGGCTAAACGTATGTACATTGTTGAGAGTTATTCCATGTATTGATCTTGCAAACGAATTTAATGTGCAAACTCCTCTGTTTAAAGTGCCCAAAAGTCTTGTGTTTGGTCGATAAATTTCGTGAAACTCAGAGTGTACTTGTTCGAAAGAGCTGAAATCATCACCATCATCATCATCTTCATCATCAAGGCGTGCCAATAGCATGGATACCTTTAACTCTGTCTGCCTGTCTGTCTGTCTGTCTCTCTCTCTGTCTCTATGTTTCCCTCTTTCTCCATCCTTTCCAATCGGCCATCTCACTTGGAAAGTCCTCTAGACGGCACCCAGTGTCCGCAAAGAGCTGATGAATGCAAGTTTTTGAATGTCCATGTTTAAGAGTCTACAGGAGAATGTCGCTTATGACTTCGTCCTTACCTTACAGCCACAGTAATGACCAACATATCTTGCTCATCTTACATGAATGGTTTGTAAGATGGGATCTGACAATTGCTGTTTTATTCAGGTGCTGCTTCCAACATTTGTTTCAAACAACCCACTGTATATTTGTGCAGTGCTCATCGAGCTTTTTTCTCCAAACGCTACAAACATATAGTAGTACTTACTTTAGCTCGGAAAAATTCCATTTTTATTTTATCACAGAAATCAGATTTCTATCGTTTACTTGTCAATATAATTAAACCGTTACGAATCTACATCCGAGTTGAAGGAAATCACTTTTAACATATCCTGTAAAGTTAAAGCGTATATAATCAGCATCTTTTAGTAATTTGTTTTCTTAAAATGGTTTAAAAACAACTTCCTAAAATGGTTATCTCCCCTTTTTAAATTCACTTCCTCTCAGTAAAAATACATAAAGTATTCCGTGAAATTATAGTTCAACTAGCAAAATAAAAAAACACCCTCTGGGTGGCGTAAAAATTAATTTTTGAAAGATGTTGCCTAAGTGGGTGGAAGTTGGTTTTGTTTTAGGACAGACGGCAATGTTTTTTTTAATACACTCAATTACGATATGAATGCTCCCGAGTTCGAAAAGAATGCTCCCGAGTTCAAAGAGAAGGTTCCCAAGTTCGAGGAGAAAATTTCCGAATTCGAATTGGTTCTCGAGTCCGACAAGAAATACCAGAAGTAGGCCAAAACGTTGTGCAGATTACAATAAAGATGAGGACAATAGTCCGAAACATCCAAATAATACAAATTGTCAAGCCTCATCTAAAAACTTCAGAGAAATAGCATTGCTAAGATCTTTTAGAATACTCAAAAGAATCCTGTTGATCTGAGGAGAGTTGCTGTGGAGTAACAAGAGGTTTAATGTTTTAGGTTTAAAAGGTATCTTGTTATTTCAGGTGCATGTTCTTAGGGTTTGCTTTTAACCCCATCTTATTTGGTGATCATGCTGATAAAGGAATTTAAGGGAAGACAAATAAAGAGACAAAGACAAAAGGTAGCTTATGATTTAGGCTTTATTCATAGGTCATAGCCACCACGTGGCAAGGAAATATTTCCCTGGCCAGTGGTAGTGTCTAGACGCAGTTAAGGCCTAAGTCAGAATGAGCGAGAGATTCTCATCGGGTTCGGAAGTGTGTCCTTTTTAACCACACATGCTCGGGGGGTTCTTCCAATGAAGGCTCATAGGAGTTTGATATTTTTAAAATCTTTATTTTAATTTTAATTTTATCTTAATCCCCACAAACTCTTGGATATATCACGGTGTGATAATCTATTACAACGTTTAATTAGATACTTAATAGCTATTGTAAATAGTTCAATATGTAAAAAGTATGATGATAATCTTGATTCAACTATCTCTTTATTTCTCTCTCTCCCCTCAATCTCTCTCTCTTTCTTTCTCCCTCTTTCACACACACAAGCTCTCTCTTTCCATATAATTGAAAAAGACGATACGCTCTACCGCGCTCTCCATTCTCTTTCATTTTTTTTATGTTCTTTATGTTTCTTTCTGATGTGTGGTATGTTCTTCTTCTTTCCATTCTGTTCATCACAACGAAAACGGAATAGTCCATTCCTTTATCTTACTCCCCCTTCACCCTATCTTTCCACCACTCTCTCTCTCTCTTTCCCCTATATCCCCTCTTTTTCTATATGTCCCCCTTCCCCCATCCCATCCACCTCTATATCCTACTCTTATCATCCTTTCTCTCTTCATTTTCCCTCGCCACCTCTCTTTCCCCGCCCTTCTCTTTCCCGCATTTATTTTTATTATTTCTTTCCTCACAAAACGGAATGATCCATTATTTATCAGAGGTAGTAACAGGGCATGACACACAAGCGAATTAATATATGCATATTCACAGTAAAAATAAAAGAAAGCGAAATAATAGACAAATACATGGACCTTGCTAGAGAACCGTGGAACATGCATTTGGTACACTTGGAACAGTCTTCAAAGGCTTGGAAAAAGCCTGGAGAGAATCGATATCATCTAGAAAACAGGATACTCAGTCCTGGAGACTTGCTGTCACTCAGATTCCAGTGAAATACCACTAAACTCTCTCTCTCTCTCTCTCTCCCACTCTCACTCACTCACTCTCTCTCTCTCTCTCTCTCTCTCTATATATATATATATATATATATATATATATATAATTATATATATATATATATATATATATATATATATATATATATATATATATATATATATATATAATGGTTTTATAATTTACTTCAAGCATTGTGTTTATATTGGTTTGGAGGTTGGTATTGAAGGCTATCACAATGTAAGTGTACAAAAAAATGAGGTAACTATGATAAAACACACACACACACACACACACACACACACAACACACACACACACATTATATATATATATATATATATATATATATGTACACACACTTACACACACACACACACATACACACACGCAGAGGATTTGGAAGATATAAGGCATAAAACAGAATGGAAAATTCCTAGCAACACCCCAAGACTTTCAGAAATCTTCTGACGAAAAGATCTTTATCTCGAAATATTAAGAATAAATCAAAGGTAAACAAAAAACATCATAGTTACCTCATTTCTCTTTACACTTGTATTGTGATAGCATTCAAAACTAACCACTAACCACCAAACCAATATATATATGTATGAGAAGTATAAATAAGAAAATAGATGATGGCGTAGATAGGAGAAAGACAGGGAGATGTAAACTGGCTGTAATTGACTACTAATAAGAAGTAAACAAATATCTCGAGACTAGATGAAATGACCGGCGGCCTAATTCTACTAACAGTTTCACGTAATAATCATTGCAATCACCCCCCCCCCGACACTGCTCTGAAATTCGTTTCTCCATGATCCCAACACCACCTTTCATAGTGAATGGCGTTCCAATCCTGTCAAACGGACGAGCGCCATAAAATCCATTTCCTGTCAACTGGACCTCTCGTAAAACTGAACCTGTCCCCCCCCGCTCCGCCCCAAGAAAGTGGGGGAGTCTAAGACTGGGCCAGTGGTGGGGTGTTCCCAAAGGCTTTTCCCTCTAATTTTACGCTGGCTTGATCTTTTGGCTAATGATTTGTCACAGATGTCTTTTCTTTCTTTCTTTCTTTTTATTCATTGCAGGTCAAATTTCACCTGCTCACACTTACTCTCTCTCTTACTGCGTAAAGAAAAATATAATATATTAAGGTTTTAAGAACATTGTCGTTGGAATGTGCGTATAAACATATAGTAACACACACACACACACACACACATATATATATATATGTATATATATATATATATATATATATATGTATGTGTGTGTGTGTGTGTCTGTGTGTGTGCGCGTGTGTGTGTGAAGGAACGTAGACAAATACGGGATATTACACTAGATGGAAGTTTATTACTGGTGGTAATGTCGACGTTCAAATGTTTCGGTTTATACAAAAACCTTCTCCAGGACAATATGATAAACGGAAGAGAAAAAAGATTGTGTGTGTGTGTGTGTGTGTGTGTGTGTGTGGTGGTCAAAATAAGGCACGGTAATAACTCACGACTCCGAGTTTCAAGACTTCAATCGTCAGGTGAGCTGTAGAATTACACGTCTAACATATTCGATAGTCTGCAAAAAACGTGAAACTCTGAGTCTTGAGTTATTTACCTTTATTATTTTTTATCATTGCTAATGTATTGTTAAATTATATTCCGCAGTTTTTTTTGTATAGAGTACTATAAAGATTTTGTGTTTTCTAGGCGCTTGTTGCATAGGATTCTAACCATCATATATATATATATATATATATATATATATATATATATATATATATATATATATAATTATGATTAATAGGATCAAAGAAGGGGTTCGAGCAAAGAATCTAGAGACAACGCTGTTATTCGTAGATTTCTTCTCCAAGGCATTTGATTCCATACACAGAGGGAACAAATACTACTAGCGTACGGTCTCCCCAAAGAAACGGTTGCCGCTATAATGATGCTCTACAAAGACACTAAAGCAATGGTACGCTCACCTGATGGCGACACAGATTTCTTTGACATCGCCGCTGGAGTCCTACAAGGAGATACATTAGCACCATATATATTTATATTATGCCTAGACTATGCACTTCGAACATTATTAGATACCATAAAAGAAAAAGGCTTTACACTAAGAAAGGCAAGAAGCAGGCGATATCCTGCACAAACAGTCACAGATGCAGACTACGCTGATGACCTTGCGCTTCTTGCAGATACACCGGCACAGGCTGAGTCACTACTACATAGCCTGGAGGAGGCAGCAAAGGATATCGGCCTCTATGTGAAAACCGAGTTCATGTGCTTCAAAAAGAAAGGAGACATCTCCACACTTGACGGTAAGCCTCTTAAGCCAGTGGAACAGTTCACATACCTAGGTAGTAATATCTCATCCACAGAAAGTGGTGTTAATACACGTATAGGAAAGGCATGGGCAGCCACAAACAAATTATCAGTAATATGGAAATCCGATCTCACTGACAAGCTAAAGCGACAATTCTTCCAGGCTGTGGTTACATCAGTACTGCTGTATGGCTGCACCACCTGGACCCTAACAAAGCGCATTGAGAATAAGCTAGATGGGACCTGCACAAGAATATTGCGTGCAGTCCTGAACAATTTGTGGAAGCAGCACCCACAAAAATGCAACTATATTATCACCTGCCCCCATCTCACAAACCATCCGGGTGAGACGGACTAGGCATGCAGGACACTGCTGGAGAAGCGGGGACGAGCTCATAAGCGACGTTCTTCTGTGGAAGCCAACGCATGCTAACGTAAGACACCCACTAAGGACCTACATTGACCAACTATGCGAGGATTCTGGATGCTGCGCAGAGGACCTCCCAGGGCCAATGAGTTATAGGGAAGGTTGGCGAGAGATTTTCATGGATATCCGTGCTGCTTGCGCGACATGATGATGATGATGATGATGATGATGATCAATCTAATGATAAAATCATTTTAAACCGTAAAATCTTTATGCGCAAAAATGTAGAGCAATATCTCAATATTTTTCAAGTATAAAATGATATAAGGATTATAAAACAGAATTAAAAAACCCTCGTATGAGTTTTTTTAATCATGTAACTAGTACATAGTTGACATAGTAAGTCACATGCCTCAATCAGGCACCAATTTACAAATGTTTATTTTCATAACGACATTTAGTAAGTATATCTGATCTTATATGGAATATTTCATCAAAGCAAAATTTATTTCAGGAATATAAATAAAAGCATGAAATGGTACCAGACGTTAAGTAGTCTATTCTTAAATGAGTGTATGTTTGTCCTTCTTGTTCTTCTTTCTTTCCTTTTTCCTTTTTCTTTCTTTCTTTACTTCTTTCTTTTGTATTCAACCCCTTCTTTTATTCTTCTTCCTTAGTTTTTGCTTTTTCCTTCCTTCCTTCCTTCATTTCTCTTTTTTCTTGTCTTTTATTCTTAGTTATTCTTCTTTCTGTTTCTATGTCTTCTTTTCTCTTCTTTTATTCTTCTCTTTTCTTTCTTTCTTTCTTTCTTTCTTTATCTTGGCTTCTTTCTCTTCCGTCTTTCTGTCTTTTTCTCTCTCTTCTTTTATGATTTTACTTTCTGTCTCTTGTATTCCTTATATTCCTCTCTCTATCTTTTTCTTGTCTTTCTTTCTCTTCTTCCTCTCTTCCTTTCTTTCTTTCATTTCTTTCTTTCTTTTTCCTTTTCTTCTTTTTTCTTTATACCTTTGTATATTCTCATCTTCCTTTTTATCTATTTATCATTTTATTCTTCTTTCTTTCTTTCTTTCTTTCTCTTCATTCTTTTCTTTCATTCTTCTTTCAAACTCTTGTCTTTCTTTTTTCTTTTAATCTTCTTTTTTCGTTCTTACTTTTTTGTTTCTTTGTTTCTTTTATTTATTTTTTTACTTCCTTTCGCTTCTGTCTTTCTTTCTTTCTTTCTTGTTGTCTTTCATTTATTCTTTCATTCTTCTTTCTAACTCTTGTCTTTATTTCTTTTCTTTTCTTTTTTTTTCTTTCTTACTTTTTTCTTTCTTTCTTTCTTTTATTTTTTTTTCGTCGTTTTTATTGTCTTTCTCTTCTTTTATTATTTTTTCTTTATGTCTCTTGCCTTCTTTTCAATCCTTTTTTGCTCTCTCTCTCTTTCTTGTTTTCTTTGTTCTCCTTCCTTCCTTCCTTCATTCCTTCCTTCCTTCTTTCCTTCCTTGTTTCTTTTTTCTTTCTTTCTTTTTTTTCTTCCTTCTTTCCTTCCTTCCTTCTTTCCTTCCTTCCTTTCTTTCTTTCTTTTTTTCTCTTTTCCCTTTCTTTCTCCCCACTTCATAGTCATTCTTCTACCTTCATCCATATTCTCTCTCCATTGAGTCTTACTCTCCTCTACTCTCAATTCTCTTGACTCTCCATTGACTCGTTATATTCTTAAATTCGTTTATTCAGTAAATCTTTCACTTTTCCCCGTTCCTACTTCCTCTCCATTTATTTGATCTGCATCGCCATGAGGATTTCAAAATATTTTCCGTTTCTTCTTTCCCTAAAATCATTTAAGAGAAATTGTTGGTAGGTTCCCCTTTCTTTGGCAGTCACAGACTTTTTTTATGAAGTTTGCCAATCGTCTCGCAACACGTGGTATTGGTTGGCAGGAAACTGGGCTGTGTCTATGAGTGCATACATTGGGGTGTGGGGAAACTCGGGAGGGAGGGGGGTGATTTAGAGAATATGAAATGAAAGAGGGACTAAGAGGGCTAAGTTACGCTAGCAGAACAGAATACAGTGAGAGGGGGGGAAAGTGAAAAGGGGGTAGTAAAAGGGTAAAGAAGAAGAAGAAGAAGAAGAAGAAGAAAATATAGAAGAAGAATGATAATAATAATATAGAAGAAGAAGAAAATATAGAAGAAGAAAAGAAGAAAGAGAAGAAGAAGAAGAAGAAGAAGAAGAAGAAGAAGAAGAAGAAAATATAGAAGAAGAGTAAGAAGAGAAAGAGAGAAAAGAAAATATAGAAGAAGAAGAAGAAGAAGAAGAAGAAGAAGAACAACAACAACAACAACAACAACAACAAGAACAACAAGAACAATAAGAATTCAAAGGAAAACGAAGAAAGAGAGAACTAATAAAAATATGAGAAAACGAAGAAATATAAAACTTAATGGAAGAAGAAGAAGAAGAAGAAGAAGAAGAAGAAGAAGAAGAAGAAGAAGACGCTTAGGAGGAGAAAGGTGGAAGATCACTGAGAATAGGAGAATGGGAAAGAAAAGAAAGAAGGGGGGAAAGGAAAATGGAGATGTGGAAAGGGAGAATAAAAATATAAAAAGGAGGAGGAGGGGGCTGACAAAAAGAACAAGGAGGAGAAGGAGAAAAAGCGGACGAGAGAAAAAAAAGGAATGAAAATGGTAGAATCAGGACGATAGAAAAGAACGAAAGAAAGTCAAAGAAGAAGCAGACGAATAGAAATATCTCTACTTATACATATATACCTACCTACCTACCTACTTACATACATACATATATACATGTATGTATTCATACATATATTCATACATATATTATCTATACATATATAAAGTGTAGTTGGTGTGTATGTATGCATGCTCTGATGAAACTACAAAAATAAGACAATTAACGACAAAGTAAATATATATACACATTAAATATCACCAGTTCTCGATTTTGTGCAAAAACTATGAGAATTTGTTTTATATTCGAGATATCTAAAAATTAAAATATACATAGGAATAGCATTGAAATTCTACTTAAAATGTCCAGCATTTGTGAATCTTAAAAGTAAACAAATCAATACACCAGGTATTTTTTGCCCAACCCCCTACCCATCAACACTGGGTAGCCGCTTCTAGTCTCCTATATATAACTATATGCTAATAAGTTTTTTTTTAATAAAAATAATATCTATTCATATCTATTAATAATGGAGATTCGCTTCCGGTTTTTGTCTGTAACAAAAACTATGTCACTGCTTACGTCACATTACCCAAAATCGTCATAACATAGAATAAATATACTCAAAATTTGAACATGCAACATTAGACAGTCCTCATTGTTTTTTAAAACAAGTTTTAATAAATACATGACTGGTATTATATATCTATATATAGTTTATTTTATTTTAATACATATTTAAAATTTACATTTCAAATTGTTTTATTTTTTAATCCTTTAATGAATTTGATGATTTTACTTACTTAGGGTACAAACTCGCTGACATTGAATTTTTAACTCTCAGGCAATATGTTTCAAAAATCTATTTCTACATCGCCCGGAGGGTGTTTTTATTTTGCTAGTTCGTTTAAATTATATAATGTTCCACAAGAAATGATGAAAAAAACTATCAGAATTAACATCTTATAAAAAATGATGAAGTTGTCATTGTTTATGGGCAATACCGTACACACAAGCGCTTGTCGTGTAATCGTCGTATGAAATGGACACGACGAAGCGAGTTCAAATCCTGGACTAGGCTATTTGCATTTTACATAGTACTGATACTATTGGGAAAGACGTGCATCAAATCGTTCTCCATCCAGCTATGGATAAATTGAAAGACAGACTGTGATCTTTAACACTGGTATAGCAACCGGGCCAAGGAGGAAGAAAACTCTGAATTCGAACCGGTTAATTCCGCTGAAGAAATTGACCTTGTGTGTGGCATCCTGCTTGTGTCGACTCCCCCCCCCATATTATATATATATATATATATATATATATATATATATATATATATATATATATGAGGTGAGGTAAAAGGAAAAGTGAACAAAAGTAATGACTCAAACATGTCCAAGTAGGAGATAAATATTTCGTCCTTCTGAAGCAAAGAACATCCTCAGCTTCAGATGGACGAAATATTTCTCTCCTACTTGGGCTTGTTTGAGTCATTATTTTTGTTCACTTCATATATATAAGTTGTGTCAAAAAAGCAAACATATTTTTTGTACTTTTTGACACACCTTGTATTCTGAAAAAATAAAGTTCCATTCATTAATTTTTTTCAGAATACAATATGTGTCAAAAAAGTACCAAGTTTAAAGCTGTATTTACCAAGATAGAAATGAAGAATTTAAGCGGATTTTAACATGTTTGAATTCAAAGTCTTCCTTCTTGACCTGTTGCCAAACCAAGGTTAAAGAGCCTAGTCTGCCCTACTATTTACCATGACTGGAGAAGAATTGTTGGATGCATACATTTCACAAGGGTATTAGGGCTCTGGGAAATGCGAACAACCTCGTCCAGGATTTGAACTCGGGTCGCAGTTTGCATTATCTATGACGACAACCATCACTCAACGTACCTCCACCAAACATAATATTTGTAGTGCAGACTTTTGCCGCTACCCTTTGTGAGCAGTATTTTAAAACTGTGAATGTCGGGAGTCATTTTTTATTTAATGATACTTAACCTGAAGATCGGCAGGTATTTGATCGTAAAAAGTCGCATAAAAATTGTTGCAAAATGATCATAAAAAAACAAAGGATACAAATATTCACTGGTAAAATTCTTTATTTCGGTGTTTAAAGTAACTAGCAAAAATATGCCCCCTCCGGGTGTAAGTATTTAAGTTTTAATGTAATGAAATCTATTAAATCAGGAAAACTAACGAAATCAAATAAAAAGGCATATAAAAAGAATACTCTAATTTTAATTATATTTTAATTGATTTCTATAAAACTCATTCATAGGATTGATTTTGATACGTTGGAGAATAAAACAAAAAATATTATTTATTAAATCCAGTTTTGTTAAAACCAGTATGCAAATAAACCACATCATATATTATGTAAACCTCTATTTCTTAGTGATATATAAGACACATTGCAAGAGTTTAAATGCACTAATAACATGGGCTGTTTTGAGGCAAATCTAACACAGATATCTTAGAGACGTCGTTAACAAATAAAATTTATTCTATTCTATGGATTAGTGATTTTGACTATAAATGAAATATTGATAAACTTACGCAATTCCTGAGGGTGTTGTGACGTAAAAAGTGACGTAGTTTCAGTTATAGAGAGACACAGAATCTTCATATAATAAGATATAAGAAAGAATAGATTCTTAAAGAAATGAATGAATTAATGAGGGAAAGATAAAGTAAAGAAAATGAGAAAGAAAGAAGAGAGCAAAAAAGTGACAAAGATTGAATGAATAAATGAATGAATGAATTACAGAAAGGAAGGAGCCATTTAATGAATGAAAGGGAAAAGCTTCTTAACGTTAGGATGTGTAATATCGTCTTTGTTCCACTGAAGGTTCAAGTGAGACGTGGGCGTTTCTTTTTCGTCCAATGAAATTTGATAATCGCCATTTAATTGAAACAGTCTGCATAAGTTGCTCGGTCTAAATCTTGATTCTTTGCCCGTCCATCACTGTTGGAATGTTGGATTATTTCCCTGGACACAATCACATCAAGAAGAGGAGAACATCCCCAGAGAAATCAAAGAAATAGAATATTATATATATATATATACATATACATATATATATGTGTGTGTGTTTATGTGTGTGTGTGTGTGTGTATGTGTATATATATGTGTATGTGTGTGTATGAGTATGTTTTTCTCTATATCTCTGTGTACATTGGGGGTTGGGGGTGTGATATATATATGTATATACATGAATATATACATTTTATGTGTGTCTCTCTCTCTCTCTCTCTCTATATATATATATATATATATATATATATTGTGTGTGTGGTGTGTGTGTGTATGGGTGGGGGATATATATATATATATATATATATATATATATATAATATACATATGTGTGTGTGTGTGTGTGTTACTTTAAATTCCTGCGTGTATTCGTGGGTGATATATATATATATATATATATATATATGTATATATATATATATATATATATTATGTGTATGTGTATGTGTGTGTGTGTGTGTGTGTGTGTGTGTGTTTGTATGTGTGTGTGTGTATGGATGAGTGATGTATGTATAGAAGGCGGTGTGTTTGACGCGGTTTTCATGTCCTGGGGTATGACGTTAAACTGCATACAGTAGTGTGGTTACAATTTTGTAGCACTAAGGAGTATGGTTTACACCTTCATTAGCATTACTCCCAGGTCCACTATGACCCGGAGTGGTAGCACTTCTTAGGGTATCATCTATAGGTTAAGTATATATAAAATGAGGACGATCCCCAATGATTGAGAAGGGAGACTGGAGGAATTGGGGATCAGAAGGAGAATCGAGACTGTTCAGATCACAGGATTGTTAGGATCAGCTAGAATACTTAGAAGAATTCTGGAGGCATGAGGGAACTTGGTGTCACTGAAATCCAGCGAAGATCCATCAGTTAAACATGCTGTGAAAAAAACCGCTATGAGTAAGAAAATAAATCAAAGGTAGACGAACATCATAGTTACCTAATTTTGCTGGCATTGTGGTTGTCTTCAAAACCAACCACCAAATAAATGAATAAATAAAAGTTGGAAAGAGCAATAAATTTCTCCTCTGAGTTCTTTCACTTAACAAATATTCGTGCAAATTAACGGCTTAACTAATCACGTTATTTGAGTTGTTGATTGTCTGAGTTTAATCCACGTGACCACGCCGAGTCTATGGCGAACAGGCTGGGTAGTATTGGGCATCGTATTGTGTTGTAACGATATATAAAACAATAAGTATATGAATATATATATATATATGAATATAGATATATGAAACAATA
This sequence comes from Doryteuthis pealeii, assembly GCA_023376005.1. Classification (NCBI taxonomy): domain Eukaryota; kingdom Metazoa; phylum Mollusca; class Cephalopoda; order Myopsida; family Loliginidae; genus Doryteuthis; species Doryteuthis pealeii. Next base: position 92,217,518 of record CM042141.1, read on the forward strand.
AGTACGGTAAGCAACCTGACGCCATAATAAAGCTAATAATTAGTAAGTAGGTTGGCTCAATTCGCGGACTTTTCATACTTGCGGAAATTGTTAAAAGATATTTTAAAACGTCAATAAAAAATGGAAAATTAACCTTTTAATGTTTTCTTTTACGTTTGATATAAAGAACAATTCCAAATTTATGTGTTAAGAAAAAGAAAAAACAAATTTCTGTTACATATAACCTAAATTTTTGTATTTTAAATTAAATTGCCGTAAATTCTTAATCTTTGTTGACATATTTATCGCATCTTGACGCGAACAATTAGACCAAAGTAATTTTCTATGGAGGATCATACATATAATAATTTAAAAAAATTCTTTTTATTATTGATTTCAAAAATAATTAATTTCTTCAAACAAACACTGTTTGAGCTCTATAAGTGTCACGGATTTGAACTTATTTGACATTATTCACATCAGCAGCAGCAACAACGACAAGAGTATTAAAAAAAAGAATAGAATATTATGTCCCCTACATACTTCCATTAATAAAAATGACGACAATTTTTTATTCAAACATTATTTTCAATATTTTTTTAAAAAGACTGTACTATATTATGTCATTATTTTTAGCTGAATATTCTTTATACAATATTTTCTTTAATTAAATAAATACGATTTTGCTATACAACAAAAGTATTTATTTTACATTTTATACATTTTTAAAAATCCCTAAAAAGAATAATAAAAAAGTAGACAACAGGAACTTTTAATATAAAATTCCTTAGAAAATAATAATAAAAAAAGATACATATTTTTTTCTTATTTACGAGACTAAAGTTTCAAACCTGTTCTAGTATCGATCTATTATTTTTTTTTACATATGTTCCGTCATTGAATTATCTTTCCAAATAAAACATTAAAATTACATCTTTCCATGTAAAATTTATTTTCATACAGAAAAAAAAATACCAAAGAAATTTGTACTGGGGATCAATGCGCGAAACAAAAACTAACGAAAAAACTTATTAGCCTTTTCAATTTAGTAAACATTCATTTACAATAAGAGTTAGTCTTTTATTACTTCATATACCGAAAGTTTTATTAGAATCGAATAGTTACTTTATTTTATATGATTTTTAGAAGAATTTCCTGCGACCCCCCCCCCTCAGTAGCAGGTGCGTGAAAAGGAGCAACCCTATTAGTAAGCATCTGAAGCTGAATCTCCAGTTCTGAAGATCTGGTGTGGGTGAAGGACCCATTCATTGCATTAGTCCCACGCTCACTCTCACCTGGAGGGGTAGTACCTATTAGGATACTATCTATAGATCAGATAGATTTTGTTTCAAATCATTTATATTTGATAGGACCGTGTGCAAAAACAAAAAAAAAAAAGTCAAAAAAAAAAAAACAGAAACAAAAACAAAACAAAACAGACCAAACTCTTAAGAAACAACAATACAAAAATGTAAATATGAGCTCAAAATGATCGTGATTCGTTAACCTCTTTGCATGAAATAAACCTATGCGAGTTGACATGCCGTTAAAATGATTGAGTGAATCAATCAATTAGTTATATTTCCTTTATATATATATATATAATATATATATATATATATATATATATATATATGTGTGTGGTGTGTGTTGTGTGTGTGTGTGAGGAAAATGGGATTGGAATGAATCTGACAGAATGAGGTAAAATAAGGAAAGAAAGAACAAAACTTAGACAAAAATGTGTAGTATATTTCGCTGGAATTTAAATTCCGCTTCTTCAGCCTTTATTGAATCATTAGAAACACACACACACACACACACACACACATATATATATATATATATATATATATGTGTGTGTGTGTGTGTATGTGTGTATGTGTGTGTGTGTGTGTGTGTGTATAATATATATATATATATATATATAAGTCAAAAAACTTATCGTGATTTTTTGTACTTTCTAACCACACCTTTTATTCTGAAAAAGATAACATTCCATTCATTAATTTTCTTCAGAATACAAGGTGTATCAAAAAAGTACCAAGTTTATAGCTGTATTTACCAAGATAGAAACCAAGAATGAATGGGACTTTTTTTTTATCAGAATTCAAGGTGTGTCAAAAAGTACAAAAAAATCTCGATACTTTTTTGAGACACCTTGAATATATATATCTGTGTGTGTGTATGTGTGCAAGTGTGTTGGTGTGTAGGCAGATGCATAGATATTTTGCAATGTAGCAGAAGTCGAAACCACATACTGCAACTAATAGTTTCACGTTTTTATGATCATCATGTGTGTTCACGCACACGCGTGTGTCTGAGAGAGAGAGAGAGAGAGAGAGAGAGAGAGAGAGAGAGAGAGAGAGAGAGAGAGAGAGAGAGAGAGCATGCTCATGTATTTGTGTTTTAAGTCTACCCCCGTAGTCGATAAGAAAAAGACCCCCTACATCATACCATAATTCCTGCCATCGTATCATTCGTGGTGGGTGGTCAGTCAGTGGTAAATATGACCACGGTAAGTCAATTCCCTGTTACTTGACTCTCCAATTTATTCTGTCATCCTTGCAGTTTATGACGCGTGGCAAAGTAAAGTAGCCATTTTTGTAATTTCTTCTGCAGGTGTCTGGCACATTTTTTCCCGCTAAAAAAGAAAGAAAGAAAGAAAGAAAGAAAGAAAGAAAGAAGGAACGGATGAAGCGATGACTGACTTAACAATTTTCATTTTTAATTAGCAAGAGTCACAAAAGGTCAGTTATTTATTGTGTTAATAATTGCCACAAACCTGTCTCAATAGTAAATTTGATATAATTATTTGATGAATCACATAGACGACGAAATGTTATAATAAATAAATAAAGGAAGAAATACCTCATAAAATGTCGTACTTTTAAGGAACACGAGTATTACTATATAGATTGTTTTGATACTCTTTTCCTCTGTGATCTCTACAATTTGAAACAAACTTGATCGGCTGTACTGGGCTGTTAACAATATGGGAACCCATAATTAAGAAGGCTAGATCAGATTTACCCCCCCCCTCAAAAAAAAAAACACAAAAAAAAACAATACAATATGAGTCTAAGTAAAAAAAGCATACATAAAAATGAATAGGTAGATATTCTAGCCAAATCAAGACATTAGGTTTATAAGTTCCAAAATTCACACTGAATTGTCCAATTGGACACATGACCTAGTGGATAAGGTAGTTAGGTTAAGACAGTTCTAAGTGACAGTTATCTCTGGATTCCGGATTCAATCCTGAGTAGAGACAGTAACATAGAAAATAATTAAGACAACTCCTACCCCAGCCATGGTTAGCGGAATGAGAACAGTATACGCCGTGGACTGAATAAAGGGTTAGGTTCAAGGTTCCGTGATTGCTCCCGATTACGACAAGAAGGTTCCTGAGTCCGAGAAGGTCCCCGGGTCCGACAAGAAATACCTGAAGAAGGCCGGAGGGCATATCATCCGAAACCTTGTACAAATAACAATAAAGATGGGGACAATAGTCCGAATAACGCAGATAATACTAAACTTGAAAGTGTTCTAATTTTTTGGTGATATACGAGTTTATGAAACTGTACGATTTGATAAAGTGTGAAAATTAACGAGCATCTGGTAATCGGTGCTCAAAATAAGTGAAAGAACAGAGAAGAGTCTCTTCCATGTATGCGGTTAATGATAAAAATGCTGGCTAAGCTTTTCTAAATATTCGTCGCAGTTTCGAAGCAAAAAAAAAAAAAAGTACCAAAATGCTTTGAAAACAAATCAGTGCCCCTTATGGCAACGAGCAAAACTGAAAGATAAGTAATATTGATATAATCTCTGCCTTAGTTAAATGTATAATATAAGAAATTAAGAAGGTATTTACTCATTCTCTTGGTTGGCTGGTTGATTGGTTTTAAAATTGGTACGATTCACGTGGCCTTTTTAGGGCTGCAGTTGAAGTCAGTTTTACACTGGAGATTCTTTGTGGCACAAAGTTTGATTCTTTCTTGAAGTAGAAAGATGTAATATTAGTTTTAATCCTTGTCCGTTGATCTGTCCTCAAAACACAAAGTTATATCAGAAATGATCCTGCCTTGAAGTAGGGGCGCAATTGAAGGCAGTTTTACAGTGAAGATTCTTTATGGCATGAATTTTGATCCTTTCTTGAAGTAGAAAGATGTAGTATTAGTTTTAATCCTTGTCTGTTGATCTGTCCTCAAAACACAAAGTTATATCAGAATTGATCCTGCCTTGAAGTAGAAATTTGTATTAGATATAATCCTTGTCTTTTGATCTGTCCTGAAAATAGAAAGTTGTATCAGATATAATCCTTGTTTGTTGATCTTTCCTTTAAGTGGTCCTTCCAGCAAGTAATTTTAGGACGATTTATCAGCTCTTTTAAATAGTAAATTAAATACATGTTTGGGCGTTTTTGATTGGTCAATTGACCAACTGCTGTTTTGGAACAGTTTATAGATATAGGTTGTGGTCTTTAGCACACCTTATATCCAGGAGAACTCCAACAGTAATCATGTTAAACAGATGTCCAATTCATACTTAGTTGCAATATCAATATATTAAAGTTTAATGTATTAATAAAGTTGAAACAGATAAACACTTCATACACAATTTCAATATTAATCTCTTAAGAGCCAATCTATCCATATATTCCAACATATATAATAATTATATATAAATATATAATAATATATATATATATAATTTTGTGCAGGTGTGGATTATATTAAAGTTAGACTATCCGCAAAATTTGAGCTTCCAATTCCAAAAATTGTTCTGAGCAAAAATAAAACTATCTTTTTGGTACAAATAATGTTGAATATATGTGAAATACTAATAGAAATTTTTTTTTGTCATAGATGCAGTGTCACCTCGGGATATTGATCTTGCTATGAAAAATCAGTAATCCTCAATGATTTAAAATTGGTTGACTTTAAGACTTTTTTGGAAGCATTTGTGGATTCCATGGGGGAAAATGCTTTAATAAGCCAATTTTAGTAGTAGGGAAGCTCTCGAACTCATTTTATAGACAGAAGTAGATTATAAAAAGTCTTCATTTTTCGCGAACCCCCTCAAATTTGGAGAGCCAAAAATCAACATAACTCCGCCAATTTTTGGAATTAGAAGCTCAAATTTTAGGGATTGTTTAACGTTAAAAACATCAGAAAAATTGAATTGGTTGGGAGAGTGTTTAACTTTTTTTCTGGATGATTTGACATAGAATTATCCCATTGCTTATTATATAGGACATATGATTCCCCAAAATCTATTTTACGTTGGGTGCAGCGTCATTGTTTATTAATCTTACTAGCAAACAGGAAATAGCAACGTTTATGTGTCCGTTGGGAATAACCAACGCTCATATCTCTATCACCCACCCACCCCCGCACTAACTTTCTAATCTGCTTTTTAGTAAACGTAAAAATTATGAAAAACTAAACTATGACAACAAATTAAGAAGTTGCCATTGTAATTTTAAGATTGCTTAAAAACGAATGACCTATATATATTTACCAACCCCTCCACACGAGTAGGATGTGGTCTATTTTTTTAGAGTTTAACAAAACGGGAATTCAGAGTTGTCATTCTTTTAGTCTGGTTAAAGAATCCATTCTGCCTTACTATTTACCAATAGCTAACAGGGGGATAGTTGGTTGCATGCCTTTCCCAATGGTATTAGCGCTATGTGAAATGTAAACAAGTTCGTCCAGGATTTGAACCCGTATCGCTGAGTTCATTTCCTAATGTTCTATAATGTTGGGTAGAATCCTTTGGTTGTTCCTTGGTGTTACTTGAGAATAAGCGGGATGGGAGCTGCACAAGAATGCTGCGTGCAGTCTTGAACAAATCGTGGAAACAGCACCCCACGAGGAAATAGCTATATGGCCACCTGCCCCCCCATCTCACAAATCATTCGAGTGAGACGGACAAGGCATGCCGGGCACTGCTGGAGAAGCAAGGACGAGCTCATAAGCGACGTTCTCCTGTGGAAGCCAACACACGGACATACTAGTGTGGGCCGCCCATCAAGGACCTACATTGACCAACTATGCAAAGATGATGGATGCTGCGCAGAGGACCTACCTGGGAAAATGAATGATAGGGACGGTTGGCGAGAGATTGTCATGGATATTCGTGCTAATAGCGCGACATGATGATGAATGATGAAATAGTTAAATAGTTAACTTACCACATATTTGAGCGTGTTGATTGGCTGGCTTTAATCCACGTGCTCACGCAGAGTCTATAAGTTTTAAGTGGTGTATTTCAGCACACTTTTTATCACCAAAATATTCCAACAACATGTAATTTATAGAAAAATGTGTGATGTGTACGAAGAAACATGTTTTAGTAAAAAAAAGAAAAAACAAAAATAACGTATACAGAACATGGGTTTAACACAACGAACCTGAGCCGAAAAGAATAGAATCACTGACTCTACGGTAAAAGCAAAGTTCCGGGCGCTGCGGTCAGTAAAGAAGGAAATACTGACAGTTTTCTGTGACAGGGTAGGACCAATCACTATTGATTTCCTTGAAAATGGCTAAACTGTAAACAGTTCTTCCTACTGCCAATGTAACGTACTGGGTCTTCATTTCTTATAAATGGGTTCGTTTCTTCCTGTGCGAAAATGACTCTTAAATTAAGATCCCGGATAATCCTGTGTTGGCTTAAAAAAACAAATTCGGGTGCAAGTATTTTTGTCAACAAGTTTATTATGTCCTTTACTCTTCTTATAGTAGTCAGCCACACGGAGAGAGATAGAAAGATGTTTATAACAACAGAATTTGCATAATTGAAGCTAGTAAACTTATCACGTTCCGGACGGTGATCTAGTTGTCAAAATTGGGAGAAGAAAGAAAGAAAGAAGGAAAGAAGGAAAGCAGGCCAGCTGATTTTCGGCTAAGCTAATATCAGCGTTGTGTTCATCCCCTAGCCACTCTCTCTCCTCACTGACTGCCCCCGTCCCCTATTTTATGATTATCGTTAATCAGCCGACTATTTTTCTGGCGTCATTCCTCTAATTATTTCTGTATATTGAATTTGATTCTATTGTATATTGTTATTTTTCCCCAAAATATTTAACATCGGAATTTTCTCTGGTTGGAATTAAAAGAAACAATTCACAAACAATGAAAATGCATTCCAGACAAATTTTTCCTTTCAAAATTTTTTTTCAAAAATATTTCTTTCTCTCTTCTTCACTCTTTTACTAAAACTGATTGATTTGCGACCCTTAATTACACCTGTTCATTGATTATGTTACACCAACTCTTTGGCAAAATTCACTATTTATTGACTGACCCTCGTATTTGTGTTGTATTGCATCCTATCCGTAGCGGACGGGTTGGGTAGATAACAGCCAATAACGTAGTCGCGTAGATTACTGGGTGGTAAATGTTAGCCTTGAGCCGTAGAAGTCAACATCAGGTGTAATAGAAGGTCAATTGGTTTAACACACCTGGGTTAAAGTAGACCCACGGCGACGAATCATCGCCAAAATTGCTTGGTGGAATGGCGCCAAGGCGTAAATTGTTCTGTTGAGAACAGGTTATTCGAGTGAGGAAAGAACGGGTGGAACGGGTGGCGCGATTCAAAGAAGCGCTTCAAGGAGAGAGAGGAGGAAATGCTAGGAAGTTCATTTGTGTTATGGTTTTCCTGTTGGTACGGTAGATAATGTTTCTCGTTGAATGATGCCAAGACTTCCTGTCCAGGTCTCTCTCGAAGAAGTCAGGGTGACATGAAAAGGAAGATCTTAAGAAAGTGGCGGTTATCTTTGCGGCTTTTCGGTAAAGAAGACATTCTACAAGTGCAAAGCTATTTGCTGCTTTGAGGATTGTGGAAGAAATGCATGAAAAGAGAGCGAAACACACAAAAGAAAGGAATAGAAAAAGGAGAGAGAGAGAGAGAGAGAGAGAGAGAGAGAGAGAGAGAGAGAGGAGAGAGGGGGGTGGGGGTGGGGAGGATTAAACAATTACTTTTTTTGAAAAGGTAAAAGAAGGAGGGAAAAAGAGGGATAAAGAGAGAAAGAATTTAACAGTTTGAAAAGCAAAGAGGCAAAAGAGAATGAGTGAGCGTATGTGTATGAGTATGTGTGTGGTGGAGAGAGAGAGAGAGAGAGAGAGAGAGAGAGAGAGAGAGAGAGAGAGTGGGTGGAGAGAGAGAGAGAGAGAGTGGGTAGAGAGAGAGAAGAGAGAGAGAGCGGAACAGACAGACAGACAGTGTGAGACAAAGACAGAAACAGAAAGGCACACACACACAGAAGAGAGAGAGAGAGAGAGAGAGAGAGAGAGAGAGAGAGAGAGAGAGAGAAGAGAGAGAGAGAGAGAGAGATTAAAAGCATGATTACTCTATTGAAAAGGAAAAAAGAGAGGAAAAATAGAGGACAACATTTTTTTTTTAAAGCAAAGAGCTATAAAGGAATTTATCTTTTGTTGACACAAAAAACAAATAATCTGATAAACGTGAGCGTAAAGGATTGTTTGCTGATAGACGTGCAAGGATGAAGAAGATAAAGCAGGAAAATAGAAACTGACGAAACACAAGAATTGAAAAAGACCGGACAATAAATAACTATGTCCTCGTTTAGAATACACTAACTGTATCCTGTGCAAATGAATAAGGAACCGCTACACTTAAAGGAGTTCCTGGGTTTGACACTATGCTGCATCCGATGGTTGGGATTTGGTTGGTTTAATGGCATATCAACTATGTTGGGTTATTTAATACCAAATCTTGTTTATATACAAGGCGTGTCGAAAACGTATCGAGATTTTTTGTACTTTTTTACACACATTGTATTCTGAAAAAATTAAGGTTCCATTTAATGATCATTTCTATTTTGGTAAATATAGCTTCAAACGCCGCACTTTTATGACGCACCTTGTATTCTGAAAAAAAAAAGTTCTATTCATTGTTAATTTCTATCCTGGTAAATACAGCTTCAAACTCGGCACTTTTATGACACACCTTGTATTTTGAAAAATTAATGTTCCATTCATGGTTCATTTCTATCTTTTTTTAATCTTATTTCGGGAGACAGAACAAATGAACAGCCACTAGCAATAACTTCAGGTATAGTAATCTTCTGTAGAAGGGATTTTTCTCCCGAAATATTAAGAATTGAGAATAAATCTCAGGTTAACAAACAACACCACAGTTACCTTTTTTCTTTACACTTGCATTGTGATAGCCTTCAAAACCAACCAACAAACCATATATATATATATATATATATATATATATATATATATATATATATATATATATATAACTTTCATCAACTTCATATATATTAATAAATACTTGTGGTTGAACTTCAATTACTGCCTTCTAGCACCTATATGATAGCAAGTGTTGGGTGTTTACCATAAGAACAATACAGTCTGGACAATCATAAAGTTACTTGGTCTGAACGTAACCAGTCCATTGATCGGGAAGGGACTCTCCAATCGCCCGTCTTGCTCAAGTAAGGGCCAATATGGAGTGTTGCATGTACATGGACTGTATATTAACTTCAAGTGTATTAATAAATTCGTAGAAATAATTTCCCTTAACTTCATTAATAAATACTTGTGGTTGACCCTCAGTCACAGGTTTCTAGCACCTTTACAATAAGTATTAAGTGTTTACCATAATGTCAATTTGAAGAATACTGTCAAAACAATCATATAAGTGCTAGTGCTTGACATGACTAGTTGATTGGCCGGATTAGGCCTCTCCGACCACCAGTCTAGCCTAAGTAGAGGGACGAAGCAGAGTGTTACAATTTACGGGACCAGGACCACATACCGCTTAACAACCAGGATCGTGTCCACAGGCATTACGTCACTGACGGTCAACGGATGGCCCCATTATGGGGTTCTTACTTCTTTGCAAAAGTCCAGTCGGTGTATTCTATAGACCAGCCAATAGGGCAGGCATCTGATGGTGAGATACTAGTCTGGAGTACCTCTTTTTACCAGGTTCTCTCTGACCCCGAGAGTTTGTACCATCTATAGGTCTGATGTGTTAAAAATTATTCGTTGGTTGGTTTTGTTTTACGGCATATCAACCTCGGTGGATCATTTAATGCCAACAGAGTTTTGAAATAAATTCATTCCTAATGGATACTCAATGTTTTTTATAAACACATTCTTCTATTTGACCCATTGATAGGAGCCTAACAGGTCCTACCCCTTTGGGTCAGAGTGAGCAATGGTGATGAAAGGGTTCTCCGCATTCCCCAGACCTCCAGAACTGGAAGCTCACCATCAGATAGAGTTTAACGTCATTCCCAGGATATGAAGACCCTCAACCACAGCCTTCAAGCACATATATGATAAACAAATTCTTCGTATCGGATTAAAGAAAATTATGGCGTAAAAACAATTTTTTAATCCACTTGAATACAAATCAACTTTATTACCTTCAAAATTGTTCACATATGAAGCAATGAGCAGATGAAACGATGTTCTCATTTCTGGAAATATAGCCGGAAGTCTTCAACTGACACTACCATCACTCTGTTCTTCACGATCTGTTGCATGTTCCCAGTTGTAAGTAAATGTCGACCAAAATGTCTAAATGGTTGAAGAAACTGTTTACTATTTACTTCGCACTAATGACCTTATGAAAGGCCTGCATCCATCTGTTCTTCCCCAGCTATGGATACATAGTAGGTCAGACTGGGTTCTTGAGCCTTGATTAGGCAACCGGTCTAGGAGAAGAAAAGCTCTTAATTCAACTCAAGTTTATTCCGCTAAATTATTGACATTGTATTTCTTCCTGCTCGTGGCAGAGTTGTTAGGCAAATATATACTAAATAGTAACGCCCGGTTTCAATTTTTTGGGAATAGAAAATAGTTCCAAGGAGTCATGGCAAGAAAGTATGCAGTTACCCAACCTCTCAGCCACGGACAGGATCAGGGAAAATTTTCAAGCGGACAACAGCTGGTTTGAATTCAGAGTTTTCTTTCTCTGAGACTGGTTACCTAACCAAGACTAAATGAGTAAATGTCTACAAGATGCAAAAATACCAGAATGAATGACGAGCAACTATAGACCGATAACATGTTTACTTATTAAGCACAAGATTCTAACCACCACGAGGAACTAAATGGTACATGCACAAACTGGAAATTGTCCTAGAGAATGAAACGTATAAAATCATCAGGGATATTGAGAAATAGGCGGATCAGCTAATTTGACCTACTGTTAATTAACAAGAACAGAACTTGTCATTTCGTGGGTTTTGTCATCCCGGTGGATCATTGTGAAAATAAAAGAAAACGAAATGATAAATGAATACTTGGACCTGGCCCGAGAACTGAAAAAAGAATGTGGAACATAAAGGCAAAGGTCATACCAATTCTAATAGGGGCTCTTGGAATGTTCCCTAAAGGTTTGGAAAGGGATCTGATCGAATGAGGAAAAAATCGAGACCAGTCAAACAACAGCATTGTTAAGAATACTCGAATACTCTGAAGAATCATGGAGACTTGAGGAGACTTGCTGTCACTCAGCTTCCAGAAAACCACCAACTAGGGCGAGTGGGAAAAACTCTTATTGAGAGAAATAATAATAATAATAATAATAATAATAATAATAATAAAGAAAAAGAAAAGAAAAGGAACGAACGAACATATAAACAAAGACACAGAAATGACTGAGCGAAAGAGGATGTAAGTGGAATAAAAAATGTTATGAAAACAAAGAAAAACTATTTCACAATTAAAAATCTGCATGTTGTGCAAAACAGTATCCGGTTGGGAAGGGGTTAAAGTTTTTCTTGTG
>CM042141.1:92234277-92254277 GCA_023376005.1 Doryteuthis pealeii
GTCAACGAGTACATTCCTACAACTCTATCCATTATATATATATATATATTATATATAAGTTAAAAATGAGTTAAAAATCGAATTAAAAAATGAATACCCATCAAGAATGAATGAAACAAAACGTCCTCGGCATAAAAAAAACCAACAAGATTGTCATACCCTAAAATCTAACTAATCAACCAATACTATTTATCTAGCTGGGTGAGTGGCTGCTGTAAAGATTCATGCTGCTTTTTCTAAGGAATCAGAGCAAAATGGAAACGCAAAAAGCTCATCCAGTATTTGAACTCGATTCGTCGACTCCATTTCCTACGACGATAACCGTTATGTTAAGCACGCATCCTTGAATGCATGAAGATATCTAGTGTTTGACCGATACGAACGTTCATATCTTATTAGGATGGAGATTCGGTGTCTGTCTGTAACCGAAACTGTTTACGTCACAATGCCCAAGTTTATCAATATGTATTTAATGTTAGTTAAAATCATTAATCCTAGAATGGAAAAATCTTATTTGTTAACGATGTCTCTTAAAGTCTAAGTTAGATGGCCTCAAAACACCCATGTATATAGTGCATTTTAAATACCGTAATGTGTCTTATATATCGATAAGAAATAAAGGTTTACAAATATATGGTGTGATTAATTGTATTGGTTTTAACAAAACCGGTTTAGTAAAATATTACTTGGTGTTATTGATCTCTAATATCATTGTTTTATTCTCCAACATATTAAAATCAATCCTATGAATGATTATAGAGAAAACAATTAAGATATAATTAGAATTAAGTGTAATATTTTATATGCGTTCTTATTTAATTTCGTTAACCTTTCTAATTTAATATATTCGATACATTAAAACTTAAATTTGCCGGATTTAATTGCCGGATCAATTGGGTTGCTATCGGAGCCGATATGATGCACAAGAACCTATAATCGGTGATGAAGATAGTGCATCACTGACAACCACCCTGTACGCATCCATAAGATGTATCTTACGACAAATACTTACGCCCGGCAGAGGGTGCATATTCTTGCTAGTATCAGTAATTAACGTCCATGGTGTGCCAACTCATCCGTATTTTGTTGATTTAATTTGTTTTCCCGCTTTTATTCTCCACGCCTAATTCGCCCCCTACCCCAAATCCTCTTTTTCACTTCGTGACCCGGCACCTTGCTGCTGAAATAAAAGCACAGCCCTTCCGTAGAGCACCAAACCCTCCCCCTCCCTCCCAACTAACAGTTTCTCTCATTATCACCAGGCGTACGAGACTGCACATTACTTCCCCCTGGATAGAATTATGATAACGTCTCATCATTCACCTAGCGACGGTAGAGTTGATATCCGACCTCTACTGCACGGGGACTGGTGCCTCATTCTGAATGTACCAATGATTTCTTAATTCATCCGGACAGTAACGTTTCTTTACTGCAAACGTGTTCGAATCGGGAAGAAATAGGCTAGGTTTTTTTCTTCCAAACACTCTAAAATCATCGAGGGGTGTCAACTAAGTTCGTTAGTTTCAAACACATGTATTCGTGTATGACATTTGTGCATCTATCTATCTACCTATCTAGCTAGCTATCTAGCTATCTGTCTGTCTGTCTGTTCATAAACCAGTTCTCTATCTATCTATCTATCTATCTATCTGTCTAGCTCGCTATCTGTCTGTCTGTCTGTTCATAAACCAGTTATCTATCTATCTATCTACCTATCTATCTATCTGTCTAGCTCGCTATCTGTCTGTCTGTCTGTTCATAAACCAGTTATCTATCTATCTATCTACCTATCTATCTAGCTATCTATCTATCTAGCTATCTAGCTGTCTGTCTGTCTGTCTGTTCATAAACCAGTTCTCTATCTATTTATCTAGCTAGCTAGATATCTAGCTAGCTATCTCAGTTTTATAAATTTCTTTCTTTCCTTCTTACTCAACCAGTTCATTTATCTATCTATCTATTTCAATATGTCCATAATAAAGTTATCTATCTATCTATCTATCTATCTATCTATCTATCTATCTATCTAGATAGATAGATAGATAGATAGATAGATAGATTGAAAGCTATTTCTTTCTTTCTTTCCCATCCAGCTCGCTTATCTATCTATCTATCCAAATTTATCCCAGTCTCTATTTATCTATCTATTTATCTATTTCATTACTTACCTACATCTACTAACCTGTATTAGAGACATCAAAATTGAATAGACCCTCAACTATAAAACAAATGTCCAATAGTCTTTATATTGTGTACTCTCAGATAATAGGTCGGTCGACCCATTAATCTATGATCGACAATCTAATATCTTTTTCCTCGTTCTGGAACAGCAAGATAATTCATCTTTGATTGATTGATAGATTGGTTCAACATATCTAGGGTTATTTTATGCGTAGAGGTTAGGCAATCGCGAGAATTCTGCGGTCATATTTAGAGCTTTTTGTGTAATTTCTTAAGAGGGATTTTCTTTGCACGCGTCACTGATACATAATTTATGAGCAGCCATAAATTATGAACGTACCTGTAGTTAGAATTTTGAATAGACTTACATAACTTGATCAAGAAACAAATACGTATTGTTGTGTTAATTAAATGAAACAAACAATGACCAGCCCAGTCCAAAGAAAACCAATCCTTAACTAAAGAAGCCCAATAGATCAATAGAGAAAATGGCTGACGAGATAGGATCAATAGAAGCAGTGAACAGAAGTGTAACAACTAAGGAAGACCATCATCTCTAATCTGTCTGTCTGTCTGTCTCTCTCATATACTCGAGATGACTCTCTCCTCTCCATTATATACTTGAAAAGGCTCTCTCTCTCTTTCTCTCTCTCTCGCTCTCTGTCTCATATACCCAAGATGACTCTCTCTCTCTCCTCCATTATATATTCGAGAATATATAATCTCTCTCTCTCTCTCTCTCTCTCTCTCTCTCTCTCTCTCTCTCTCTCTCTCTCTCTTATATACCAGATATCGTTTAAGGGCTATATAACAGTACTATCAAATCCGGATAATTTCCAAACAGATCTATTTGAAACATAAATGGGGCCTAACCGGTACAAGCACCCCGGGTCGGAGCGGACTTGAAGTAACGACAATGAAGAGGTACCACACACTCTCCAAATCTCCAGAACTGGACTCTTACCATCAGATCTAGTGTCATACTCTGGACCCTCGCTTTTGGGGGTCCTTCCTCTCTGCAGGAGATTCAATCAGCGTATTTTTAGCCCCATCGAAAGGGTCAAAAAGTTATAGGAATGTGGTGACGCGATTTCCCCTAGTTAAAATGGTAATCTGCAATACAACGCAATCACTGTTAATTATTCAGTTTTATCAAACATTATGATAATGTGATAATATGTTGGTGATTCAAATTAGTACAAAATGTAGGGGAAAATTCTTCATTTTAAATTTAATACACACCCACACATGCACACACACACACACACACACACACACACACACATATATATACATATATATTATATATATGTGTGTGTGTGTGTGTGTGTGTGTGTGAGTATCGAGATTGAAGCTATATTTATCAAGATAGAAATGAACAATGAATGAAATATTAATTTTTTCAGAATACAAGCTGTATTACAAAAAGTTAAAAAAATCTTGATACTTTTTTGACACACCTTATATATATATATATATATATATATATATATATATATATATGTATATATATATCAGTCCTCGTGAGTTTTTCACACCAGCATGAGCTGATAGTTTTTCACATGAGTCTGAGTGACAACAGGTTACCTCAAGTCTCCAGGATTCTTCAGAGAATTCTAGCCGATTGCAGCAATGCAGTAGCCTGGATGGTCTCAATTCTTCTTCTTCTTCTTCTTCTTCTTCTTCTTCTTCTTCTTCTTATTATTATTATTATTATTATTATTATTATTATTATTATTACAGACAGACAGACAGACAGACTGATAGATGGTTTGGTTTGGTTTCTTTATTTAATGCCATACAAAACTTCTCGGGTTAACTCTTTCGTAATGTTTTTCATTTTTAATGCTTTGCCTACCAAATGTCCCCCAAAAGTTTCTTGGTATTTTTTACCTGTACGATAGGATATTTTAAAGTTCACTATCTATCATCCTCAGAACTCATTCTATTCAAATAAACTCCTATTATTATTATTATTATAATCTGAGCCCTTCTCCTCAATTAATACGAACAGACCATCAACGGCTTGCGGTTGGATCGCAGTGGGGGGAGAACCGCTGTGAGCGGTTTCAAGTAGGCAAAGGGGTAATTCCAAAGCCTTCAGTGTAGTAAAACTGTAGTGTTACTATTTAACCCCTAGTTGTGATGATAGATAAATAGACAGACAGACTGAGAACAGAGAAATCCGAATAAAATTTACAGAGAAAGAGAAATGACGGCGACCAAAAGTTTAATTGATAATGAAACTGACTTTGGTGGCTCTCAACAGTTTGAGGGAGATGAATCGGCAATAGAGGAGTTTTTTTTTTCTTTCCATTTATCTTTTGATGAATTACTCGATGCGTGCTTATCGTATTTACTTGCATACCTTTAAGCGTATAGATATTAAATATATCTTTATAAGACATTCTGTACTTTAACTGATACCAGCACCTGTGCAAAGCCTATCATCACCCCTTAAGTTTTGCCACACACACCCATACAGAGAGAGAGAGAGAGAGAGAGAGAGAGAGAGAGAGAGAGAGAGAGAGAGAGAGAGAGAGAGAGAGAGAGTCACACACGCCACAGAGTCACACACACACACACATGCAGAACATCACTATCAGTTATAGAAACAAGCGTACCTCTTAAACAACCTCACTTTAACATACTACAGAATATTCCAGATATATCCAGATATTTTATGTATACAGTATATATATATATATATATATATATATATATATATATATATATATATATATGTGTGTGTGTGTGTGTGTGTGTGTTGTGTGTGTGTGTGTGTAAAATGAAACTGGAAGTGAATCCGACGGTATGTTGAAAAGAGAAATAAAGGAAAGAAAGTATTGAATGGATAAAACAGGATATTTTAATTAATTTAACTTACACGTGTTTCGGCCAGGAGTTTATCCATGTGTACATCATTCCATCTATTATTATTTTTAAATAACAAAATGAAATGAAATAATAATAATAATAGAAAAAATGTAGAAATGTTCCGCAAACAAAGAAATATCGACCTTCCTCAGAATAAATCCTTATTTTCTCCGATTCATTTTTCATTTGAAAATCTTTTTTAGATGAAAGAATTTAACATCTGCTATTAATCAACCGAAGTGTGCGTTGAAATATTATCAATGCTTGCAAAATTTAAAAAAAAAACGCCATTCGGGCGATGTAAAAATAAATTTTTGGAAAAATATTGCCTGAGTTGAGTGGGAGTTAAAAATTCAATTTCAATAAACTAAATTTTATACAGTTAAATTTTGTAGAAAAATAAATTCTTTAAAAATTCTTTTCGATAGATAAAATTTATTTTAAAGATATTTGTACACTCAATAAATGAATGTAATACATGTTGTTACACTCTTAATCCTTTTCTTAGACTCTAAGAAAATAAAGATTTAATAAATTTCATGATTATTAATGAAGGCATTTGTTTATTGAAGTAAGAATTACATTAATTAAATAACTTGATTTAATTTTTAAAGAATAAAATAAAATTTATATAAACTAAAATTAAAGAGCTATTTTAATAATTTATTACGGAATAGAATTAAACTTGAATGGGTATTGTTTAAACAATAAACAAAATACTACTCTATTAATTATTTGGCTAAAATTAATTTGAATAAATATATTGAAGATTAGAAATAATATCAGTAATAAAGAATAACAAGCGGATGCATTTCTAACATTAAAAATAAATATAATAGATGATAAAATAAATAATAATACATGTTGTTACGCTATTTTCTTAGAGATTTAATAAATTTCATATTTATTAAAGTAAGCATTTATTTATCAAATAAGTATTAAATTAATTGAATAATTTCATTTACTTTTTTAAATGAATAACTTCTTTTACTTTTGTCTTAGCGGCTGCTAGATTCGTTCTGTCAGAACGAATCTAGCAGCCGCTAAGACAACTTCAGTTCCAGTATTCTTCTGATGATGGGAATTTTCGTCCCGAAATATTGAGAAATTAAATGACAGGTTAACAAAAAACATCATAGTTACCTTCTTTTTTCTTTACACTCGCATTGTGACAGCCTTCAAAACCAACCAACAAACCAATATATATACACAATGCTTCAAGCAAATTAAAAAACCATTTTATATATATATATATATATATATATAATATATATATATATATATATTGGGGTGTGAAGGATTGATTACATCCGACAAAATGGGGTACAAAATAGAGGAAAAAGTGGATATAAAAGCACAGCAACTAAATTTAATTGATATTTCTTTACAATAAATTCTGAGGAAGCTTCAAAAATACAATTGTATTTAGTTGCTGTTGTTATATCCACTTTTTCCTCTATTTTCAACCACACACACACACACACACACACACACATACAAACACAAACACATACACACACACACACACATATATATATATATATATATATATATATATATAGCCATTTTTGTGGAATATTAATTTTCACATTTTTCATCTTATTGGTTCCATAATCTGGTTTGGTCGTTAGAGAATTACACATGTAGCGTAGCTTGAGCAAAAATTACCTAAAGGAGTCCGCCCCTCCTCAGACCTACTACTGGTTTAAATTTTTAAAAAGTTTTCCTTCTCCTAGACAGGTGGCCATACCAAGATCAAAGAGCTCAGTTTGTCTATATACTCATAGCTGAAGTGGGAATAGTTGGTCTCATACCTTTCCCAGGGATAATAGGGCTATGTGAAATACAAACTACCTCATTCAGGACTTGAACTTGGGGAGTCGATTCCACTTCTTACGTTACGCAACGAACGCCCTGTATTTTGGAGGAGTTCCTGTGGTGTGATAGCTAAGTTACAGGATTGTGACATTAAAGTAAGCGAGTTCAAATTCCAGTCGCGGTATTATGTTGATTTTTGGACGAATACCCTTGAGAAAAGTATGAACTCTGTCATCCCACACCTATGGGATAAATAGTACCATTACTGTTTTACACGAGGATAGGGGGCCCTTGTGGCATAGTGGATAAAGTGTTGGACTTCAACATTAAAGGATATATATATACCAACCCTTCCGCACCAGCAGAATGTGACACAAGGTCAATTTCTTAAGCGGTGTTTAACAGGTTTGAATTCAGAGTTTTCATTCTCCTAGAGTGGTTACCTAGCCATGGTTAAAAAGCCCATTTTGCTCTACTATTTACCCAAAAGTAAAAGAAGTTATTCATTTTAAAAAGTAAATGAAATTATTCAATTAATTTAATACTTATTTGATAAATAAATGTTTACTTTAATAAATTGAATTGAATTCAGAGTTTTCCCTCACCTAGACCGATTGCCTAATCAAGGCTAAACATCCCAGTTTGCCCTACTATTTACCCATAGCTGGGGTGAGAGTAGGATGCATACCTTTCCCAAGGGTATTAGCGCTAAGTGAAAATACAATTTTCACGTCCAGGATTTGGACTCTGAGCGATTAGTCCATTTCTCATGATTTAACCATTACACCTCGCGCATCCTCACAACATTGAAGTTAGATTCAACATAGAACTAAGCCAGTTTAAACTCCATGAGCGCCATTGCAATCACTTTCAACCAAATACCCTTGGGAAACATGTGAACACTGTCATCCCCTAGCTATGGGTTAAATAGTACCACTATTAAATAGTACCACTAAGATGGTTTGGTATTAAATAGCTCCAGAAGGTTGATATGCCATTAAATAACGAAAACCGAAATCAAGCTTCCTATTTTTACTCACTTATCTAGTAAAACATGCGTATAACTGTCAAGTATGCAAATATGCACACGCACCCACAAACACACATAAACACAACTACTTACAACTCTATACACGCATAAAAATACATTATTTCTGAAGAAAAGAAGACATTCGCACTTTTTATCACACATATACACACACATACCCCTAGATTCCAGTAAATACCCACAGAAATATACTGGTTATCGTGTACATTATTACGCGCCTGTACTAACTCATGTCCTTAAGCACACACACACACACACACACACACACACACACACACACACACCCATCCAATCATACACCCCAGTAGAGATATCCGTTTCCCTATAAGCACGTACTCGCTTCACATCAGCCG
The DNA here is from genome assembly GCA_023376005.1 of Doryteuthis pealeii. Lineage (NCBI taxonomy): Eukaryota > Metazoa > Mollusca > Cephalopoda > Myopsida > Loliginidae > Doryteuthis > Doryteuthis pealeii. Next base: position 92,242,555 of record CM042141.1, read on the forward strand.
CTTGCACGTGGCTCCTTATTTTTGGGGTCCATATTTCTAGTCTCTTTGATGATGATGTCTCTGCTCTTTGACGTTGCCAAGCGACAGCTCTCTGTAGTCGGCCATTAAAAGTGCATTCTACTTCTGTACACGATAAAGGGGGGGGGGGAGAGAGAAGAGGGGGGAAAAAGGCAAGATAAGCAATTTGTGCGCTGAGGATCCTGGCTCAGCAAAGCAGCGCCGGCGTCGGTGGAGACGGTGGTGGCATTGAGTGAATGAAATCGGGGGTGAACAACAACAATCTACCAAATCTTTGGTAACAATTTCGCTGTTTGTTGACTTACGGTCAAGTCACGCTTAAACTGACACTCATAACAAAACATCATCATCCGACATTACACTGTCGACAGCACGGATTCCCTTGATTCTCACTCGCCATCCATCCCTTCATATTGGTCATCACTCTTGGCAAGCCCTCTAAGCGGTATCCATTGTCCGCACAGACCTAACGATCGCACAACGCAGGTATGACAGCCTCGATTCCATTGATTCTCTCACGCCATTAGGTCATCGCTCTTGGCAAGTCCTCTAGATGGCATCCATCGTCCGCACACAGCTGATGAAAATAAGTTTTTACTGGTCGGCCAACACATGTATGACAGCACGGATTCACTTGATTCTCTCTGAGCAAATAGGTTATCTCTCTTGGTAAGTCCTCTAGATGGCATCCATCGTCCGCACATAGTTGATGAATATAAGTTTTTGCTGATCGGCCAACACATGTATGACAGCACGGATTTCCTTGATTCTCTTCTGCCATATCGGTTATCGCCTTTGGTAAGTTTTGGTTTGGCTTGTTTTTCTTTTAGGGCATATCAACCTTAGTGGGTCATTTAATGCTGATAAAGTTTTGAAATAAAGTTACTCTTAAAGGATACTTAATTTTTTTATAAATACATTTTTATATTTAATGCATAGATGGGACCCTAACAGGTACTACCACTCCGGGTCAGAGTGGAACAGGGAGCAATGGTGATGAAGGGATGCTCCACATTCCCCAAACATCCAGAACTGGGACCTCACCATCAGATAGAGTTTAACGTCATTCCCAGGACATGTAGACCCTCAGCCACCGCCTTCTAGCACCCATATGATAAAAAGGGGTTTGGGTTTGCCATAAGGGCAATAGGGTTGGGGCAATCATATAGGTGCTAGGGCTTGACGTGACCAGCCGATATATCGGAAGGAGCCTCTCCGACCGCCCGTCTAGCCCAAGAAAGGGTTTAAGTGGAGTATTGCAATTCATGGACGCTAAACCACCTGGATTCTATCCTTAAGTATCACGGGTCGCTACCCACGGCCAACAGGTGGCCCCATTGGGGGAGTCTTACCGATCTGCAGAGGTGCAGACGGTGCATTCTAACGTCCCAGCCGTCAAGGCGGCTTTGGTTAGTCCTCAAGACGGCATCCAGTGTACGCACATAGCTGATGAATGTAAGTTTTCATTTACGCTTTGCTGTAACCATACAATAGTATTGCCATTGTTAAGGCTTAGAAGAAGTCTCCAATTATATAATAAATGTTGTTTCCCATTTTTGATTGTAGCGAATCTTTTTCTTCCTCGATTTGCTCTTCCTCTCTACGGCTTAATATTCATTTCCTTTAACTTTTAAGAATTCTTATTTGATAACAGTTTTCACACCTGAAGCATCAGAAAACAATGTGATCTCTCCCGAAAAGAGACGGATTCATACCTTTTCGAGGGGCATTAGCGCAAAATAAATGCAAAGCAGTCTCGTATAGAATTTGAACTAGGATCACCGGGGATATTCATTACACTAAAGGCACCTATCATATGACTTGTTTTCTTCTTTTCCTATTCTTTTTTTAACAATCCTCTACTTCGGTGGTCGTAGTTAACAAGCGACTAAGAAGAATTCTATTTTGTGAATACTTGAGTTGGGCGTCGGTTGAACGATTTGTTTACCATTTTAGCAAGAGACTTGCACCAAGGAATTGTTACAACTCAAAGAACGAAGCATTGGTTCTTACGTTTACCGATTATGAACAAAGCAAGGAATCTACGTTAAGGACTCGCATATATCTTATTATAATGGAGATTGTGTTTTTCTTATATATTACTACTTAAGTCCCAATTCTCTTAGTTATTTACATCACATTCTCCATCATTTTATTTTTATTTAAACCTCAATTATTAATAAAATTGTTTTACATTCTTAATTCTGTTGGCCATATCTACAGGTATTTGCCTCTCATCCCACTTATGAGGGTGTGACACAAGGACATTTTTATGTGGGCCCACCCACAAGCCGAGACTCATGGGTGGCAGGTAGAAACAATTGCGTCGATCCCGTCGGTATTCCCCCTTAAGGGGGCACCTCAGGCGTTAGGCAATAAACCCAGCCCTCAAGGGGGCAGGTTTTGTCTGGGGGATAGCCCCCTGGGATCGACGCTGTAAAGATCCAGGGCCGAAGCCACTGGACCCCCACCCCGTTGGCCGGATCTACATACGAATAACATGCAATTGTATTTAGATATACAATAAAATAGTGGTTTACAGTGTGAACGGGAAGGCTAATTTGCATAATAATATTACAAATTTGATTTTAATAAAAATGTGCTTAAAAAAATTGATAAAAATTGATTTATAATTATTATCTTAATGAATATGAAAAAAATCTCGGGGATGAATCTTAAAAGAAATCCATTAACAAGAAAAAACAACTGGAATTTCATTCTTTACTTCCTATTTTAACTAAATAGTTATATTAGGAAAATTTAGCAATGAAATACGGGAGTGATGGAAGAGTAAGTTTCAGTTGGTATATTTTCCATTATACCAACCTCTGTTTCAAACCATTTTTTCTGTATTCTTATTTAGTTTCATAAGACTTTCTAATTTAGTACAATATCTTAATACATTAAAACTTAAATACGGGGGGTGCATATATTTGCTAGTACAGTTGATATTGGTGTGTGTTGCTGTGTGCTTTGTTGGCTATCTTTTCTGAAATGGCTTAAAGGATTTGAATAAAACTTTGTGGAAATACTCAATGAAATAAAGAAAGTAACTTGAAAAGGGTTATATTGCGGGAAACTACGAACAAGGTGTTGAAATCTAGCTATGAATCATATATAAATTTAGAGAGAGAGAGAGAGAGGGGAAAGAGAGAGAGAGAGAGAGAGAGAGAGAGAGAGTAGAGGTAGAGAGAGAGAGAGAGAGAGAGAGAGAGAGAGAGAGAGAAGAGAGAGAGAGAGAGAAACAGAGAGTTTATATATTCTCGAATATATAATATATATAATGGAGGAGAGAGAGAGTCATCTTGGGTATATAAGAAAGAAAGAGAGAGAGAGAGAGGGGGGGTATAAGTACAGACAGAGAGAGAGAGAGAGGAGAGAGAGAGGGGGGGAGACAGACAGACAGAGACATAGACAGAGAAGAGAGAGAGAGAGAGAGAGAGAGAGAGAGAGAGAGAGAGAGAGAGAGAGAGCGGGAGGGGAGAGAGAAGGGTTTGAGAAAATGATTGATTGATTCTAACGGCATGTCAACTATTCTATGGTTATTTTATGCATTGGTGATAAGAAAACGCTTTCAATGTACGTATATATTTACAGTTTCTGTGTGATTGTTCCTTCAGAGTTTTTTGAAAGAGTGAAAGTGGGATTTGAATTTGCCGCTACCACTTTTATAAGAATACTGGCTACGCCACCTACTTATCGTCTAACGCCAACCCCTCCACTCCACAAGTTCAATTTATTTAGTAGTGTTTAACAGGTTTGAATTTAGAATTTTCCTTCTCATAGACTGGTTGTCTGACCAAGGTTAAAGAGCCCAAGCTGTCTTAGGATTTACTTATAGCTAGAGTGAGAATGGTTATATTCATATCTTTCCTAATGGTAATGTGAAATTCAAACTATCCTGCCCAGGATCTGAACTCGTCTCGTCGCATCCATTTTCTACGATAATCAACATTACACCACGCACCTTTATATAGAAAGTACTCTGTCCTTTTCCTTTAAGAAATCGAACTCACTAAAGAGAGAGAGAAAGAAAGAAATTTTAGACAGGTGATTTGCACTTCCAAAGATTCAACCCATTTCTGTCTGTTGTATAATTCTTCTCGAATTGTTATATACACATTTGCTCGCGTGTATATATATATATATATATATATATATATATATAGAGAGAGAGAGAGAGAGAGGGGGGGAGATGATAGTGTTACTTTTAAACTCTTCTTCTTACTGCTTACCCTGCTTGTTGACTCTTCCTCGGTCACCATGTTCTTTGGTTGACTTCTATTTAAGTGAGGGTCCAGAGTAAGACACTAAACTAGATCTGATGGTGAGACTCCAGTTCTGGAGATTCGGAGAGTGTGTGGTACCCCTTCATTGTCATTACTCCCAGGTCCACTCTGACCTGGGGTGCTTGTACTGGTTAGGCCCAATTTATGTTTCAAATAGATCTGTTTGAAAATTATTCGGATTTGATAGTACTGGTATATAGCCCTTACACACGACATCGGGTATAATAGAGAGAGAGAGAGAGAGAGAGAGAGAGAGAGAGAGAGAGAGAGAGAGAGAGAGAGAGATTATATATTTTCGAATATATAATGGAGGAGATAGAGAGTCATCTTGGCTATATAAGAGAGAGAGAGAGAGAGAGAGAGAGAGAGAGAGAGAGAGAGAGAGAGAGAGAGAGAGAGAGGGGGGCGAGAGAGAGAGAGCTAAATTAGTGATGATGGTCTTCCTTAGTTGTTACACTTCTGTTCACTGCTTCTATTGATCCTATCTCGTCAGCCATTTTCTCTATTGATCTATTGGGCTTCTTTAGTTAAGGGTTGGTTTTCTTTGGACTGGGCTGGTCATTGTTTGTTTCATTTAATTAACACAACAATACGTATTTGTTTCTTGATCAAGTTATGTAAGTCTATTCAAAATTCTAACAACAGGTACGTTCATAATTTATGGCTAATATGGGAGAGAGAGTGTAGAAGATGATAGTCTTACTTTTTAACTCTTCTTACTGCTTACTCTGCTTTTTGACTCTTCCTTGGTCACCATGTTCTTTGGTTGACTTCTATTTAAGGGCTGGTCATCTTCTTTTGTTCTTCTAGTTGGGCTGGTCATTTCTTAATTTAATGAACACACAATACTTGGTTGTACTTATCAAGTTTTATTTCTTAGCCCATATTCTGCCGCGGGGTGGATGGATCCCGGAAGAGCCGACAATTTGTCTCTCTCCTTCGAAAACTGGGTCGCATATGCTAACTAAACTTATTCTCACGTGTCCAATCGCGCGCCTTCTAAAGTGTCAAAGTTTATTAAACGTCACCAGTAATTTTCCATGGATTTTAAATTCAAATTCTAGCTACAGTTACGTTCGCAATTTATGACTGCCCATAAATTGTAACAGAAATATAAATTGGTGGATTCATTTTTGTGGGAGGGGGGCTGTGCTTTCTTCTCAAAAAATACCCCAATGCAAATTTTCACCTTTTCTACGTTAAATGTTCTTTACGCTATTGATTTCTGTATAAATATCTCCAGTCTCATAGAGCCCACTCAAAAAGATCTCATATCAGATACCAGATTTTATATCTGATATCTGATTAGATATCAGATATCAGATATCAACAAAATTAACTTTTATAGAAATTTGGGATTTTCCCTTAGGTATCGATTTCCTTCATAAAATGTTTGTTCCAGCCAACCATAAAATGTTTTCTTTCTTTCTTTCTTTTTTTCTTTCACTGCCACCTCTATGTGTGTGGGAGTGAGTAAAATTGTTTTAACTTGTTAGCTGGCATTGTCGCATGTGACATGTGACCTCTAATTTTCTCTCACTTACAAACCGCTCACATCAATTAGCTTCAGTTACCTTTTGTTTCTTCTCCTAGTACTATCATTATATCACTTTCTCCATTCTCTCTCTCTCCTCTCTCTCTCTCTCTCCCCCCCTCTCTCTCTCTCTCTCTCTCTAATAACCCTGTCGGTGGGGGCTTAGAATCCTCCGATTTTTTAAAAACCTAGTTACCAATGGAAAACGAGAAAAGAAATCTACACTCAGATTTATAAATTGAAATATTTTCAATAGCTCTTAAGTAAACATCAAACGCTGTAATAATTAAATTGTCATACTGTGGTATATCCACAGGTCTCTGCAATTTTCTTAGAGGCCGTTAAAGATGTAGACAGCGGATGTATCCTGTCCTTTTCTTGTTTTCATACTTCTCGGGCGATACCCCCTCTCTCTTTTTCTCTCTTTCTTTCTTTCATACTTTCTTTCTCTCTCTCTCTCTCCCTTTCGCTCTCTCTCTCTCTCCCCCTCTCTCTCTTCCTCTTTCTTTTTCTATCTCGCACTGATTAAAATGTTGAAGGTTTCTATTTATACCCGACGCAACCTTTCTGCTATGCCACTTAAGTTGACGGCTTGACAACACCCGATGTTGCATTTGAAATGTAAACATATTTGTTTACACACTGTCATCTGTCATCAGGCGACCTTGGCATAACTTTATGTCATTTCAATACTTATGTTTACCAAACTCTAGCTGACAACCGCATTACGCTATCGCCCGTGAGTGCATCTATTCAGGCACATTCCAAGGCTGTCCCTAATTGTGTTGTGTTTATTGGGTGTGGCTGCAGAGTATGTTGTGGGGTCTGCAATATGTCCCACACATGCTCAATAGATGTCCGGAATTTAGAGTCCAGGAATACCCTTGTTAGTATTAATCGTCTTTCTGCCCCCAAAGATCTGTTATGTTGCGTAGTTGGGCGAACAGATTGGTTGTCTGGTTGCTCAGATTTTACGGCATGTCAACACTTGTTGGGTCATTTTATGCCGAAGACGTTTTGATTCATTCATTCTTGATGGGCATTCAATTTTTTAAAACTCATTTTAAAACCCTAAGTATGGACCAAAGTGGAGTCTTGCTTGTCATGCAGTGCTTAGCCACCAAGCCTCAGGGTCGTCACCCACAGCCAACAGGTGCAGAGGTGCAGTGTATTATTCTGCCTCAGCCCACAGGACGTTAGGCGAAAAGGCGACTCTTGCTTACTGTCACTTGTTCCTGTCCTGGCTCCCAAAATTCTGGATCACCTCATCTGCTCGAGGGTTTTCAGTGAATACAGATTCGTTTTTATCCCAGATTATCATCAGAGAGGATTAATCCCATGTTTCCCAAAGTAGGATTTGATTTTAAAGGGGCAGTTGAGAATGAGTTATTAACTGTATTCTTTCTCGTAAGTGTGTGTGTGTGTGTGTGTGTGTGTGTGTGTGTGTGAGTTAATACAACACAGTGCATAAACAATATGCATGCATAAAAAATATTTGTGTGTGCTATTTTGAACAAATCGTGGAATCAGTACCCCACAAGAAAGCAGCTGTACGGCCACTCGCCCTCTATCACACAAACCATCCCGAGTAAGACGGACAAGACATGCTGGACATTGCTGGAGAAGTAAAGATGAACTCGTAAGCGACGTCATCCTTTGGAAACCAGCACATGTACATGCCAGTGTGGGTCGCCCAGCAAGGACATACATAGACCAGCTTTATGCAGATACTAGCTACTGCGCGAGGACTTACCAGGGACAATGAGTGACAGGGACGCTGGGCGAGAGGTTGTCATGGATATCCGTGCCGACGACATGATGATGATGATGTATGTGCAATTAAGTAAGTTAAGGTTTTGAATTATAACAATTATATGTCACAGGATTTTAAAGATGTTTAAATTTGGCATTATCCTAAAGAAATGGTCTCTGTGGTAAAGTATTGAGAATCGAAATAGCCGAGGCTTCTACGATACGACATGCATTTCGATTGTGGATAAAAGCGATTATTGAAGATTTCTGCAAAAATAAAATTATGATTTGTTAATAAATTGTGTGTTACTAACGAATTGGATATATTTCCAAATTTTAGGTTTTTAGAGTATTCATACAATCGTTTATTTTAATTTCTGGCAGTTTCACCGATGTAGACCTTATCGCATTGTTCACAACATATTTTATAAACACCGGCATTGGATTCTTGTTTATTTGTGGAGTGTTTTAGTAAATATCTAATTGTTTGGCTTGTGCGGGGGACAGTTTTAATCAAGATGATTTAGATTTCTTTCAATTAAAGGCGTTATAGGGCTTTGAGGTAGTGTGATGTACTTGGTTTTGGGTTTGTTGAGTTAATAGAATATTGTTTATTTTTGTAGATTTTAATAGCTTTTAACTTGGCGCGATGTATGAAGGAAACGGGGTATTGTAAATTAATAAAAAGATTTGATGATGTATTCATATTCTTCATTTAGAAAATTTGGAGAACAGATTCTTTGGGCCCTAAGGAAAAAAAACCTATAATAATGCCACTTTTTGTCTTATCCTACTTTCATAAATTATAATCAATTTTCCTGCGTAGGTATAATCAAGTTATGGTAAAATCAACTTCTGGTAAAATTAAGTCATGGTAAGATCATTTTGTGTTAACAACATATATATATATATATATATATATATATATATATATATATATATATATATATATATATATATATATATATATATATATATATATATGTGTGTGTAAAACGAATTTCATTTCAAATAAGGATTTACTCTGATGAAAGTCGAATTCTCTTTGTGTGCGGAACATTTCTACATTTTTTCTATTATTATTTCATTTGGTTATTTAAAAATAATAATACTTTGAATAATGTACACATGGATAAACTCCTGACCGAAACACGTTTAAGTAAAATTGATTAAAATATCCTATTTTATCCATTCTATACTTTCTTTCCTTTATTTATTTTTTCAACACACACACACACACACACACACACACACACACACACACCACACACACACATATATATATATATATATATATATATATATATATATATTATATATATATATAAATGCAAACATCCATGACATTAAATCAATGTACAAAATAAAAATAAAAAAAGAATAAATAAAAATGATCCCACATTTGAGAGAGAAAAAATTAAGTCCCTGCTGAATCCTGTTGAGCCATTTTTTACACAGTTATATGATATAACTAACAGAATACCCGGTCGATGATCCAACTAAAGGGATTTTAAGAACCCCAGGTAGGGAGAACGAAGATGCAAATCTAACTCAGATGTTCATAGAGACATCCTTAATAAATAAGATTTATTCTATACATTAATGATTTGAATATAAATTAAATCCACATTGATAAACTTACGTAATTCCTGAGGGCATTGTGACATAAGCAGTGACCTCAGGCACCCATGGTCCACAAGTGGTTCCATTAGGGAGGGGGAGTCTTATCCCTCTGCAAAGATTCTAAGGCTGAACTTCATTTTTTTGGCACAATTAAATGATATCATGTTTTCCTATCTGATTTAAATAATGTGTAGACAGCTTTATGCTTTCAAGCATTCCTATTTAAAACTATTATTTAACTAATAATTTATACACAATTAATAGGTTTCTTTTTAATAATAATAATTTATTTGTCCAGTTATATTATTTCAAGTATTCTTATCTAACACCGATAATTTTCACGCAATTAAATGGTTTCGAGTAACTAATAACAATCTTTAGGTTACAAGTCTTCGTAATAGTTAATAGGTTTCTAGTATTTTTATCTAATACTAATAATTATTAAACAGAACTTCTTAACACTTTTAGGGTTATTTTGTGCCTAGAGGTAAGGGAATCCCATTAATCGTACGTTTATATTTAATATTTTTGTGTACTTGTTTCTCAAGATTTTTTTGCACGTAGTTATATATCAAATATTCCTATCTGATACAAATAATTTGTACACAGTTGTATGGCTTCAAGTATTTCAATAACTACGAACAATTTCTAAACATACCTATTTGATCCATTGATGGGACCCTAAAATATACTAGCACTCCGGTTCAGATTGAAGCTGGAAATAATGATAATAAAGGGATACTCCATGCAACCCAGATTTCCAGAGCCGGAACCTCAACAGGGCATTAACAGGAAAGGCACAACCATTTCAGCCACAAGACATGTCCTGGTTTTGAAGTTATCCAAGATTTTCTTTTCAGCTTCTGTTTTCTGATTTTAGCTTCAAGGCATTGCGAGTTTAACAAACCTATGTTGAGCTTCAATCTAACTGTCACCGTGCTGTGCAAACCGGGGGGGGGGGGGGAATGTAGAAAATAAAGAAAAGACTAAAACATAGCTGCCCTTAATCTTGAGAAAAACAAGACGTCGAACGAACTGAACAACGCCCACAAATCCGATCTGGAGCAGAAAGAACACACACACACACACACACACACAATATATACATATATATATATATATATATATAATAATATATATATATATATACTAAGATACAATAGCGTAAGGTGAGAAGTCAGAATAGAAAGCAATAAGAAGTAGAGTATATCTGTCTTTGATGTTTTGTTTTATTTCAAATATTTCATGAATGAAGAATCAATCATCAATCATCATCATCATCATCATCATCAATACGTATCAACTGCACGGATTTCTTTGACTCGCTCTCGCCAGCCATCCCTCTTGGTAAGTTCTCTACAGCAGTGATTCTTAACCTTTTTTTAACCGATGACATCCTCTGATTCCTATTTTACTCTGTTGTATCTCCCATAGCCATTCGATGTTTAAACATCCTATTGTATTCATATGATTAAATATTTTTACTTGCCTGTACCCCCAAAAATGTCATATAGTACCCCAGGGGGGTATAGAGCAGTGTTTCACAACCTTTTCCTCTTTGTAGCCCATTTTTGGTATCAAAAAACTTCCTGGCCCTTATAAGCCCAAATAGAAATTCCATGTAACAGTGTAACATAATAGCGAGAGAGAGAGAGAGAGAGAGAGAGAGAGAGAGAGAGAGAGAGAGAGAGAGAGAGAGAGAGAGGGGGGGGAGGGGGGGAAGAGGAGAGAGGCGGTTGAGGGGGTAGGCCCAGGAATGTAAGAGTTAACGTGTAGTTTAGCATGGAAAGTTTTTTTAGGATGAGTCCAGCACAACACGACATGTCGTTTTCCTATAGGTCACGTGGAGAAGTGTGGAAGAATGAGAGGTGAGTCAGTTTGGAACGAAGCGGTGACTGAGTGAGAAGTGTCTCTCACTCTAGGCAGTTTGATGTTGAGAAAAATAAAACTATCTCATGAGAAAAAGTAAGTTTCGCCTTGTGTAATAACTAAAAACTATAAATATCACAAGGCAAGATATCCTCTAGCATCTCAAGTTGGTTCCAGACTTAAAACATCTAAGAATGCCAACATCAACTCAACAGCCAGATTCGATCTTTTTAAGTAGAACGAACAAAAAAGTAAAAGAAAGAGAGATGAGTATACTACGAATTATTTTTTATATGAACATCATCACTCGATTTCAAATGGTGTCTATCAATCAGTGAGTTAAATTGAACTTCCAAACTTTAGTTGAGCTTCAGGCATAAGTCTTTTATCTTTTCAATCTGCAATAAATTATATTTCTTTATTAGGACATCATTTGCTACAGAAAATCCCGCCTCAACAACCAACCAACCAACCAACCAACCAACTAATCACCCCCGGGCCTATTTTAGAAATTTCTCAGGCCAACTTGTGGGCCTAAGGACCCAACGTTGAGAACCATTGCTTTAGACATAAGTAAAATGAGAACAGCAGCAGCAGCAGCAGCAGCACAACAACAGCAGGTAGCGAATAGTAGGTAC
>CM042141.1:92259277-92271777 GCA_023376005.1 Doryteuthis pealeii
TATTAACATCTATCTATCTATTTATCTATCTATCTCTGATTTCCCAGCACTATGGTTCAACCCCTGCACTCTCTGGCTTTCTTCAAGTGCATTTTGTTTAAAAGGCAATGGATACAAGGTTTCAATTGTCGATTTCATTTATAGACCTAATACGTGTGTACATACAAAGTATGTCCGAAAAGTTCAAGCACTGGTGTCATTCTTCAATGTGAGGAGCATCGTACACTGCGAGTTCTTGTCGCAGGGACAGACGATCAACCAGCATGTCTACAAATAGATACTGTGGCGTTTGCTTCGTTCAGTGCGCGAGAAGAGGCGAGAGGTGTGGCAGGACAACTCTTGGGGGCTTCACCATGACAACGCACCTGCACACACTATCCTGAGTATCCGAGAGTTCCTGGCCCAGAAAAACATCACTGTGCTGGAACAACCTCTCTACTCTCCCGACCTGGCTCCGTGTGATTTTTTCCTCTCCCCCAAGCTTAAGGGGATCATCAAGGGAACCCGTTTTGAGGGTTTGCACGACATCAAAAAGGCCGTGACGACAAAATTATGGAGAATCCCGTGAGAATCCCAGAAGAATCCTTCCTGAAGTGAACACAAGCGTGGCAGAGAAGGGTGATGAAGTGTATTACACCCCAGGGGGATTACTTTGAAAGGGATAACTTGTAGTTTGTAGTTTAGATTGGAAATAATTTGTTTGTGACACCAGTCCTGGAACTTTTTGACATACTTCGTATACACAGTTTAAAAAAGCAATATTCAAATCTATACATTAACATCTATCTATCTATCTATCTTTGATTTCCCAGCATCAATATACACGTTTCCGGACTCATCGTAGCTGTTATATCCACTATGTTTCGATCGCTGCTCTCTCCGGCTTTCTTCAAGTGGCTATAAAAGACAAATAAATACGACCAACCAATGCAAGGTTTCAATTGTCGATTTCATTTATATACTTCATACGTCTGTATGTATATACACAGTTAAAAAAAACTATATTCAAATCTATACATATTAACATCTGTCTATCTATCTATCTATCTATCTATCTGATTTCCCAACATAAATATACACTTCCTCTAACTGCTTACTTGTCTCGGACTATAGGTAATAATTGTCATAGTCATAACGTTTCGACCGCTGTACTCTCCGGCTTTCTTCGGGTATTTTCTTATTTGATAAGCAAAGAAATACAAGCAACACAAGGTTCCAATTATTCATATCCTTTATACTCAAGCACACGCATTTCTAAATTAGTGTTTATATTTGAAGAATCATAAACTAGACCATACCTACTGTACTAAGATTGAAATTATAACTTCATTCATTTGTATATATACACAATTAAAAAAAGAACTATATTAGAATCTATGCATATTAACACCATTTCTTCAAGTATCTATCTATCTATCTATCTATCTCTGATTTTCCAACATCAATATACACGTTTTAGAATACTTACATGTCTCGGACTCATCATAGCTGTAACAGCTATGATGAGTCTATTCACTATGTTTCGATCGCTGCACTCTCCGACTTTCTTCAAGTATCTTTGTTTATAAGGCAAAAAATCCGACCAATCAATCCAAGGTTTCAATTGTCGATTTCATTTATATACTCCATACGTCTGTATATATTCACAGCTTTGAAAAAAACTAAACTCAAATCTGTTCATATTAACATCTATCTATCTATCTATCTATCTGATTTCTCAAAATAAATTTCTAGATTGGTGTTTATATTCGCTGAATCATGAATTAGGCCATACCTACTGTACAAAGATCGAAATTATCCCTCCATACGTTTGTATATATACACAATTTAAAAATCTATATTAGAATCTATGCATATTAACAATGTATCTATCTATCTATTCCTGATTCCCCGATTTATATACAAGCACGCAAATTTTAAGATTGGTGTTTATATTAGCACAGTCATTCATCAGGCCATATCTACTTTATAAGAATCAAATCATTACTCCATATATATATATATATATATATATATATATATATATATATATATATATATATATATACAAGGTGTGTCAAAAAAGTTAATATCGTCGATCCCAGAGGGCTATCCCCCCAGGCAACACCTGCCCCCTTGATTTAAAGGGGCAAGGCTGGGTTTATTGCCCAGCGCCTGAGGCGTCCCCTTGAGGGGGAACGTCGACGGAATCGGTGCAATTTTTTCCACCTGCCACCCATGAGTCTCGGCTTGTGGGTGGTCCCACGTTAATAGGGCCTTGTGTCTAACCCGTACACGTGGGGTATGTGGTAAATATCCTAGTATGTAGATATGGCCAGCAGTATTAATAATGTAAAACAATGTATTAATAATTGACGTTTGAATAGAAATAAGATCTCGGAGAATGTGACGTAAATAACAAAGGGAATTGTATCTTGAGTAGTGATAGAGTTTCGGTTACAGACAAACACACAATCTCCATTATAATAAGATTATTATCAGTATTATACGTTTTGCAAAACTGGGCGCAATATGGAAAAATGTATGTATACGTATGGGTGCGTATGTGTAAACAGAATCATGTAACATTTGAATGGTGTGATAATTAGATCATCATACTGTGGTATATCCACAGGTCTTGCTATTACATATTAAACACCTATCTATCTATCTATCTATCTATCTATTTATCTATCAAATTTCCAAACATCAATATACAATTTCTCTGATTGCTTATATGTCTCGGACTATAGGCATATTATAGTTGTTATCTTATGATAATGGAAATTTGGCGTCTGTCTGTAACCGAAACTACGTCACTGGTTACGTCACAATATCCCCAGGAATTGCATAAGTTTATCGATGAGTATTTAATTTATCGTTAGATTTGCCTTAAAACACCCCATGTTATTAACGCGTTTAAAATAATTCAATGCGTCTTATATATCACTACGAAATAAAGGCTTACATAATATGTTGTGTGTTTAATTCGCATAGGGTTTTAATAAAACCGGGTTTAACAAATATTTATCTCTAATGTATTAAAATCACTATCATGTTTTTTTTTATAGAGAAACCAATTCAAATATAATTAGAATATTTGTAATATTGTGTATGCGTTCTTATTTAATTTCGTTTAATCTTTCTAATCTAATATATTTCATTACATTAAAAATTAAACACTCACACTGGGAGGGTGCATATTCTTGCTAGTATTCCCAATGTTTCGATCGTTGTACTCTCCAGCTTTCTTCAGATGTGAACGAAAGGCTAATTTGCATATTGATATTAAAAAATCGAATTTTATAAATATGTGCTTAGTATTATTGATTTCTAACTGTTTGGTTTTATTTTAATGAATATAAGCAAAAATCTCTAAATAAATCTTAAAAGAAATCCATTAACAAGAAGAAATAACTGTAATTTTATTCTTTACTTCCTATTTTAACTAAATAGTTAAATTAGCAAAATTTAGCAATGAAAGACGGGAGCGATGAAAATGACGGAGGTAGTTAGTTTCATTAATCTTTCTAATTTAATACATTTCATTACATCAAAACTTAAATATTTGCGCGCCAGGGGGCGCATATTCTGGCTAGTATTTATCAATAAAGGTACTTATAAAAGTTTAGAAAATAAAACTCAAAACAAATAAACATAAATTATTACGTACTACACTGGTGCTCTGGTACTCCTCGCAAATACACCTGCACAATCCGAATCCTTGTTACACAGCCTAAAAAAGGCAGCACCGAACATCGGAACTCCAATAAAACTGAGTTCATGTATTTTAAAAACAAAGGAGACATCTCCACTCTCGATGACAAACTCCTAAACTCGGTAGAACAATTTAAGTTCCTAGGCAGTAATATCTCCTCCACAGAAAGCGATGTCAATGCACACATAGAAAAGGCACGGTCCGCTATAAATAGATTATCAGTCATATGGAAATCCGAACTCACAGACAAGCTAACGAGACAATTCTTCCAAGCCGTTGTTGTATCAGTGCTGCTGTACGGTTGCACCACCTGGACCCTAACGGAGCGACTAGAGAATAAACTAGATGAGAGCTGCACAAGAATGTTGCGTGCGATCCTAAACAAAACGTGGAAACAGCACCCACGAGAAAACAGCACCCCACGAGAAAACAGCACCCACGAGAAAACAGCACTCCACGAGAAAACAGTTGTACAGTCACCTGCCCCATATCACCCAAACCATCCGAATAAGACGAACAAGACACATAGGGCACTGCTGGAGAAGCAAGGACGAACTCATAATTGACGTCCTCCCGTGGAAGCTAGCACATGGGCACGCCAGTGTGGATCGTCCAGCAAAGACGTACATTGACCAGCTTTGCGCGGATACTGGATTCTGTGTAGAGGACCTCCCGAGAACAATGAGTGATAGGGACGGTTGGAGAGAGATTGTCATGGATATCCATGTTAATAGCGCGACGTGATGATGACGATGATAGATTTGGATATATTGCATTAAAATCATTATGTTTATACTTTATTTCAAATTACATCGAGTAAGTCAATTTCGTCTTTAATTCCATCGTGTGTTTCGCTAAAATAGCCACACACCCACCATCTCACAATTAGAGACCTATATCAGACACATAGAAGCTACCTTGATGTTTTTCGGAATTACTTTTACTGGATATAGATGTGTGAGTGTATGGTTGGGCTACACACTGAAAAGGTCAAGCAAGTAAGTGAAAAGTGCATTGAGTAAAAGTGATAATTTTTTAAACAAACATTAGCGGAATTAAATCAAATTTCGGGTTACGTCTCGACTTACTTGGGAATTTCTTTCTGTGTTTGTTTTATGGAAACCCGATCGTTGAACAGGGGATTTAGACTTTGCCTATTTAGAAATAATGCACTTTTTTTATGCTCATATGAGTCTGAAAATTCGCCTTGTCTAATTCGACCTCCTCTATTTTCACTTATTATTTCTACTGCCTTGCTATTTCTACTCCTCTCTTTCTCTCTCTCCATCCCCTCCCCCCTCTCTCTCTCTCTCTTCCTCTCCCTTCATACACACTCTCTCTCTCTTTATATCTTTAAATATTTCACTCTATTTTTCTTCATTCACCCACAAATACTATCTATCCGTCATCCTCTATTTCGCTCATTATTTCTACTCTCTTGCTATTTGTACTCCATCTATCTCTATCTTTCTCCCCCCTCTCTCTCTCTCCTCTCACTCACTCTCCTTCTCTCTCTCTCTCTCTCTCTCTCTCTCTTTTTATATCTATCTCTACATATTTCCTCATTCAACAAAAAAAATATCTATTCGTTTTCCTCTATTTCACTTAATATTTCTACTCCCTTGCTATTTCTACTCCTCTATCTCCATCTCTCTTTTACTCTCTCTCTCTCTCTCTCTCTCTCTCTCTCCTTCTCCTTTTTTTTCTCTCTCTCCCTCTCCCTTTCTCTCTCTCTCTCTCTCTCTATCTATCTATCTATCTATCTATCTCTTTCTTTCACTATCTATCCACCTATCTCTAGATATTTCTGACTATTTTTCTTCACCGAACCAGAAATACTAACTATTCCTTGTCTAATTCGTCTTCCTCTATTTCTCTTATTATTTCTACTCACTCCTCTCCCCCCTCCCTCTCTTTCTCTTTAGCCACCCACAAATACTAACTACCCGTTGTTGGACTGGATTTAGCCCCGGGGCTGGTATCTCAAGGGATTTCATTGTTATTCATTATGCACAGTTTAAGCGAGACCCTGTAAAACGATAAATGGGGCTTTATATATAGTAAGTCAAAAGCAGATGTAGTTTCAGATTATATAAACAAGTATATATAATAATATATAACAAACTTTATTCAACGAACCATCCACCTACTTTTGGCTAATCCCGTTTGTACACACACACACACACACACACATACATACATACATACATACATACTAAGGGCCGGCTTAGCTCAGTCGGTAGAGCGTCAGCCTAGGAACCACAAGGCTCCTGGTTCGATACCGACCCTCGCCAATTCAGCGTATGAGTAGCACAGGGATCCGTGCGGTAAAGTAAGGATCTGATGGTAGGTGTGGCGCAAAAACAATCTCCTTGGTCTGGCGCTAGTGAAAAGGAGATAGACTCCCTCACTGACAAATGTGCGATGCGTAGAACATCGTACAGCCTGTTTCGACTTTATTAAGTCTCATCAGCGAGACCTAAGGAGACTTGCTGTCACTCAGACTCCAGTGAAAGACCATCAGCTAATGCTGATGTGAAAACTCAAAAGGAGTAAATAATAATACAGACATTAGATGGTTGATCACATTAACTCTTTGCCTACTTTAAACCACTCTCAGCAGCTGTCCCACCACTGTGCGCAAAGTACAAAAACTGATGGTTTGTTCATTATAATTGAGCAGAAGGACTCAGGTTTGTTTTATAATTATACTAGATTAGAAGAAAAACCTTTAATTCAAACCTATTAAACTCCAGAAATTGACTCTGTGTCATCATATTTGCTACTGCGAAGGGATTGATAAATGCATATACATCCTTTTTCTATTCATGGATATCTTTATTAAAATCTGTTTATTTTTCTATTTGTCTTTTTTTCTGTTTCTGTCTGTACACATTTTATTCTCTTTGTATTTAAACCTTAACTTTTATACTAGAAGTGGCTACATAGCATCACCTGGGTAGAGGGGGGAACCTTGGTGTATTGATTTGTTTTCTTTTGAGATTTACAAATGCTGGAAATTTTTAAGAAGAATTTCAATGCTATCTCTATGTATATTTTGATTTTTAAATATCTTTGAATATAAATCAAATCTTCATAATTTTTGTACAAAAAGCAGGAACCGGTGATATTTAATGCGGACATATACTTACTATGTCATATTAAAACTCAGATTACAATAATAATATGACTTTATTTTAATAGAATGAGTTCAGGGGTGAATCGATAGTGAACTTTAAAATATCCCATCATACAGGTAAAAAAATACCAATGAAATTTGGTAGGCAAACAGTTAATTCCAAATTATTATTATTACTATATTAAGTATTTTCATTCACTAACCATTACATTCATTTACTAAGTTTATTTTATTTTGGCTCAAGGCACCCGGTATGAATCGAACTCACTAATAATCGTCTGTTTAATTACTTTACTAACTATTACACCATACAGAGCTCTCAGTTACCAAGTTTGGCACAAACTAAGGTGAACAAGTATTGGGCACCCAGTATGAATCAACATCACTAATAATGCTTTGCTAACGTTGCTCAATAACTGTTGCAACACACAAGGTGCCCAGTCATTTACAAAGCTTGACTTTGTTTGGAATAAGGCTGGAAATATGGAGCACTCTGGGAGAATAGAACTCTTTATAAATAGTCTGCAAGCCTAGCTCACTAGACAGGATACAATGCGACGGGAGGCGCTCGTCTGTAATGGTTATCATCGTAGGCAATGGATGGGACAAGCCCAGTTTAAATCCTGGACGAGACTGTTTACATTTCCTATGTCGCTAATACCCTTAAGAAAGGCATGCATCCAACGTATTCCCTCTCCAGCTTAGGGTAAATAGTAGGGCAGATTGGGTTCTTTAACTTTGGTTAGGCAACTATTCTAGGATAAGAAAAACTATGAATTCAAACCTGTTAAACTTCACTTAACATATTGACCTTGTGTCACACCCTACTCCTATGGAAGGGTTGGTAAATATATATACAACACGACGAGACCTATCGGAATAAAAAAAAGTATCTTTCAACCAAATTTGAGCTCGAATATAAACTTGCTGAATGAATGGAGCCATAACCAATTTGGTCATGGAAGCCTATACCTAGACAGTGCCAGAATCTATTCAGGGTGATTGTAACGTAACTCTCTTCTCTATTTTAAAAATGTAATAATTTATTTCTGAATTATTATTTTTTACAAAAATATGAGAAGAACACACATAACATGGAGTTTTATTCAAAATTCTCTATGGGCATCATCATTATCCTCCAACCACTTAGGAATCGCATCAATTGATCTTCCCAGGAATTCTTGTGGGATGGCAGAAATAAATTCTCGTATTTGTCCTTCAAGTTCTTCCAAAGTTGTTGACTATGGAAAATAAACTTGTTTCTTCAACCGACCTCAAAGAAAAACGTCTCATAGGGTGTTAAATCAGGGCCTCTGGCCGGCCACTCATGTAGACCACGTCTACCCATCCATCTCACAAGAAAAAGAGGATCAAGCCATTCACGAACAACAATAGAAAAGTGTAAAGGAGCACCAACAACCAACAACACAGATTTAATTGCCATTTATCAAAGAACATGTGTTGTATTTTGGTTGGAGGTAAATTTTATGTGAAATGTAATATAAAAGAAACAATCAAAACAGTACAAATAATCACAAAGAAGTTTGAGTCGTAATAAAATTGTCCGTTATATGTCTACTAGCAGTGGCTACCCGGCGTCGCCTGGGTAGCGGGGAATTTTTAAAGTTAGTCCCGCAGATCCATTATTACTGAATCGTGAGTTGAATCCTCGTGGGATGCCCGATTTAAATCCCTATGTAAAAAATAGACCTTACATTAACCCAGCTACTCTGAAAAGAAATGTTAATGTCTACTATTTACAATATTAAATGAATTAAAAAAATCCATTAAAATTTTATTTCTTGATTATTTTTCACGAATATAAATCAAATCTCTATTATTTTTACTCAAAACCAAGCTCTGGTGATATTTAATGTGTATATATATTTATTTTATCGTTAATTGTTTTATTTTCGAAATTTTCTCCGGACATACATATACACACGACTGCCCTTTATATATGTATAGATAGATTATAAATTGTATCAAATGAACAACAAGTTACAAAGATTTGGTTTGGTTAATGAATTTTCCTATTTACAAATTCTTATTAGTGTTAAAGCTTACTTGTATTTGTTCACCTGGTTCGAGGAGAATTAGTATTCGTGAACTTGTCTATTCGCTGGCTGCTACCTTTCTGCTCCCTAATACCATAAATCCCCCTCGCCCTCAGAATATCCGTTAGTTAGCAGGAGTTTTGAATTTTTGGCATCGGTCAGTTTGGCCTTGTCTATTTTTAGAATACGATTATTTTTTTATCTGTTCCTCCAAACTTGGTCTAACAAAAATCTACAGCTTACTAACCATTACTCTAACCATTACACATACATTAAAGAATTGAGAAAAATGTAACAGCATGAAATAAAAATAAAAAATAGTTAAAATTAGGGAATTACTTTTCAATCACCCTGTATTAAAGTGTGCATGTAGTGAGAAAACAGAACCAGAAAAAGAAGAAAGGGAAAGTATGTTTGGTGGATTCAGTTTGTCGACTCTTAGAAATCGGTAAGATATTGTCAGGAATTCTGAACTCTAAACATATTCTTCGGTCTTCAATAGCAAATCCCACCGAAAAGGCCATGTCAGTCAACGAGTCCTTTTCTCCTTTTTTTTAAACCCTCAAATTCCACCCCTAAGACATTCTTCTAGTCACGTCGATCTGTGAAGGAACCACCACCCACACTGAACAATTCTATTTTGATGTTCAGGTTTAGTGGAAAAGTTCAAAGTGACGGCCGGTAGCGATGAAATAGCTCGATTGACAGATAGCCAGACAGCTAGGATTGTTGATCTTAAGGAAAGGGAATGTTTGTAAAAATATGGGAGACTTGACGGGTCCAGATTACAAGAAAAATCAAAACAAAAACTAAATAATAATAATAATAATATAATAATAATGATAATAACAATAATAATAGTGGTAGTAGTAGTAGTAGTAGTAGTAGTAGTAAGAAGAAGAAGAAGAAGAAGAAGAAGAAGAAAAGGAAGAAGAAAATGACGAAGAAGAGAAAAATGAAGAAAAAGGAGACAAAAAAAATTTAGAAAAAGAAAATAGAAATTAAGAGGATAGAGAGAAAAATGATAATAAAATGAATGAAAAAATATTCATGAGAAAAAGAGGAAAATTATGAAAGAATTTTTTAATGCAAGAATTGTAAGAAAAAGAACAAGAAAAGGAAGGAAGAAAGAAAAGCGATTTCAAAAGCAAAAATTATTTTTTAAAAATATAAAAGAAAGGAAGAAAAAATACATAAAAAGAAAAAATTGTAATAAAGAAAGAAAGAAAGAAAGAAAAAGGGAAGAAAAGAAGAATAATTTAAAAATGAAAAATTCCAAGAAAAGAAAAATGAAAAGAAGAAAGAAAGAATACAAAAAGAAGAATTAAATGATAAGAAATAAATAAATGAAGGTAAACGGGAGGTGAAAAAGAAAATTTTAAAAGGAAGAATTGTCAGAAAAGGTAAAAGAAAAGGAAAGAAAGAATAAAATGTAGAAACTTAAAGAAGGAGAGAAAGAAAGAAAAGAAAGAAAGAAAGAAAGAAGAAAGAAAGAAAAAGATTTTTAAAAGCAAGAACTGTAAGAAATTGAAAAAGAAAAGAAAAGGAAGGAAGGAAACAAAGATAGGATAAAATGAAGAAACTTTAAGAATGAAAGATAGATAGATAGATAGATAGATAGAATTTTAAAAGGTATGAACTGTAAGAAAGGGAAAAAGAAAAGGAAGGAAGGAAAGAAAGATAGGATAAAATGAAGAAACTTTAAGAATGAAAGATAGATAGATAGATAGATAGAATTTTAAAAGGTATGAACTGTAAGAAAGGGAAAAAGAAAAGGAAAGGAAAGAAGAAAGAAGAGTTGGAAGCGAAGAAAGAAAGAAGAAGAATAACAAAAGAAAGTAACGGTATTAACAAATAAATGATCTCACGTGGTTTAATGGTTAGCAAGCTAGATGTGCAGACCATTAGTGAGTTCGATTCTCATTCGGCGCCCCATGCTTCTGGCCTTGTTCCACATCTAAGCTAAGCAAGAACTCTAAGAGAGGAAAAGGAAAAAGAAAGAAAGGAGAGTTGGAACCGAACGAAGAAGAAATAACAAAAGAATGAAACGGTATAAACAAATAAGATATTTTTAAAAGGTAAAATCTGTAATAAAAGCATAGAAAGAAAGAAAGAAGGAAGGAAGAAAGAAAGAGAGAAAGAAGAGTTGGAAGCGAAGAAAGAAAGAAAGAAAGAAAGAAAGAAGAGTTGGAGGCGAAGAAAGAAAGAAGAGATAGAAGCAAAGAAGGAAAGAAAGAAAGAAAGAAAGAAGAGTTGGAAGCGAAGAAAGAAAGGAAGAAAGAAAGAAAGAAAGAAAGAAAGAATAATAAAAGAAAATAACGGTATAAACAAATAAAGGACTTTTAAAAAGCAAAAACTGTAAGAAAGGAAAGAAGAAAAGGAAAGAAAGAAAAAGAAAGAAAGAAAGAAAGAAAGAAAGAAAGAAAGAAGAGTTAGAACCAAAGAAAGAATAACAAAAGAAAGTAAGAGAATAAACAAATAAAGAGAAGAAGATATTAAGTGGACACTTGATAGGAAGTTGACAGGAAGCCTAACGATCCTTCTGACTCAAAAAGCCATTAGTGACGAAGTAAACAACAGCACTAAGAAAAGGGGGAGGTATTGACACCCGATGGGACATCTCGACTTTAGAAAAGGCATTTGTTATGAAAACGCCAATAAGGTCACTACGACAAAAGTTACAAAACAACACGAAAGATTTCAAGTCTTCTCTTTCCTCGACAAACAATTCCATGACTGAAAGAGAAACAAAAGAAAAGAAAAAAAAAAGAAGAAAAAAAGAAAAACAGAAGAATTTAAAAAAAGTAATAAAATTTGAAAACGAAAAAAAAAATAAAGATATAAAAATGAAAAATAAAAACTAGATTGCCAAGTGGACACAACGCTGGCAGGGCCGAGTTGGTTGCAAAGCCGGAGTCGAGTTACTTTAATCATTCAACATCTTAGATTTTTATTAAAGGCGATGGAAAAGAAAAAGAAAAAAAAAAGAAAAAAAAAAAAAAAAGAAAGAAAGAAAGAAAGAAAGAAAAAATAAAAAATATGAAAGGACGTACTCGCAAGATTTGAATTCCAGCATCCCGCAGGCACGAATCTGACATCCAATCTCGTATTTCTCTTTCTCCCCCCCCCGTCTCTCTCTCTCTCTCTCTCTCTCCCACTCTCTCTTTACACACCCAAATACTTGCGTATATAGATACGTATGGAAGAACGTACTTGTTTACATATATACTTACATCTCACACCATATATATATATATATATATATATATCATCATCATCATGTCGCGCAAGCAGCACGGATATCCATGACAATCTCTCGACAACCTTCCCTATCACTCATTGCCCCTGGGAGGTCCTCTGCGCAGCATCCAGAATCCTCGCATCGTTGGTCAATGTAGGTCCTTCGTGGGCGTCCTAAATTAACATGTCCATGTGTTGGCTTCCGCAGAAGAACGTCGCTTATAAGCTCGTCCCCGCTTCTCCAGCAGTGTCCTGCATGCTTAGTCTGTCTCACCCGGATGAGGGGGCGGGCGGCGGGTGACCATATAGTTGCTTCTTTGTGGGGTGCTGATTCCACGACTTGTTCAGACTGCACGCAACATTCTTG
>CM042141.1:92276777-92291777 GCA_023376005.1 Doryteuthis pealeii
TGGATATGTATTTACTTTGTTATTAATCGTTTTAATTTCCTAGTTTCCACCGGACATACACACATACACACAACTGCCCTTTATATATGTACTAGCAGCGGCTACCCGGCGTCGCCAGGGTAGAGAGAGATTTTTAAAGTTAGTCCTGCAGATCCATTATTACTGAATCGTCAGTTGAATATTCGTGGGAGACCCCATTTAAATTCTATGTAAAAAAAGACCTTGCATTGATCCAGCTACTCTGAAAAGAAATGTTAATGTCTACTATCTAAAATATTAAATGAAAAAAAATCCATGCTGTTATCATCTAAATTTAATTTTTTTAATTATCTTCACGAATATAAATCAAATCTCTATTATTTTTGCTCAAAAACCAAGCCCTGGTGATATTTAATGTGTATATATATTTACTTTGTCGTTAATTGTTTTATTTTCGAAGTTTCCTCCGGACATAAAGATACACACAACTGCCCTTTATATATGTATAGATAGATGTTAACGGTTTGTCGTATATTTTGTCTGTGTTGTCTTATCTTTGATCGTGAATACCATTGGCATTACAGTCTTGGAAGACCATATATTTCTCGTGCCTTGAAGTTACGTTCTAGCACAGCGACTTCTGTGACTGTGAAGACCAATATTTCAAAAACTGTTTCGACCACACTCATCAGAAATAATATACTAAGACTTTTTTGTTAGTTTTGTGGTGGCGTTACTCATTTAAGTGGTTTGGGCCCGAATCGCCTGGTAGAGCCCACTACAACTTTGTTGAATTCAGACATGTCATTCTCATAGACTGGTTGATATCATCAATTCGTGCCGATTCTCTTCTCTCTTCTCTCTCTCTCTCTCTCTCTCTCTCTCTCTCTCTCTCTCTCTCTCTCTCTCTCTCTCCATATTAGTGATAGATCTTAGCAAGTTATCCAGTGTCCGCACAAAGTTGATGAATGAAAGTTTTTTTTCTGTTCTGGCAAAACTGGTGTGTTCATGTACAGGAGTTTATCACGTTGCTTTTGAGTTCGTCCTTCCCCGGCAGTTCCGGGCATGTATTGTTTTTCTTACTTGATGGGAGGTAAGTGATCATATAGTTGCTGTTTTATAGAGTGCTGCCCAGACCCCAATCTACCCAACTATTCATCCATCGTTGGAGGGAGAGTAGTTCGATTCATACCTTTCCCGAGAATATTAGCTCTATGTGAAATGCAAACACTCGTCTAGGATTTGAACCCGTCTCGTCGTGTCTATTCCCTACGACGGAAACCATTACACCACGCGTCTTACTATTAACCCATAGCTGGAGGGGAGTAGTTGGATGCATACCTTTCCCAAGGGTATTAGTGGCATGTAAAATGCAACCAGCTTCGTTCAGGATTTGAACTCGGTCGACGAGTCTATTTTCTACGACTCAAAGCATTACACCAGGCACCCCAAACAAAACTTATATAAACCATATATAGGCACATATGGATGCATATGATATTTTCTTCATCTCAATTCAAAGGAAGAATGAAACATTCCCAACACCTTCATTAATTTATGTCTCCATAAGAGTGTGTGTATGGGGGAGGGGTAGATGACCAATTCGTAACAGCAGGTATTGTAAGTATCCCGAGGCCTTTTTGCAAGACTGAGCAAACCTTCGTAAATAACAACTTATGTCTGTAGATATTTTTTCAGTGTCAAAAGGTTAGAAATCTCCGAATTAAAAACAGAAGCTGAACAGACATTAGTGTTTTGTTTACCCATTCAAGCTGTGCGAGGTGAACAGCAGAAATATAACGAAAAGATGAAACATGCATGATAAGAATTCTATCAATCTATCTATCTTTTCAGACAGTTGATATCTATTTCAGATTGGTGATATTTATCTATCTCAGTCTGCTCATATATATTCATGAGATAGATAGATAGATAGATAGATATAAACATTTATAGATATTAACAGAGATAGGAAGATAAGAACAGTCCAATATCTATCTATCTATCTATCTATCTATGTATCTGTGTATTTTATTAATTAAATCTCGTGAAAAATCCCACGGATATAGTTGAACTTATATGAAATAATTATCTTAGAAAATTACTCATTCACACACACACACACACCCACAACCACACCACACACACACACATTTATATATATATATATATATATATATATATATATATATATATATATATATATATATATAAATAGAATAGATGAATTTATACTTGATGGTGAAGTCGGCGTTATATATATATATATATTTTTTTTTTTTTTTTTAATAAAGTTTCATCAGGATTTTAAGATGGAAAGATTGTTGTCTGAACATGAAGGATGTTTTTTGAATGAACTATTCAGACATCAATCTTTCTGATGAAAGCTTATTAAAAAACCGAAACGTTATAACATCGACTTCACTATTAAGAATTAATTCATCTTTTTGGAATACTATGTTTTTCTATTTTCTACATGTAAATGAATTGACATTCACTGCATTTCTTAACAAGTGTCTTGTCTTGAAGAAAAGTGTCTAACATGCTGCTTGGAAACCAGTGGTAACAATTGCACCTAAAGTTGGTGGTGCTTTTTTGATATTGAAATATTAATGTTGGTATAGTTCCTATTGAGAGCTCAATAATCTTATTATAATGGAGATTGTGTGTTTGTCTGTCTATAAACGACACTATATTACTATACAAGTCACAATTCACTTTGTTATTTACATCACATTCTCCATGATTTTATTTTTATTTATTTAAAACCTCAATTATTAATAAAATTGTTTTACATCATTAAGACTGTTGACCATATCTACATACTAATAACATGCAATTGTATTTATATACACAACAAAATAGCGGATTACAGTGTAAATGAAAATTTTGATTTTAATAAATATATGCTTAGTATTGTTGATTTCTAATTGTTTGGTTTTATCTTATTGAATACGATTAAAAGTCTCGGTGATAAATCTTAAAAGAAATCCATTAACAAGACCGTAATATTATTTTTTACTTCCTATTTTAACTAAATAAGTAAGTTAGGAAAATTTACCAATGAAAGAAGGGAGTAATGGAAAATGATGGAAGAGTTAGTTTCAAAGTTGTTCTATTTTTCAATCATACCCCCTCTGTTCAAAATCTTTTGATCTGCCTTCTTATTCAGTTTCATAAGCCTTTCTAATTTAATATGATGTTTTATTATATTAAAACTTAAATACTTTCACCCGGAGGGTGCATATATTTGCTAGTACATATAATGACCGAGTATTATACTCGTAGCATTAATCTAACAAAGAAAATATTAAAATGCATATTTAAGCCTTTTCTTTTTTTAATAAATGAATAAAAGTGTGTTGGGGGAGTGAGGGGGGGACATATACTGAAATATTTCTATCTCAGTAAATCTATATATCTGAGTCCCCAAAGCCATATTTGTTTATTTGTTGTTCCCCACATACACTATCCATCCATTTTCTATCCCGGGTAACACCAGCTTGTTGCTGGAGTCTTTTATTAATCTTGTTCTGCTTTTGGGCAGTTGAAACGCCCAACTATGAGAATGCAGAGATAAGAAAAAATGTGGTTAATAAATATTGGTGTTTATCGCCACAGACAGAAGCGAAAAAGCTGCACAGTGTTTAGTGAGGCGTATGTCTTTTTGTTTGTTTGTTTGTTTGTTTTTTAGAAGAGATTGCAAAGGGAGCTGGTGATTTATACTGAGAGAGAGAGAGAGAGAGAGAGGAGAGGGGGGAGGGGGAGGCATGCACAAAAAATTACTGCAGCCTTTTGTGTAGAAAAGATTGACGGTATTGAGTAAAATGAAGACAGACAAATACAAGGAAGGGACACAAACACCTATGTAGACCCCTCTCTCTCTGTCTCTCTGTCTCTCTCTCTCTCTCTCTCTGTCTATATGTCTCTCTGTCTGTCTGTTTGTCTGTCTGTCTGTCTCTCTCTCTATATATATGCATGTATAGTTATTGACTAAGTTTTGCTTAGATGTAGCACAAGTCCAAAAGTAGGGGGCGCCCAGTGAGAATCGAACTCACTATCAATGGTCTGCAAATCTAGCATGCTAAAGAGTGAAAACAGCTTTAACTCATCTTTAATGTCATAGTCAGGACACATAGTACGGTAACAAATTAGGATAAGGGAAAGTCTGAATTCAAACCAGCTATACTCCGCTAAATAAATTACCTTGTAACGTATATCACCGAAATAACCCATAAATCTGTTTCATATCGTCTTTTGATTTTGATTGGCTAATTCTTTCATCGGGATTCTCTGCTGCTCATTTCGGGATTGGAGTTTCGCTTTCCGGCTTGGATCGGAGGACCACTGGGCTCATCACAACCAGTTTCTAATTCTACTTCCCCAGTGTTTTTTTTTTTTGTCATAGAAGGTCTTATTTCTTATACCAAAATATATTAATCTTTGATCGGTGTAACTTAAAAAAAAAAGAAATCAACCATTTATAAAATAAACAAATAATTTTCATTTGAATTAATACGCCAAACTTTCCCTCTTGCAAATGAGGTCAGGGCTTTGTTTTATTGTTGTACTTTCAGTGGTAAAAAAAAATCAAATAAGATAAACGAATGCATTTTTTATTAATTTCATAAGGTATTTGCTGAATTATTTTCCTCTTACTCCCTCTTTTACTCCTCTCTTCCTGTTTCTTTCTCATTCCCTGGTATTCCTAAAATCCTTTTTGTGGCTGAGCAGTCCATGACATTCAACGCTCTATTTTGGCTCTTACTTGGGCTAGACGGGCGGTCGGAGAGGCACCCTTCGATCAATCGGCTGGTCGCGTCAAGCCCTAGCACCTATATGATTGCCCAAACCTTATTGCCCTTATGACAAGCCCCAAACATTTTTATCATATGGGTACTATAATGCAGTGGCTGAGCGTCTTAATGTTCTGGGAATGACGTTAAACTATCTGATGGTGAGGTTCCCGTTCTGGAGGACTGGAAAATGTGGAGCACCCCTTCCCTGGTCAGTAAACTTTGAACCACGCAACTTCGAGGCACAACACAGATTCTGAAAGATACGTAGTTCAAAGTTAAATGAAAAAAATGTAAAAGTTTTTAAATAAAATAACTGATGCATTATATCTTTTATTCATTAATATATCAACACTGAAAATTTCATTAGATTCGGTTAATTCCCTGATTTTTAGTATTTTTTTTCTTTCGGTGGGGTGACATACGATGGTGTAATTTAGGTCCGTTAAGTTCGATTTAACCAATTTGACTCCCTCACAACCTACTGCTTGGCATAAAATAACCCTAGATGGGTTGACATGCCGTTAAAATCAATCAATCTAAAATCCTTTTAGTCTGATCATGATCCAGTACTTCTATTACTTCTCTTTATATGAACCCATAGTCAAGTGAATCATGTTTCGCAACTCTCAAAACTGGGAAGAGTTGACCCGAGGTTAGTTGACCTTTAATCTTAGACTAACAATTTTGACGTTTTAGAAATCTGGTTAGTGAGTAACCAAATGAGATAACGATAACAATATACAATGATGTTATATAACAAAGTTTGTGTAGAATCCCTTTATCTTATAAGTAAAGAAATAGGCAAAACACCCACACGTATACATTGGGGCTGGGTGGGGGTGGTAAAAAGGATGTAAACCCCTAAATACACATGTTATGCATAACTTTCTAATGAAAGTCGACAAAATTCTTTACCCAAAGGCCACCGACCAAATTACAAATTTATGTAAAACGTGCATATATATATATATATATATATATATATATATATATATATATATAATATATATCGTAATTAATACATATACATTTTTTTTTATTTCTAATATTCGACAAAATCTTAAGAATGTTTGTATAGTAATCTGACAACATGAAAACGATCTATATCTGAAAAAAAATCCCACTTGATAATATTCAGCAAAATACATCTATCTATCTATCTATCTATCTATATATATATATATATGTATATATATATGTGTGTGTGTGTGTGTTGTGTGTGGAAATATATTTACATTATAAATATATGTATGTATATATATATATATATATATATATATATATATACGTATATATGTACTTACAATTATATCTATTCCATCTATCTATCTATTTATCTATTATCGGCACACACACACACACACACACACTCACACACACACACACACACACACATATATATATATATATATATATATATATATATATATATATATATGAACGTGCTGAGAATCCCATTTTATAATATTCAGCAAAATACATATATCTATATCTATCTCTATCTCTTACCCTCTCTGTCAATATATATATATATATATATATATATATATTATATATATATATATATGTGTGTGTGTGTGTGTGTGTGTGTGTGTGTGTTTGTCAGTGTGTGGGTGTGTGTGTGTTAGTGAGTATATCTCTGTGTGTATTTGTTTGCATGTGTGCAATCCACAAGCAAAAACCGGATACGCACACACACACACACACACACACACACATATATATATATATATATATATTATATATATATATATATATGAACGTGCTGAGAATAGACTGATATACACTGATTCATATATGTATATATGCGTGTGTTTGTGCGTTTGTCTCTCTATGTCTCCCCTCTCTCTCCCCCCTCTGTGTGTGTGTGTGTGTGTGTGTGTGTGTGTGTGTGTGTGTGTGTGTGTAATTTTGGAAATGGAATTAATATACTCATGTATAAATATGCTTGGGTAGGTGTGTACAAATGGGTGCTATTATTGGTTTATCTTTTGACACGTTATTTCCTTCCCCTTCTTTTTATCTCTTCTTCTCTTTCTCTCTCTTTCTCTGTCTCTCTTTCCCCTCCTCTCTGTCTCTCTGTCTTTCCTTCTCTCTCTTTCCAGAATTATTTTGTATCATCTGAATTCGGAAGTCAAACTTAAAACATGAAAATAATCTATTTATCAACAAGATGGCAGTTCAACTCTCTGCCCAACAAATTTCCCCCCATGGCTGGATCAAATCTTCTCCATTCAACTGTTTTTCCTATTGCAAAAGTATCAAGTACCAATCTCAGGGCTGGTTCACCGACAAAACAAAAGATGGCAGGGTGCTCATGTAGTGATTTTTCAATGTAAACAAGTGACACGTGTGAGAGCCTCTATCAACAGTTTACGGCAGGGTCGAAGTGGTGGAAGAGTGTTACATAATATCGTGGGTAGCCTACGAATCATGTATGTAAGTGTAGGTGAATTTTGAATTGAAGTTCGTTGAGATTCAAAATCGGATGGGTTTAAATGGAAAGTTACCTTTAGCCGTTATAGTTATGATTAGCAGGTTATAACCTTTACTTGCCCACCCCCTCGACTTTCGCCAGGGAAAGGCGAGTGAAAAGAAATGAGAATGAGTTAGCAGATCTCGGCAGTTGGTCAACGGGAGCAGACACTAGGATCGTTGCTCCCGAGATGCCGTTTCTCACCGCGCGGTTAGAAATCCTTTTGGGCTGTGGGTTCTTAGTAAAGAATAAAACAAAAACAGCAAAGTCTTGCTTGTTTATTACAAACAATAAATGAGCAGACACCCAACCCAGAGAAGAAATCAGCCCAGAGGAAGATGGCGGCCGATGAAGTAGAACAAGCAGAAAAGTAAGAACTCATTATATACCCAGCAGATTATGTGGGTATATAACAAACTAGAATTACTAACAAATAAACACCAACAGAAATAATCACGCGTGCATACATACTTACCAAGACACCCATATATATATATATATATATATATATATATATATATATATATATATAATTGAAGCTCACCATTATATTCTTTGAACTGTTGAACTTTATATATATAATATATTATATATATATATATCAAGCAATGGCAATACTGAACACGAGTTGCTGCCATAATATATATATATATATATATATATATATATATATATATATATATATATATATATATATATATATATATATATATATAATATATATGATGGCAGCAAACTCGTGTTCATATTATTGCTTGATACATATATATATATATATATATATATATATATATATATATATATATATATATAAAGTTAAACAGTTCAAAGAATATAATGGTGAGCTTCAAAATATATATATACATACAGGGTGGACCATAATGATGAGACACATTTTAAATTATATTTTCTCAGAATTTAAAAGGACACAGAGTACAAATATATTTATTACATAACTGATACACTGGAGTGTTACATGTTATCTAAGATTTGAATATTACATTAAGTTTTTATTACTTTCAGGGATTTTGATGATCCTCATAAGCCCGTGGAGTCCAAAAGAAATCGCATATATAGTGGAAGAATATCCATTGGCCATCCAGATCACCTGATTTAACCCCAGTGGACTATTTTCTGTGGGGTTACCTGAAAGATCAGGTATACGCAGGCAGGTCCCACACGACAGCGGAACTGAAAGAAAGCATCTGTAGAGAGATAACAGCTATTCCAGTTGATATGCTAAACCACATTTTACGTGATATGAAAAATCGAACTCTCGAATGTTTTCGTCATAATAGTGACCATCTCAAGGACATAATATTCAAATCTTAGATTACATATAAAACTCCCGTGTATCAGTTATGTAATAAATATACGTAGTACTCTGTGTTACTTTTGTAATATGAGAAAATAGCATTTAAAATGTGTCCCATCATTATGGTCTACCCTATATAATATATATATTATATATATATATATATATGTGTGTGTGTGTGTGTGTATGTATATGTATATGTATATAATATTATATATATATATATATATATATATGATTGTCATGGTAAGTATATATATATGTATATATATATATGCATAAATATATACACCTGTCTTGCAATTTCAGCGTTCGAAATTTAGTTAATAGGGAATCCATATTGATCGCATTCTGATATGTAATCGTTGGCCAAAGTTCAAATTCCGGACGAGACTGTTTGCGTTTCACTACGTCCTAATGCCCTTTTATGAATCCTTTTCTTCTTTCGCCAGCTATGGGTAAATAGTGGAACAGACTACGTTCCTTAGCCTTGTTTGGCAACCAGTCTAGGAGAAATGATATTCTGAATTCAAACCATATGTGTCCCGCTTACAGATTGACCTTGTGTCATATCCTACTCGTAGCGGAGGGGTTGAGTAAATACATACAAGTCAGAAAAAGAGACAAAAAAATATTGATTGTTATTGAAAAAACAAAAAATTAGACGAGACAAGAATAAATGTTAAAAGAACGGAGGGAGGGCACGTATAAAAGTAAAATAAGCAAAAATTAATACTGTAGTAATTTACTTACGAGTTTAATTCGTTAGCTTGTAACTGTTGAGATTTTTGTGATATAAGGCGTGTGTTAAAAGCCCACTTCTATTTATAGACTCGCCGAGAACTATGTGATCAACCTCTTGGCCAATCACTGACAGTACTCTGCTGCTGAAACAATACTTAAACTGAGCATACTGAGCATACTGGCCATACTTACTTTGAACCTTTGTGGACGACGGACATAGGATTAAATCACTGGACCTTTAACAATACGCAGGATAGACTTATACGCATGATAGGACTTATTCACTTACCAAAGGATTCCATAACTCAGGATTTACTTACTTTAAGCCCTTTTCAATTGGCCAAGGATAGCTTTTACACATTTAACAGTAACTCAATTTCCTCGTATATCAAATCAATCTTCCCCATTGAAATCAAACTGAAATACCATTAATTCGTTCCAGCTCCACAAAAATACCCTTTTAATAAAATACTTTTTAGAATTAGAAAAATAGCACTGTATTGTATAAAACACATTCACGTAGAATGTTATAAATTATATGTCGTTATAAGTCTTGATGTTTATTATTGTACAAATAATATTTTTCTTTGGCGTAATAAATATGGAAACTTGTGACGAAATTATTAACATAAGCGTATCTGAAGCTCGCTCGTACCTTAAATTTCAGTTGTCAACGCAAGGCAAAAAATCAAACGAGTGATAGCTCGCTACTCGGAAAACTCGTAAGCTGGGAACTCGTAAGTCAAAGTACCACTGAAATATGTTTCTTTGGGTAATAAAATTGGAAACTTGAATGTTTTTCAACTTATTAACATAATCTGAATCTCGTTTGTATCTTAAATGTAGCTCACAACAAAATAAATTTACCGAGTGACAGCTTGTAACTTGGAAATCTCGTAAGCTGTGTTACTCGTAAGTGAAGGTAGCACTGTAATATTTTTCTTTGACGTAATAAATTTTGAACTTAAATGTCTTTGGTAAACTTATTGATATAAGCATATCTGAAGCTCTCTTTCACTTCAAATTTTGACTCTTAATACAAAGCAAAAACCAACTGAGTGATGGCTCGTAACTCGAAAAACTCGTAAGTTGAAACACTCTTAAGTCAAGTTGCTTCTGTAATATTTTTCTTTAAGGTAATAGATTTGGAAAACTTGAATTAATTTGGTG
This sequence comes from Doryteuthis pealeii, assembly GCA_023376005.1. Lineage (NCBI taxonomy): Eukaryota > Metazoa > Mollusca > Cephalopoda > Myopsida > Loliginidae > Doryteuthis > Doryteuthis pealeii. The sequence continues at coordinate 92,287,261 of CM042141.1, forward strand.
AACTTATTAATATAAACGTATCTAAAGTTCGCTCTAACTTCAAATTTGAGCTCTCAACACAAAACAAAAAAATTAACCGAATAATAGCTTGTAACTTGGAAAATTCGGAAGCTGCGTTACTCGTATGTCAAGGTACCACTGTAATATTTTTCTTTGGCGTAATAAATTTGGAAACTTTTTTACTGAACTTATTAACACAAGCTTATCTTCAGATCGCCCATACTTCAAATTTTATCTCTCAACATAAAGCTCCTAACTTGGAAAATTCGTAAGTCAAGGTTCCACAGTAAAACAAAATAGATAGATAAATAATAAGTAAAAACATGATTATAAATTTCAAAATATTTAAAGAAATGACGAACCGGGAGATAGTAATACGGTTATCTTGTTTAAAAAATCTCGTTTCGCTCATTTAACGCTAATAATTGTGTTAAGCAACAGCAGACGACAACTGCAAAAGAGATTCTAAGCGGGAAAAAAATGTAAGTGAAAAGGGCGTTCGGCGCCATATTGTCAACTCTGTCCCATCATTGTACTTATCTGCTGCTTTCTTTCATCTCAAGCGCAAATGATGAACACTTCATCTCGCTGTTTTGGCATGAACGTCACACATACGCCTACATGGCTTTTTGTCTTCATATGTTTAAGTTTATATCTATATGTGAATATAGAGTATGAGAACATGGCGTCTTTCTTCGCTTTTATTGTCGTGATTGTGTATCGTCTTAATTTACGACTGAGATGCATTTGAATGACTTTCACTTCCGCTATTTTAGGCTTCCTCATTGTTTGGTACGCGCTTCCTATATGGCCTGACTTGTATCTTCACTCGAGAGGGAAGGGAAAAGAAAAAAGAAAGAAAGAAGATGATTAGAGAAATAAAGGATGATAGAATAAAAAATGGATGGAGAAGGTTGAATTAGGTACTAGTTTGTTTATTAACAGAGCAAAGAGAAACATAGAAAGAATCGGTAAGAAAGGAGGAAAGAAAGAAAGGAAACTGTTTAAAATGAGATAATGAATTAGCACAAATCAAGAATAAAAAGGAATGAAATTACATCAATGAAAGAATATAGGATATAAGATGGCGAAAAAGAAGGAAAAAAAAAGAACAAAAGAAAGAACGAACAAAATCAAGGAAGAGATAAAGAAAGAACAACAACAAAAAAGATAGAAAGAAATAAAAAGAAGTCAATAAGTAATGGAAAAAATAAGAAAGAAAGAACGAAGAACGAACGAAAGAAAGAAAGAAAAGAAAGAAAGAAAGAAAGATATATGGAAAGAAAGAAAAAGTCAATAAGTACTGGGGAAAATAAGAAATAAGAAAAGAAAGAAAGAACGAAAAAAAGAAAGAACGAAAGAAAGAAAGAAAGAAGTCAATAATTAATGGGAAAATAACAAAAAAAATAACTGAACTGAAAGATAAAAAGGAGATAAGATTGCAAAAAGGCATAAAAAACGATCGAAGAAAGAAAGAAAAAAGAAGAAAAGAAAAAAAGATCGAAATAAATAAATAAACAAATTAAACAGTTGAAGACAATTCAATAATGAAAGAAGAACAGAGTAATAAATGAAAGAATAATATTTGAAAAAGGAAAAAAAAAACACAAAAATATAAGAACGAACAAACGAACGAAAAGAAAAGAAGCAAAGAAAGAAAGAACGAATGAACGAACAGAAAAATGTGAGAAAGAAAGAAAGAAAAAACGGTAGAACAAAGAAAGAAAGAACGAAATAAATAAATAAATAAAAATCGTAAGGAGAAAAAGAAAGAAAAAACAAATGAACAAAAAGGAGAAAGAGTGAAAAAGAAAATGGAAGAATAACAAAAAAAGAAGTAAAAGAATAAAGAAAATAATATTTCGAAAGAAAGAAAGAAAAAACGGTAGAAGAAAGATAAAAAGAAAGAAAAAAAGAAAGACAAACTAGTTGAAGAAAGAAAGAAAGAAAGAAAGAAAATCGAAAGAACAAAAAAGAAAGCAAGAAGGAAAGAGAAAAAGAAAGAACAAACAAATGAACAAAAGGGAGAAAGAAAGAAAAAGAAAATGGAAGAATTACAAAGAAGGAAGTAAAAGAATAAAGTAGATAATATTTCGAAAAGAAAGAAAGAAAGATGATTAAAAATACTATTTTCTATTGTTCCTTGTTTTGAAGCAAATTATGTAAGATGAATGATGCATTCTCGAAAACAAATAAAAGAGAAACAAATGAAAGACAGATAGACAGTTGGGTAATAAAAAGAATTCTATTCAATTACAATTAATAGGGCGAGAGAATCCAAATAGAAGTGGATAAAAGACAAAACATCTGGAAAAAACACATAAAATCTCGGTTTATTATATTAAAGAAGAGCAAAGAATGAAACGAAAGAATAAAGGGGAATAACATTGGAAAATGGGGAAAAAAGGAAGAACAAAAAACAACAGAAGAATAAAAAACAAGAACGAAGGAGAGAAAGAAAGAAAGAAGGAACCAAAGAACAAAAACGAAAGAACACAGAGAGAGAGAGAAGAGAGAGAGAGAGAGAGAGAGAGAGAGAGAGAGAGAGAGAGAGAGAGAAATGATTATATTATTTATTGTATCTTCATTATTTTATTATTTCATTATTATATTTTTTATATCTGATTATGATGTCTGTAACCGAAACTATATCACTACTCAAGTCACAATTCCCTTAGTTATTTACATCACTTTCTCCATGATTTTATTTTTATTCAAACTTCAATCATTTATAAGAATGTTTTACATTATTAATACTATTGCTCCTATCTACATATCTAAAAATATGCAATTATTTTTATATATGCAACAAAATACCGGTTTACAATGTGAATGGGAAGACTTTTGCTCATATTTATTCAGATAAAGCAAAACAATTAGAAATCAATAATACTAAGCATATATTTATTAAAATCAAATGATATCAATATGCAAATTAGCCTTCCCGTTCACACTGTAAACCGCTATTTTGTTGTATATATAAATACAATTGCATGTTATTAATATGTAGATATGGCAAACAGTATTAATAATGTAAAACAATTTTATTAATAATTGTGGTTTAAATAAAAATGAAATCATGGAGGATATGACGTAAATAAGGAAAGGAGTAGTGATATAGTTTCGGTTACAGACAGACAAATAGACAATCTCCTTTATAATAAGATGAGTGTCAGCCATTCGCGGTTCCATCGACGAACTCCATAAAGAGTTGAGTCTAGGATCAGCTCGGCATTTTGCTTCACTATTTGCCTAACTGGATAACAGTGTTGATATTACGTCTCAGTCCCATTCGAAAAATATTATTATTGCATTATTGGTAAATGGGGGTTAACATGCCTACATTTCCGTTGTAACATTTTCACAAAAAATACATCGAGCGAGAGGTATTGCTATCCAATGTTGAGCAATATGAGATTTAAAAAGTGTATACTTAAGATTAGCCCGATACTATATAAACCAGGCTAGGCTGGGAACACAGAGCTACTGTATGATATAGTGTATTTATGTTGTCTCTGAAAAATGGAATCTAATAGAGGGGATGGGAGGAATTTTTAAACAAATAGAAAGTCCATAGAAAGATAAAATTTCTGTTAAATAAAATCCTACCCGAAAAAGATGAGTGGAACGATATATATATATTATATAATATATATATATATATATATATATTAATATTATTATTATTATTATTATTAAGGCGTATATAGAAATAATCTAGTTAAGTTACACCATAAGGATCTTCAGGGTTAATTGTAATTAAAAATCAAGATATTGATTAATTACAGGCAATTGCTGAAGGGAATAATGCAATTATGACCCTTAAAAACAATTTTCGCAATGATGCTGAACGCTATGTAATTGATTGCGTCACTTCAAAAGTTAAATGTCAAACACGATTTTGTTTAATGCTGAACGTGAATGTTGACGTGGAAAAACACCTGTGAAGAATAGTCTTCTTTTTATAATATCAGGCAATATCCGTGAATATATATATATGGAAGGAAAGCAGTTAATACAAGGAAGAGACATAAAATATATTGAATTAAATTTAGGAAAATCGTAGAAAAGCAACCATATAGAGAAAAAGGAACGATGTTTTTAGAAGTAAGTATTGTTTGATTGATTTTAACGGCATGTTAACCTGTTAATTCCTGCCTAGTGGCATGAAAACTATGGATTATTCCATTTAATACTGTAGATCCGATTACCCCGAGAGCTTAGAAGCAGAACCGGAAGCAGCAGGTGCCGAAAGCCCTAAGACGCAGAAGGGGAGATGATAACTTCATTTTCTCGACAGCACTCGCTGGACAAACACGACAGCAGCTAAGCAGACAGAATCACGAGGGAAAACGGCCCCCAGAAAAAACATTAAACAAACCATAGTGTAATTGTTAGCAAGCTAGTCCTGCAAATACATTACTACTGAAGAACAAGGTTGATCCTTGGTGGATGCCTTATACTTGCAACTTCACGTGTCACATCCTACCATAACGGCTTAGGTAAATGCCTACATT
>CM042141.1:92299277-92336777 GCA_023376005.1 Doryteuthis pealeii
TACGATCGACAGAAGAATACCGACTGCAGTTTTGCAGAGGGATACCCAGCCCGATGGGGCCATCTGTAGGCCGTGGGTAGCGACGCGTAATCCCTAAAGATGGAACCATCGTGGCTGAGCAATCCATGTAATGCAAAGTGGTAGTACATGTTAGGGTACTATTTATGGGTTAAATAGAAGAAAATTAGTTAAAAAAAGATGTGTTAAAAAGTTGAGTTTAGAAAATGTTGAAATCCCATCAAGAATAATTAGAACAAAACGTCTTCGGCATAAGATAACTTAAAAAGGGTTGACATGCCGTAAAACTCAATCAATCAACCAATCAACGTCTAATGACTATAAATGTAGGATATAATATGAGTAACTTCTACCCTCTTATTATTAGGGTTCGATTCTTATCGTCCTGTATTGAAAGAGGGGAGTAATTTACTGTCTGGTGATGGATGGGGTCTCTTAGTAAGTCTATTCGTTAGTGCAGTAATTTTGATCCTTACATACTGGCACATCCCCGCAACGAGTCTGTTCAATACTAAGATGGGTGTTCATTGAAGCAACAGTAGGTTCTGTAAGTAATCACATATCAAAATAACTTAATTCAGCGTTAAATGATCTGAAAAAGGTTGATATGCCGTAAAACAAAACAACCAACCAACCAAACAACAACCACACCACCATGGCCTTGTGTCATACGAGGTATATCGAAAGGTTTCAGTATGTCTGAAAGCTTCGATGTGAGGGGCATCGTCCACTGCGATTTCTTGCCACAGGGCCAGACGATCAACCAGCATGTCTACAAAGGGATACTGTGGCGTTTGCTTCGTTCAGTGCGCGAGAAGAGGCGAGAGATGTGACAGGACAACTCGTGGGTGCTTCACCATGACAACGCAACTGCCCACACTGAGTAGCAAGAGTTCCTGGCTCAGAAGAACTTCACAGTGCTGGAGCGACCTCCCTACTCTCCCGACCTGGCTCTATGTGATTTTTTCCTATTCCCCAAGATCAAGGGGGTCATTAAGGAACCCGTTTTGAGGATGTGCATGACATCAAAAAGGCTGTGACGACAGAGCTACAGAGAATCCCGGAAGAATCCTTCCAGGAGTGCATGCAAGCGTGGCAGAGGATGGGAAATGGGTTAATTTGAAGGTGATAACTTGTAGTTTGTAGTTTGGATTTGAAATCATTTTTGTGACATCAGTCCTGGAACTTTTCTTTATGGCAAAACAGAGATTATGAATGTAGGTATTTTATCGATGGCAAAACAGAGATTATGAACCTTGGTATTTACCCAACTCGTTCACCTAGAATTATGAAACGAACTTGTTATTCAGTAGTAATGGATCTGCGAGACAAGTTTGCTAACCATTACACCACGCCAGGACGTACAGAGCTGACCAAGCAAGGTTTTTGCTGGTCGGCTCATTTTGGTGTCCATAGGAGTGTTGAGAATGAGGGTTTTCCCTAAATATAAATTAAAGCAGCGATTCCTTATATCGGCAGATGCAAGTATTGCATAAACCCAGAGATTTTTTGGTAGTTTAGACTCAATGAATCAAGCATTTAGCCATTGAAAATAAACTCCGCCATGCTCTCTCCACTCTTCCGTTTTGGTGCGGAGAATAGGGGGGGGCAGATCTCTTGTGTTTAATCTTATTCTCAATGAATAAATTTTGAAAGTTTTCTGACAGGAATTCACTTCCATTGTCGCTTATGAGTTTGTTCTATTTCTCATTTCCTTGAAGTCCTGGAACTTTTCTGACATCCCTCGTACAAAGTAAAGTTTTAGTAAATCTCATGATACAGATGTACAAGCCATTGTGCATTTTTTTTGACTGGGCTAGACACGAAACTTCATTGCAGTAGTATGTTGAAACAAATAACCTGCAGCAAGTGCTTCATCATACACAAACATATGTCAAATGAGGAAATTAGTTTTACAGATAAACTTTATCGTTTTGTTTGTTTGTTCTTTGTTTGTTTGTGTTTAAAATATGGGCGACATTTCTATTGGCGGGTAAGGTGAAGGCAGAGAGTGAAGAAAATTAAGAGTCAGGGAGAGAGAGAGAGAGAGAGAGAGAGAGAGAGAGAGAGAGAGAGAGAGAGAGAGGGGGAGAGAAGAAGAACAAGAACAAGGAGAAGATTGTAATGGTGGATTTGTTGACAACGGTGATGATAAAGAAAGGTGAAGAGAGAGAGAGAGAGAAGAGAGAAGAGAGAGAGAGAGAGAGAGAGAGAGAGAGAGAGAGGGGGGGTGCAGGGCGGAGAAAGAGTAAATGAAAGGGAGAGAATGGCGGTGGATGAATCAATCAGGCATATACTAATTTTTCTCTGTTCCTAGTTTGTCAGAACGATAAATGTAGAATGACATTTGAAGCAATCGGACCACTCGTTTTCCCCGGGGTGGACATGTAAATCGGGTGGGTGCTGTCTTCACTGACTTCAACAAGCCCACAGCTACTTAAACGGATGGGGAAAATACAGATGTACTTATGTCTTATATATAAATATATATATACAAACACATACACACTAACATATATATATATATATATATGTGTGTGTGTGTGTGTGTGTGTGTGTGTGTGTTTGTGTATATATATAAAAGGGTTTTGTAATTTGCTTGAAGCATTGTGTTTATATTGGTTTGTTGGTAGGTTTTGAAGGCTGTCACAATGCAAATGTAAAGAAAAAAGAAGGTAACTGTGGTGTTGTTTGTGAACCTGTGATTTATTCTCAATTCTTAATATTTCGGGATATATGTGGAAAGAGGATTGGAATGAATCCAACAGAATGTGGTGGAGATGTGAGGAATAAAAGAACAAAACTCAGACAAAAGTGTGTAGGATATATTTCGCTAGACCTTTGAGCTCGGCATCATCAGTCGTTTTAATGAATTATCAGGTTATCATACAAGTGTTTTATAGAAGGGGTAGTGTGGCGGGAGGAGGTGGATAGGAGAGGAGGTCAAGTGGGTGGGTAAGCGTTAGTGAGCAGAGGTTTTGAATGGTCAAGCAGGAATCATTGGAGAGGAAGAGAAGGAAATCAGAAGGGGAGAGAGATAGAGAGAGTGAGCAGGGAGAAATTAGAGAGATATATTGTGAAAGAAACAGTTAGGGCGGAGGTGGTGGCCTTCTTGGAGAGGAATTTGATCAAAGCAGCAGCAAATATATATATATATATAATATATATATATATATATATATAAGGTTAAATTATTATTATTGTTGGAGAATTGATTATAGAGGGCTCAATACTTATGTAAGAGCTTTATTATTTATGATAATAATACAATTTTAAAACCATTGGTTTCTGAATAACACTTTTTCGGTGTTATTCGTCTTCAGAGGAGTTGATTTGAAAAATCAACTCCTCTGAAGACGAATGACACCGAAAAAGTGTTATTCAGAAACCAATGGTAGGACCGACTTTATTGTATATTAATCATAAATAAATAAATAAATAAATATATATATTATATATATGAAGTGGACAAGGCGTAAATGTTATCGTAAAGGGAGACTGAAATTCAAGTAATGGAGAAGGCTGTTTGCATATCCATTTGGTGCTAATACCTTCGGCATGGATACATCTGTTATACACACAAGTTAAGAGCTCAGTCGCTAGAGCATCCGGCCAGGAACCACAAGGTTCCTGGTTCGATACCGGTCCTCGCCAACTCAGCGTATGAGTAGCACAGGGATCTGTGCGGTAAAGTAAGGAGCTGATGGTAGGTGTGGCGCCCCATCGCAGATGCTAAAAAAACAATCTCCTTGGTTTAGCGCTATTGAAAAGGGGATAGACTCCCTCGCTGACTGGCTGATACCGACTTTAGACCACCCCGTTGACTTTACTTTACTTTATATATATATATATAATATATATATATATATATATATATACCAACCCCTCCGCACGAGCAGGATGCGACACAAGGTGAATTTCTTAAGCGGAGTTCAACAGGTTTGAATTCAGAGTTTTCTTTCTCCTAGACCGGTTGCCTAACCAAGGTTAAAGAGCCCAGTCTGACCTAGTATTTACCCATAGCTGGAGGGAGAGTAGGATTCATACCTTTCCCAAGGGTATTAGCGCTAAGTGAAATGCAATTACCACGTCCAGGATTCTCCTGGTATAAGATTTACGCAAAATCATCACTTCTATTTATGTACTTTCCCAACAACAGCAAGCACTTCCAGTAAGAATTGGCCAATGAGAGACGAAGACAGAAAGCATTTAAGATCGTTTGCAACTGTCCTCAAATCAATTACTGGTGGAATTTTCTGCTAGCAAGCCCAATCTTTTGGATTGACAGCCAGAAGAATACTACAGACTTGGACTCTCAGTCGATATAATGTTTGGTTGGGAACCTCAACGTTCCTGGTTCGATACCGGTCCTCGCCAACTCAGCGTATGAGTATCACAGGGATCTGAGTGGTAAAGTGAGGAGATGATAGCAGGTGTGGCGTCCCGCCTCAGACGCTAAATACAATCTCCTTGGTCTAGCGCTAGTGAAAAGGGGATAGACTCCCTCGGTGTCTGGCTGATACCGACTTTAGACCACACCGACGACTTTACTTACAGACTAGGATCCACGAACTTCCTACAGACTTGGATTAACAACTAGATTCTGTGAATACCAGAACAACTGAACCCCTGCAATGGCGAAAAGATATTTTTAAGGGTACATACACATCTATCTATCTATCTATCTATCTATTTATCTATCTCAGAATTTATCTATTTCAGTCTTTATCTAAGAGTAAGAGAGAATAAATAGATAAAGAGTGTATGTCTGATTGTCTGTGTGTGTGTGTGTGCGTGCGTGTGTGTGTGTGTGCGTGCGTGTGTGAAATGAAATTATTATTTGATAAACTATGAGGCAAGCGATATATTTTAAAATATGATTCACTTGCCGAAATTCCACGTAGATGTTGTTATCTTTGGCCAAAACAAAAAAGGGGGGGGGGCAGAGAATTCTACTTATTTGTTTCGGAACTTGGAAATAATAAAACACTTGAGATCAGGTTGAAAGCATCAGCTATTTGCTTTGTTCTTTGCAAAAATCTTAATGGGATATTCAGTTTGGAATAGAAAGAAATTTGAATGTATGCACCACTTATACACACACACACACACACACACACACACACACACATATATATATTAATATATATTATATATATATATATATATATATTTATCATAATGATACACGGTAATAACTTACTCGAGTTTCACCATAAGGATCTTCAGGGTTAAATCCACTGGATTAATCAAGATATTGACTAATTGCAGTTGATTTCACGTGTGTATTTTTTCGCGATAAACGGTTGATTATCAACCGAAAAAGATAATCAACCGTTTATCGCGAAAAAATATACACGTGAAATCAACTGCAATTAATCAATATCTTGATTAATCCAGTAGATTTAACCCTGAAGATCCTTATGGTGAAACTCGAGTAGGTTATTACCGTGTATCTTTATGATAATACATTTGCTCTTCTAACGTATTGAGCACTTTATATTTTTTTATCGCTGTCCTATCATTGTGAAACTTGAATCAACTAACCATTGTGACCATTTTCACGGTAAGTCACTTTTTCCACAAATACCATATATATATATATATATATATATATATATATATAATATATATATATATATATGGTGTGTGTGGAATGATAGAGTGAAAATATTGCAATACTAAAAAAAAAAAAAAATGTAACAACATTGCAGGCATTGGAACCTCACGAGGTTCAAAGGTTCGACAAAAGCCAAAATGATACTTTCTCTGTTGTATTTTTTATAACAAATGTATTTGAGCCACGTTCAGAGATCAGAGATTTAAAGTGCCACTCTAATTACCGAAATATTCTAACGGAAAATACACACATTCTGCACAAAGAAAAAAATAAACAAAAACTCCAAATACTAGAAGCTCTATACATAAAACAATACAAACCATCCCTAAACAAAATTAATTTCCAGTGCAGTACACACATTCTAAAATGCCTATAACACATTTCCATCAATTCTTCTCTTCCAGCATCCACATTAATATAATTAAAAAAAAAACTGGAACACATCACCCCTCGTGATGGCACTTCGAAGTGCCGAAAGTACTCGGGACCTGAACTTTGGTGGACTAATCTACGAATTCCACCCAAATATTAAAAAGTTGACCAGAAAACTTGAAAAGATCAAAAATAAAATTGTTAAACAGGAGATGTGTCTTTTGTTTAATTCAACATGCATATATATATATATATATATATATATATATATATATAATGGAAGAATGAATGTGAAAAGTTTTAGTATATGAAGGTGCTCAATGCTAAAATAGCAGAGCAGGTTTAAAATCAGGAATGAAATATTACGCTGTTCATTTTCCGTGACTGCAGTTTCATGCATATCATGCAATCTTCAGACGGTCAAAAAGGTTTAAAATTTTAAAACAATGGATTGTTCAGCATTTATATAACGTGAATAACGAGCTCAGGCAATGGAATGCTATAACGTAAGACTTCTATGTAAAAACTTAACCATGCTAAGGTCTTAATGTACGCGGCGTCAAAGATGAAAAATAAAAATAAATAAATAAATAGATAAATAAAAATTAGAATTAGAATTAAATTTTAAAAATTAGAAGTAAATTTAAAAAAAAAATTTTTTTTAGATTAATATATGGCAAAAAATATGGAATAAATTAGGGTTGGGAGGCAAATGACATAATAGTAATTTGTTTAAATGTCTACATTTTGAAACCAGTTCGCTTTTCTTATTAAGTAAATTTACATTCGTATTTTGGAGAATACACAATTTATCTTTGGGGCAAAGTCCACACATATATAACATATAGACGTATATTATTCAGTATATATATATATATTATATATATATATATATATATATATATATATATATATAATATATATATATATAAGGGTTATATGCGTAATATGGGTGCTATGTTTTAAGTAAATAGTGCTCAATATAATGTATAGAGCATTTATATCTAAGTACAGGGAGTCGACGGCGCTTGGTTTTTGACAGTTGGGATTGGTGAGAAACTGTCTGTCTTTGACTTCATATCAACGCTATCCTAACTTATATATATATATATTATATATATATATATATATATATATATATATATATATATATATCGGATATTGTTCAAATACTTTTGAGCAGTACTATATATATATATATATATATATATATATACGCAAAATACAAAAAAAAAAACAGATAAATGTTCATGTATGTTTAGACGTACGCTAAAAGGTTACACCCAAATATTTAATGTATCCACTTGTAGCTGTATTCCCTAAGGAACAGGTGCGCTCAAATGGCACAGGCATTTCTGGGAAGATCAGTTGTTCAGTGAAGATGGCCATCACCCAAGTCATTCATCAGTTTTATTTTCATCCGCAAAATCCCCGGATGGACCGAGAAAATTATATAAAAATCGCTTATATATATATATATATATATTTATATAAATAGTTGGATAAGTTTCCGAGAACAAAAGAAACCCATAATTTCATATATATATATAATATATATATATATATATATATATATATATACCAGAGTTCACTTCCTGGGCGAAGCTGTTTGCATTTCACGTGGCGCTAATACCCTTGGGAAAGGGATAATCCAATTCTCCCTTCAGCTATGGGCAAATAGCAGGGCAGACTAGGCCCTTTGACCATGGCTGGGTAACCAGTCTAGGAGAAGGAAAACTCTGAATTCAAACCTGTTAAACTCCGCTTAAAAATTAACCTTGTGTTCATATCCTGCTCGTGCGGAGGCGTTGGTAAATATATATATATAATATATATATATATATATATATATATATATATATATATATATATTCATTTATTTGAACATTTTTGAAATTTGTAAATTTCTTTGAACTTTCTTTCTTTGCGTACCAAATTTCCTCCACAGCTGTACCAAATTTTCTTGGTATTTCCTTATTGCAAAAAAAAAAAAAAAAAAAAAAGAATCAAGTCTCAGTCTCCGGATTGGTTTATAGATAAAACAAAAGAAGGCAGTGTTGTTCACGTAGCGATTTTTCAGTGTAATCAAGTGACATATGGGCCAGCCGCTGCCAACGGTTAAGGTAGGATCGCACAGATGGAAGTGGACTTTGCGTTGCATCCTGTCCATGGTGAATGAGTTGGTATATACATAAATGATATATATATCTATATTCCTAAAAGATTTATTTAATATTTTCTGGAAACAATAAAACGGCAGGAGTGTGTAAGACAATCATGATTGTACAACTGTGAGTATTGAATCTCGAGTATGAGTGTGAATTCATGAGTGTGTAATTATGAGTGAACAGTGTAGAATTATCGGATACTCAGGAATGAGTTTGCAAGAATGAGTATGAATTCCTGTGAATTCATGAAAAGTTATAAAACTTGTTCAAAAAGCAAAGGAGTTAAATAAATAAACTAAACCAAAACATTACAATGAGTCAAATTTTGGCGGTAAATAACCCATATAGAATTGATATGCCGTTAAACAAATAAACCAGACCAAACGTTTATAAATTAATCAAATTTCGGCATTAAATTAAACCAAACCCATTTTTTTTCTTCTTCTTTCACTTTGTTTCTCATCATCTTAGTTCTTTAATACTCACTCTCTTCACTTTCTCCAAGTATTATCTTTAGAAAAACAAGTATCGTCTTAGAAACATCAATCAACCGTAAAATTTTGATATAAAAGAATGTCTTTCTGAATTGCTTTAGCCGATCAAATTGATTCGCATACCCAAGTTGCATCAGCAAGTTCGCAGAATTTTGTCAAGATGTATTGAATAAAGTCATGGGACTCGTTGGACTCCCCCGGGTACATAATGTACATGGAGTACACTGCAACATCAAAGATTTCAGAATTTGAACAACTTTCTCAAACTGAACGACCAACCATTTTCTATAGCTTGTGTGTGCATCTCCAAAGAATGATTTGGAAGAGTTTAGCTCATTGCCAAATTCAACCGTGTAGCTAGGGTTGGAAAATGAAAACGGCTGTTTGGTTCCTGTCACAACAGATCTCTTGAAGCAATACTAAACTTTGTATGGATGCGAATTCATGAGTGTGTAATCACGAGTGTACAATAATGAGTGAACATTCATGAGTGTCAAATCGGGAGTATACATTCATGGATGTGACGCAATCATGGGTGTGAAATCGGAGTATATAATCATGAGCGAGGAATCCCGAGTGTGCATTCATTAGTTTGGAATCGTGAGTGTGCATTCATGAGGGTTGAATTATGAGTGAGAAATTATGAGTGAGGATTTCTGAGTGTGCAATATTGAATGAGAATTCCCTTGGTGTCAATCATGACCAATCATTGCAAACTCATAAATGAGTGGGAAATCATGAGTGGAAATTCTTGAGTGTGTAATCATGAGCATCCAATCAGGAGTGAACATTCAAGAGTGTCCAACCATGAGTATGTATTCTTGATTGTTGAATCAGGAATGTGAAATGTACATTTTTCTGTGTGCAATCAATGAGTATTGTGCATATTTAAAAAAATATGAAAATACGCGAAGATTATTTGTTACAAGATGCGTATCATGGGTATACAATAGGGTAGGTAGATTCTTCACTTTAAAAACTTTATCAAATTTTCCACCAATGCGAAAGTTGTGTGTTAGTATACTGAATACTGATACCAAAAATGAGATCTTTTACTTGCACTATTGTTTGAGGAAATAGCACCAAAGATCGTCTAGTAAAATACACTAAATATTCTCGTTTTCTAAAGGCTAAATTTTCGCGAAAAAGAGATTTTAGTGTATTTTAGCCAATGATCTTTGATGCTATTTCCTCAAACAGTGGTGCAAAAATATCAAATTTTTGGTATCAGTATTCAGTATACTAACACACAACTTTCGCATAGATGGACAATTTGATATTTTAAAAAAGTGACAAATCGACCTACCCTAGTGTGCAATCGTAATTATACTTTTGTGAGTGATGAATCATGAGTTAGCATTCATGATTATAGAATCATAGGTGTGTAATAATGAATGTGAAATCACGAGTCTGCATCCGTGAGTGTTAACTCACATGTATGGAATCTTGTGTCGAATCATGAGTCTTTAATCGTTGGCATCCTTCCGTCTACGAGAAACGATGGAGTAGTGTCCAAACTTTTTAAAAAACTACGTATCCTGTGTGGGTTCATATGGAGGAAGAGCTGTTGTCCATGCAGCAAATTTCACCTCTTTACACTGTTCTGTGATCCAAAGGAAAGGTAACGAACCAATCCAGTTTGCAGTGTCGCAGGAGTTCCTTGGTAGCACTGGATTTCAGCATCACATCACCTTAGAGACTCCGGCTACTGGTTTGTTTTCGGGGTTTGATGATGAGTGTGGAATCAGGAATGTGCTTTCGTGAGTATGTGTTTCCTGGTGTGCAGTCATGGGTATGGAATCATGAGTGTGGAATCAGGAGTTTGAAATCATGTGTGTAGAATTAGGAGTTTGAAATCAGGTGTGTGGAATCAGGAGTGTGAAATCAGGAGTTTGAAATCATGAGTGTGGAATCATGACTTTTAATTTTTGAGTTTGCAATCATGTCAGTTGAACACTAATTCCAATTATAGTAGGGAGTCACACAAAAACCGAAGTTCAGGCAGTGACCAGTGTTAGAAATTGCATGTATCCCTTGGAAAATTCCTCTTTTGATGCGGCTCAGAAATCAGGGTGGCAAGTTTGCCAGGGGGGTAGCCTCCTAGGATCACTTCAATAGTATATATATTACCAGTCCAATGGTCGAAGCCGCTAACACAGGGCCGAATTATGAGTGATTATCTGCATACTTTTATTAAATGAAAATACGCAAAGCTTATTTGTTACAAGATGCGTATATATATATATATATATATATATATATATATAATATATATATATATATACCAAAACTAAATAAAAAAAGAAATAAAATAAACTAATAGATTTAATCGGTGTTCTGTGTTTTGTCTTTTTTCTTTGTTTTTTTTTTATTGGTTAGTTTATTTTATTGCTAATTTATTTGAATCTAGGTGGAAGGTGTTGTATAAATATGAGTTTGCTCCAAATCTCTTTAGTCGGATCTTAGCCCTGAAGAGCACTAAGCGAAACTTTAAGTAGGTTTATCTGACTCATTAGGTTTATCTTTATTTATATATATATATATATATATATATATTCTTTAGTTTTCTTTTCTTTGGGTAGTCAAGATGAATCCTTGCCCATGGACCGAAAGCAGAAATAAACAAACAACCAAATAAATAGATGTGCATGTTGTTCCCCTCTGTGACTGATTAAGAGGAACCCCATCAGTTGAATCCCGCCGCGTTGATGTAACACGATCAGCAAGTAACCTCACTAAGCACACACAGTAATTAAAACATTATTGCAGACTTCCTAAAACTCCTGCAGCGCCCTCAGGCGGCCGGTTGGTTTAGTAGGCAGTAGATTTGGCGGGAAGTTCGGGATGGTATTTGTCGAGTGTAGAGTTGAACCAGCAATCGGCAGAAACATTCCAGATAAGTGAAGAAAGAAAGAAGAAAGAAAGAAGAAGAAAAGAAAGAAAGAAAGAAAGAAGAAAAAAGAAAGAAAGAAAGAAAAAGAAAGAAAATAAAAAAGGCTAAAAAGAAAGAAAGATATAAAGAAAGAAAGAAGAGACAAAGAAAGAAAGAAAAAGAAAAAAGAAAGAAAGAAAGAAAGAAGAAAAAAGAAAGAATGAAGAAAAAGAAAGAAAACAAAAAGGTTAAGAAAGAAAGAAAGATGTAAAGAAAGAAGAGACAAAAAAGAAAGAAAAAAAGACGATGAAAGAAAGAAAGAAAAAAGAAAAGAGAAGCAAAATGGGAGTAAAAGAAAGGAGAACTAAAAAAAGAAGAAAAGGATAAGAAAGAAAGAAAGAAAGAAGAAAAAAGTAGAAAGAGAAAGAATGAGTACATAGTAGAATCAATAAGCAGCAGAAACATCCTGAAAAGAGAAAGAAAGAAAGAAGACGAGAGAAGAGGAAAAACTCAAATAGAAGAAAGATAGACAGCAAAAAAAAAAAAAAAAGAAGAAAGAAAGAAAAAAGGAAGGAAAGAAAGAAAAGGAGGAGGAAGTAACTAAAAAAGAAAGAAGAAAGAAAAATAAAAGAAGCTAAAAAAACAGAAGGAACCATAGTAGAGAAAGTCTAATAGACTGCAGTAGAAGGGAGAAAAGAAAGAAAGAAAGAAAGAAAGAAAGAGAAAAAAAGGAGAAGGAAGAAATAAAAGAAAGAAGAAAGAAAAAGAGGAAGAAGTCAAAAGAACAAGTGTAGCGTAGAGCCAAAAAGCAACAGAAACATTTAAGATAGTAAAGAAAGAAAAAAAGGAATAAACAAAAGAGAGAGGGTAAAATAAAACGAAAATGAAGGAAGAAAGAAAGAAACAAAGTAAGAAAGAAAGAGGGAAAGAAGGCAATAAGATAGATAGATAGATAGATATCCCCATAAACGAGAATGAAAATGAGAATGAATGAAAAAAGAAAGAAACAAACAAACAATAAAGAAATAAGGCTATAAGATATATATATATATATATATATATATATATATATATATATATATATATATATATACGAGGTGTAAAAAAAATGATCGAGATTGAAACTGTATTTACCAAGATAGACATGAACAATGAATGGAACGGTAATTTATTTCAGAATACAAGGTGTGTCAAAAAATACCGAGTTTAAAGCTGTATTTACCAAGATAGAAATGAAGAATCAATAGAATGTTGATTATTTCAGAATACAAGGAATGTCAAAAATTATCAAAAGTGTAAAAACATCTCGATACTTTTTTGACACTCCTCATATATATATATATAATATATATTATATATATATAATATATATAGAGAGAGAGAGAGAGAGAGAGAGAGAGGGAGAGGGAGAGATAAATAGATAGATATATAGATATAGAGAGATAGGCATTTCCTCCCATAAACTAGAGTTAAAACGTGAAAAATGAGAATGAATGAAGAAAACAAACAAACAAACAAACATAAAGAAGGTGATATTTACTCGTCTAGATAGATAGATAGATAGATAGATAGAGTCAACTACCCAGCGTAAATATGTTGGGTGGATGCACGATGCTGGTGGGGGTGAAGTAGGGGAACGGAAAGGTGTGATTTTTCGAGTCGATCAAGCGGCCATTGTTTTTCCTCATCCTTTTTTTTCCCGCGTTACACTTCATCCTTGTTTATTATTTGAAAGTGTCTAGTTTAAGCTGTTGCGGCTGTCATTGCCAGTGTCAGAGGCTGCAACTCTTGTCTTCATTTTAGCATTGTTTATCTGCAACAGTGGCGCCGGTGGCGTCGGTCGCCCCCGCCACAATTTCCATACTCAGAGGTTTCTCTTTCTATTATTAGCGTTTTCTTCACTGCCTCTTGTCGCACTGTTTATTGTTCAACTGCATAATTCATTCGGTTATTTCAGCTTTGTTTATATTAAAATTTCGCTTCTTTTTTTTTCTTTCTTTTCTCTGTATTGTTTTAAAAATTTACCTTTTAGTAATTTTCTTTCGTCTTTTTTTAAAAACAGATTTCTCTCATTGGCTCCTCATGCTGAAAACTCTTTTCTTTTATAAAGAAAGAGAGGGAAGAAAAGGACATGTTACACATAAAAATATAATAAGAAAGAAAGAAAGAAAGAAGAAAGAAAATCGATTTATGCGTAGGTATATATTTACTTAAGAGCTATTGAAAATACTTCAATATGTAAAACGTATAATAATCTTGATTTAACTCTCTCTTTTACCCTTTTTTACATTCCTTCTTTTCATATTTTCATTATGTTTGATTGAAACAGATTAGCGTTATCGCTACCGTGGGCTCACCCTGCTCTCTATCTTTCCCCTACACTCTTTCTTTCTTTCTTTTCTTCTTATTATATTTTTCTGTGTAGCATGTCCTTTTCTTCCTCTCTTTCTTTATAATAAAAGCGGAATGGTCCATTATTTAGCTGATGTGACGACAAACAATATGAAAGATCTATTTGAAAATGTCAACATGGAGTATATTCTCTCTTTTTTGAGAGAAATAAAATTATACCATAGAATATAGACATGAAACAAATCAATACCATACAACATAATCCCCAATAATGCTAACACATTTTTAAAACCAATTACTAAAAAGTATAAAATATACACGATATGTATAACTTTCTAACCGTTAGGCATGACATAATCCCAGACGGGTTGATATGCCGCTAAAATCAATAAACAAACAAACAAACAAACAAGGCACTCATAAGAATTCGGTGGATAACCAACACCAGGTAATCAGGATTTACACTTTTGCTTTTCATCTTTGACGATTTGGACGGTCTCATTTTAACCAGACAGGGTGTTGCAAGATTATAACGGTCGTACAATTAAGGAACACGATATTAATATGTAGATTCCAACTAACTCCTTTCAATGAAGTCCCTCTATGCAATTAATGCAACTTCAAGGCTCGATACCTTTTGAAAAGATATTGTATTTTTAGTATTATTTGGATTATTCGGACTATTGACCTCATTTTTATTGTTATCTGTACAACGTTTCGGCCGATGTGCCATCACGGAACTTTGAACCCAACCAATTGGACACATAGACAGTTCTAAGTGACAGTTATCTCTAGCCTGCAGGTTCAATCCTGGTTAAGGGCGACAGTAAGATAGAATAATAATTATCACAGCTTAACACCTGTAGCCCAGCTATGGTTAGCGGAATGAGAACAGGATACCCCGTGGATTGAATAAAGGGTCGGGCTCAAAGTTTCCGCGATCGCTCCCGATTAAGACAAGAAGGTTCTCGAGTTCGAAAAGAAGGTTCCCGGGTTCTAGAAAGCTCCCGAGACCGACAATAAACACCTGAAGAAGGTCGGAGGGTCCATCGACCGAGGCGTTGTATAAATAACAATAAAGATGAGGACAATAGTCCGAATAATCTAAATAATACTAATTATCAAGCCTCATCTAAAAAATTCAGAGATATTGTATTTTTGTGCGTGTGTGTGCGCATGCGCATTTTTCTGTATGTAAAGATGCACTTGTAATTCATTTGGGGGAAAAAAGGAAGCCGATTTATCTGAAAGAAAGACAAATCTACAAGAACTCATGAATCAGAAGTTAACCTTTCACGATGAATGCAACCGGCGACCGCCCCATTCAATGACGCTAAAGAAAGTAAAAAGACGTTGCCAGCACAAAATATAACGCACCTGGCCTCGAAATGCATTGAATGGAATGTGCACATGCGCATATTTATCTATTTTTGCATCTGCCGACGCATGCGCACTCACGCACACACACACACACACACACACACACACACACACACACACATCAAGTCGTGAATCTTTTTTTTTGGCTTCTATCGCCCACAATCATTCTGTTTTGTTTTAATCTTTCGTACGCACAGATTTGGCAATTTTCCTGTTAGATAAATCTTATTTATTTAATATAACTGTTCACTATCATTTTTCTTTCTTTCTTTTCTTGTTTTTTTCTTCTTTTTTGTTTGCTTCCTTCCCTTCTTTTTCTTTCTTTCTTTCCCAATTAATCAATTTTTTTCTTTCTTTCTTCCTTCACTTTCCTCTTCTTCTTTGTCTCCTCCCTTTTTTCTTCCTTTCTTTCTTTCTTTCTTTCTCACTTTCTTTTTTTATTTCTTCCTTCACTTTCCTATTTTGTTTGTCTCCTTTTCTTTCTTTCTTTCTTTCTTTCTTTCTTTCTTTCTTCCTTCCCTCCTTCATTCCTTCTTCACTTTCCTCTTTTTTGTCTCCTCTCTTTTTCTTTCTTTCTTCTTTCTTTTTTCTTTCTTTCTTCCTTCACTTTCTTATTTTTGTTTGTCTCCTTTTTTCTTTCTTTCTTTCTTTCTTTCTTTCTTCTTTTTCTTCTTTTTCTTTCTTTCTTTCTTCCTTCACTTTCTTATTTTGTTTGTCTCCTTTTCTTTCTTTCTTTCTTTCTTCTTTTTTCTTCCTTCGTTCTTTTCTTCTTTCTTTCTTCCTTCACTTTCCTATTTTTGTCTGTCTCCTTTTCTTTCTTTCCTTCTTTCTTTCTTTCTTTTTTCTTTCTTTCTTTCTTTCTTTCTTTCTTCCTTCACTTTCTATTTTTGTTTGTCTCCTTTTCTTTTCTTTCTTTCTTTCTTTCTTTCTTTCTTTTTTCTTTCTCTTCTTCACTTTCTTATTTTTGTTTGTCTCTATAATTGTTGATATCGCATCTCTTCTGTCTCTTCTAAATTTCTTCTGAAATTAACAACCCTTCAGTTGTACATCAGTGAGTAAAAGTCACAAAAATTATGAACTGGGACAAAAACTGGCGACGAAATATAATGATCTATTATGAACTACGATATAACGATGTACAGATAGTTTCGCTCAGTCGGTAGATCACCCGCCTAGTAATTGTAAAGTTCTAATTTGCATATTGATATTAAAATTGATTTTGATAAATATGTGCTTAGTATTATTGATTTCTAATTGTTTGGTTTTATATTAAGGAGTACGAGCAAAAATCTCGGGGATAAATTTTAAAAGAAATTCATTAACAAGAAATTACTGTAATTTTATTCTTCCTATTTTAACTAAATAGTTAAATTAGGAAAATTTAGCAATGAAAGACGGGAATGAAGAAAGAGTAAGTTTCAGTTGTTCTATTTTTCGATTATAATTCCCTCTGATTTAAATCTTTTTATCTGCATTCTTATTTAGTTTAATTGGCGTTTCCAATTTAATATGATATTTTATTACTTTGAAACTTAAATACTTGCACCCGGAGGGTGCATATATTTGCTAATAATAATAATAATAATAATAATAATAATAATAATAATAATAATAATAATAATTGTTCAACAGACCAATTTTGATTATCTCTAGCCCATATTAAACCCTTTAGTTTCTTTTAAAATGTAAGTAGTGACTTCGAAATCGTTATCCGGTTGTAATATACGAACTGCTGGAATCGAGGAACAGCAAGGCCAGCATCATTCCATGCATTGGAAATTTTATGACAATAGGTAAATCTTTTGGAAATAAGGATCTTATTTAGCTGGCTTTTAGTTCTGTTATCGGGTTTGAATTTTAAATAAGTTCATGTTGTTAATTACAATATGGTAGATTGAGAGCATTTTACCTGGGCATCTAACTCGTTTTGAGTCTTGTCAGCTTCCCAATAATGCATGGATGATGTTTGTAGTTTTTGTGTGTGTGAAGATTTCATTCTTTTTATACCAATACGTTGACACTGAGGATATTTGAGTTTGAGTTTTGTTAAACGGCACATCAACCTCTGTGGGTCATTTAATGCCAGAAAAGATTATTATGGACTTTATTCTTTAAAGTAGCAGTTTTATGTAGGTATTCGGTTATGTTTTGTTAGATCTTGTTGAAAAGGTTGATTTTTTTAGAAAATTTAAAATGTCTTCTGGGTTTGTATTTTTTCAGAGGTCTTTTAGGTTTTTTGTTTGATATTTGGTGCGGGTTTGTCTAAGGATCTTACAATTTAGGAGGGTGTGTTTGATTGTGAGCTGTACTTTGCACATTGGGCATACTGGGTCGTCCTCCCTTTTTAAAAGGTAAGAATGGGTGATGTGGGTATGAGTAATACGCAGTCTGGCGTTTTTGTTTTTTCTGTAGCCTGCCGACCACTCACCAATAATTTCTTGTGTCTCATGGAGTTTATTTTGAGTCTTATTATCCCATGATTTTTGCCATTTGTCGCATTTGAATTTATTGATGGCTGATTTTAGATCTGTAGATGGGATTTTTGATTTAGTCATGTCTGTCAGGAATGCTTTTTTGCAGCTTTGTCTTACATTTCCTTGGATACCGATGTGACTTGGTATCCAGGTAAATATAAGGCTATTATTATTGTAGAGAGTGTTTATTTTATTTAGGAGCGTGGTAATCAGAGGAGAATATTCATGAAATTAGCTCAGACGCACATCATTGAATAAATTAAAACTATCTGGGAAGATATTCCAGATTATTTATATATATCAAACTGATACACTATTAAGATTAAACTGTCCAATTTTAAACAAATTCGAGCGAGAATATATATATATATATATATATATGTGTGTGTGTGTGTGTGTTAGCTAAAGTCCCCGGTCAATGACCGGACTAAAAAAATTAGGAACACCAGGGAGTGTTTTTAGACATATTTATATCCATATTAATAGTTATTGAAATATTCGTGAAAATCAGACCATTAATTGATTTTTTATAGAATTTTTAAAAGTCCTCTAGTCGTAACTTGTTTTTGGCTACGTTAAATTTCAGTTGATTTAACGGTGCAAAAAGGAAAACATTGTTTTTCAATCATAATTTTCATTATTTCCGTAATGTAAAAAAATTTCTTTAAATCATCAGGAGTTTGTTTAATGTTTCTTCTTTCGAATGGAAAACATTTTTTCAAGATAATATTAATTTTTATGCAAGTTTCATTGTGTTAAATATAGGGGGGGGGGTAAATTTCACAGGGAAAATTGGTGGTACCTAATATTTTCGAAAGAGCATTTATCTAAACGGTTTTTAGTTAAAAAAAAAGGAAAAAAAAAGGGGGAAGTGGTGACTTAATTTTAAAAAAATCTGTCTATTTATTTATTAGAATTATATTCTTTATTAAATAACAAATTATTCTAATGTATGTTACATACATTAGAATTATGTTTATTTTATGTTTGTTTAGTGTTTAAACACTAAACTTCATATAAGTTATTCAATTACCTCTTTTTTACTTTTAAAATTGTGTTATTGTTATTATTTTTATACATTTACTTGTTATTGTAATTTTTAAAAAACTTTTATAGAGATAGAAAGATGTTTGTTTCGCATTAAAACATTGTAATAATTACAGTACATTGTATTTCAAATTTAAATGTTAAGCTAAGTGTTACTAAAAAAATGTAAAGATAAATAAACTTTCGACAACTATATGTATGTATTTGTTTAGATATTTTAAAATTCTTTTACTGTTTGACAAACAGTAAAAGAATTCCGTAAATAAGTAAACAAACAGTGTTTGTTTACTTATTTACGAAATGTAAGTTAAGTTTCTTCAAATAAGTTATAACTTAACTACCTCATATTTTTTAACTCATGTCTAGATTTTTGTAAAAGGCTTCTTTTTTTCTAAAATTCTTTTGTACATACGAAAAAAAGTAAATACTGATTATAATTAAATACCGGGTACTTTTGCTAGTTAATAATAAAAACAAAGTTGAGTTATTATTAATCGTTAAATTAAATGTTTTTGTTTATTATTGTTATTTACTTCGCTGTAAAAAAATAATTCAATCGATAAAAGCACATACAAATTACATATTTAGAAAGATCATTTTATTTTCTTTCTAACCAAATAATTATTTCTAAGATTAGAACGGTGATACGCGAGAAATTCCGAGCTGAAACGATTAGGGCACACATTTTTCAACTTCAAATTACCAGCAGCGGCGCCATTTTACTGTTGATACAGGCAGCAGCCAGCAGAATTGTTTATATTAGCAGCAGCAGCTATGCCACGATTATCGCAAATCATTTGATCTTTGTTTCATTAATTAATTATATTCCTTAATCAGTAAAAATCAATAACTAAATTTTGCGTGTTACTTAGTTAGAAGTATATTAATGTGTATGCAAGATTTCGAATCTGAGTGACCTCCCGTTTTAGAGTTATACGTCGACACGTACATACCAAACTTCCTTTTATATATACAGATTATGGAAATTGTATCGGTGTTATATCTATAAGTAAACAGTGCTCAATATCATTAACGAATATCTTAGAGCATTTATATGTAATTTAAGTTAGCACGAACATGGAGTCAACTGCGCATAGTCACTGAGTTTTTCATACCTATACGATCTTCAGTTTTGGTCACGCTATCTTAAATTATATATATATTTATATAATTTTTCTAATATTAAACTAAAAAATGTAACAACTTTTTCTAATTTTTCTAATATTAAATTAAAAGATGTAACAACCTTAGCTATCTATATTTGGAATTTAAAGCATCAAAATATAACACCTATTATTAAATGGGAAATATTAAAGAGATCAAATATCTGCCGAAGTTTAACTGATCCATGTTTCTTGTGTTTACAAGAAAAGTTAGCTATAATTAAATTCCCGGATAGGAAAAATCTATGAATAGGAAGGATGAATTCCCGAGGAAATGCAGACACAGATGGCATAACTCATTAATGTATTATTAAGATTAATACAGATATAATACTTGCACTAATTATTAAAAAAAAAACTCTATCTTAATAGATTTATCAGAAGACTTGAATTTCAGAAATACAAACAAGTAAGATGTAAACAAAAGGAATAATAAAAAAGAAGATCAGATTAAAAACAGTTGATAGATAGAATTACAAATTACTTTTGACGGGTGAATATATGGTAAACTAATCATTAATTTCAAAGGAAAAAGTTTAGTCTTAGGGACAGAAAGTTTATTTTTAGGAGACACAGAGAAATAAAAATAATTCTAAACAGGTAAGTATATATGATATTTGCTACCTATAAATGTTTTAGTTCTCCTGAGGAAGGTGTACCTTGAACACCGAAACCGTGGTAGAGAGAAAAACCTTTCTATAACTATAAATGCTCGATATTTTACTAGATATATTGATCCCTTTTGGATTAACAACTTATGCTACTGCAATGAAAACGAGGTAGTAACTTTTTGATGAATATATATATCATACATTTAGAATAGAAAATTAATGCAACCACATAAGCAATATTAACTAAGTGTAGCCTACTTTGACGCAAGGTCATGGCCGTGATGCAAGTACTTAATCATAAACTCAGCACATTTGCAAAAATAAACGAAACATCACGTCAAGCCAACCAACCAGAGAACATTACATAGTATTGGGTTTCTGCAGTTTTTCTGAAACTATTCAAGGGAGACAACTTTTAAAATATTTGTGGCAGAAAGATTCTGCAAGTGTGTTTGGAATTGATGATAGCACAAAGCTTCATTTCATGACAGACAGAAAGAGAAAGAATAATTATAATAATAATAAGATTTATTGATTGATTGATTGACATGTCAGCCCGTATCGGGTTATTTTATGCCTAGAGTTTGGGGAATTCCATGAATTGTACATTTACATTAATACGAGGTATGTCAAAAAATTTCCAGAACTGATGTCCAAAAAATTGATTTCAAATCTAAACTACAAACAAGTTATCCCCTTCAAAGTAATCACCCTGGAGTTTAATGCACTTTCCCATCCTTCTCTGCCACGCTTGCATGCACTCCTGGAAGGATTCTTCCGGGATTTTCCGTAGCTCTGTGGTCACGGCCTTTTTGATGTCGTGCACATCCTTAAAATGGGTTACCTTGATGACTCCCTTGAGCTTGAGGAAGAGGGAAAAATCACATGAAGCCAGGTCGGGCGAGTAGGGAGGTTGCTCCAGCACAGTGATGTTCTTCTGGGCCAGGAATTCTCGGATACTCAGGGCAGTGTGGGCAGGTGCGTTGACATGGTGAAGCACACACGAGTTGTCCTGCCACATCTCTCGCCTCTTCTCGTGCACTGAATGAAGCAAACGCCGTAGTATCTCTTTGTAGACATGCACGTTGATTGTGTAACCCTGTGGCAAGAACTCCCAGTGGACGATGTTCCTTACATCGAAGAATGCGATAAGTTATGGAATTTTTTCTGACATAACTCGTATTTTTCAATAATTGTTTCTTAAGAGACTTTTGCACAGTCACGAGAGTGGTCTAAAAGGGTTATATGAGAATGCCATATCTACCGTTGATGACATTTTTTACCAATAGGATCCAAGCACTACAACACCGATGGAAGAAGTGTGTGGACTGCAATGGGGACTATGTTGAAAAATAGACGTCATTTGGTTGCATTCCTTGAGAGTGTCTTGGTCAGCCTATGAACTTTTCAGCTGACTCTTGCATATTAATATCAGGTATAACTATCTAATACTAATAATCACATGGTTTCAAGTAATTATTTCTATTCAATAATGATCATCTGTTGGCAGATAGTTTTATGGTTTTAAGTAAGTAATACTTGTAATCCTTAGGAAACAATTACTGTCGCAAAAAACTATTTTGAATACAAACAATTTACACTATATGGCATCAAATATTCCCATCAAATATGATTTATTTTTAGTGGATCTATGTGAAACATAGATGGGAGACTGACAGGTACTACCACTCCGGGTCAGGGTGGACCTGAGAGGGAATGAAGGGGTACACCACATTCCCCAGAGCTTGATAAATGTAGTTTAGTGTCATAACAAAGAAGAAAGAAGAAGAAGAAGAAGAAGAAGAAAATTGTAACGGTGAAGTAATCAGAGAGAGAGAGAGAGAGAGAGAGAGAGAGAGAGAGAGAGAGAGAGAGAGAGAGGATAGATAGATAGATAGATAGAGAGAGGGGGAGTAATTGAAAAGAAGACAGTTTCATATCGTAGATTTTACTATCTTTTCTGTACCTATATATGATGAATATATATGTGTGTGTGTGTATGTGTGAGTGTGTGTGTGTGTTGTGTTAGAGAGAGAGAGAGAGAGAGAGAGAGAGAGAGAGAGAGAGAGAGAGAGAGAGAGAGAGAGAGAGAGAGAGAGAGAGAGAGAGAGAGAGACTGGCTGAAAGACAGAGACAGAGACTGGGAAAGAGTGGGACAGACAGACAGGCATGCAGACAGAGAGTCGGCAAAGGTAGTGTGAAAATGACTGAGCGGCTAGCATCCTGTCGAGAATGTTGACAATGCGAATATTTAAAGACGAGACAACAACGGCAGGTGACGAGGCCGCCACAGCCTCACATCGCGAAACACATCAAAAGATAACACCAGAAAAAAGACAGAAAAAAGCGCTTATTTATAGTGACATTAATCAGGAGGTGACAAGATAGATCAGACAAAAACCAGAATAGAAATGAGCTTAGATAAGATCAAGTGCAAAGCGTTAGGGTGGGATAACAATAATGGAAGGCGGGGTAGCGGTACCCCTAGCGTTTCAGAGGTGGCATCACATCTTGGGGACGTTGACATAGCACTCTATAGGTGGCAGCCTATTCTTCAAGGCCGTTAAATCTAGGAGTAAGCTTATATATATATATACATATATACTTATATATATATATATATATGAGAGTAAGTAAATAAACAATGCGTTTATTTGATATGGCTTTTAGCCGACAATTTTTGGAGGGTATGTGCTCAATTGAAGTCATACGTAATTTTGAAAATTAATTAGTTAATAATTAATAAATTTAAGTGGGCATATATATTCAAATGTAAGGCTAAACAAATCGAGAAAATGTCAATCCCAGAATGTACATTTCGACCTATATATATATATATATATATTATATATATAATAGTATTTGATAATTTGATTGAAGCATTGTTAAGTATATTATTATTTATTTATATTGAGAAGGCAATTACAATGCGTATAAAAAAATAAAATAATGTTCAGTGTCTAATCAATTTTGAAAGAACTTCATCTTCATAGAGTGTTCTTGAAATGGACGCAGTCTTGTGTGTTTTTCAAAAACAGTCTCTGAAAATGAAGTTCTTTCGAAATTGATTAGACACTGAACATTATTTTATTTTTTTATACGCATTGTAATTGCCTTCTAAATATAAATGATATATATATATATATGTATGTGTGTGTGTGTGTGTGTGTGTGTGTGTGTGTGTGC
The DNA here is from genome assembly GCA_023376005.1 of Doryteuthis pealeii. Taxonomy (NCBI): domain Eukaryota; kingdom Metazoa; phylum Mollusca; class Cephalopoda; order Myopsida; family Loliginidae; genus Doryteuthis; species Doryteuthis pealeii. The sequence goes on from CM042141.1 coordinate 92,323,035, forward strand.
GTGCGTGTGTGTGTGTGTGTGGTTAATAACCGCCTGAAGATGATTACCAAAGATCTAAAACACGTGTCGTCAATGCAAAATAGTAGAAAAAAACATAATATATACACCCTTGTGCAAAATAATTGAAACAAAACGAATAATTCCGTTATTATTATTATTTTCACTCCTTTTGAGTTTTTTTACTGGAGTTTGAGTGACAACAAGTTTCCTCGGGTTTCCAGGACTCTTCTGAGTATTCTAGCCGATTGCAGCAGTGTAGTAGTCGCGATGGTCTCCATTCTTCCTCTGATTTCCAGATCCCCCAGTCTTTTTTCCAAGTTTATTGGGACTGTTCCACGTGCACCAACTACAATTGTTCCACAGCTTTTTCAATTCTCTGGTAAGGTCCAGGTATTTATCCATTTTTTCATTTTCCTTCAGCTTCACCCTGTGATCTGCTGGGACCGCAAAGTCCACAAGTTGACACGTTTTTTTATATTATTATTATTATTATTATTATTATTATTATTATTATTATTATTACAGTCTCTCTGCAAGGCTTCACAGTGTGTTCGTGCAGCGGTACGATTTTCTTACGCTTCCTTGGAGTAATGTCTATTGCAGACAATGGCCGAAGGACAACTAATCGAAGGTCGCAACAGTAGTGTCTGGGCGCGATAAAAATCTAATGCAATCACGGATGACGCAGTATTTTTCAAAGCCAAACAAATTCCGTCATGCACACCGAAAATAGATTCAGATTACTGTACACCACTGCAAATGGCCTAATATGAGGGGAAAATAGAAATCTATTACACCCTGTCACTCCAGAGGGTCTAAAACTAACTGTATGCTAAAAAAAGGAAACTAAAGTCGTTATTTCAATTAATTTGCACAAGAGTATATCTTATGTCACATTCTAGAAAGAATGCTTGGTGTCATATAAAGTAAAGTCGGGTGGCCTAAAGTCGGTATTACCCAGACAGTAAGGGAGTCTATCCCATTTTTACTTGCGCAAGACCAAGTAGATTGTTTTTTCGTTGGAGGTGGAGCGTTACACATACCATCAGCTCCTTAGTTTACCGCACATATCCCTGCGCTACACATACGATGAGTTAACGAGGGCCGGTATTGAACCAAGAACCTTGTGGTTCCTTGTCAGACACTCTACCGACTGAGCTAAACCGCTCCAAGATGACGTCATATAACTGTGTGCACATATATGATTATTATAGACAAATAAAAGAATTCCGTTTAAAAATTATTGTAATGAAACGTTGAATATAAACAAACATTTAGAAATAAATCAAATTTCGCTATTAAATAAGGCATGATGGTTTGATATGCCGTTAAACAAATAAACTGAACTGAACTATCAAGATATACAAGGTGTGTCAAAAGTATCGAGATTTTTTGTACTTTTTGACACACCTACTTAAATTTGTATCTAAATTGCATTATGCAACACGAATTTTTTTCCCGAGATAGTCTGTATTATTTCTTAATTGCTTGTGCTGCAAAAATATTTCTCGTTTTAATTGTAGTTTATGGGAGTAAACGCTCTCTCTCTCTCTCTCTCTCTCTCTCTCTCTCTCTCTCTCTCTCTCTCTATATTATATATAATATATATATATATATATATATATATATATAAGAGTGTTAAAAAAGTATCGAGATTTTTTGACACTTTTGATACTTTTTGACAACCTTGTATTCTGAAATAAATAACATTCTATTGATTCTTCATTTTTATCTTGGTAAATACAGTTTTAAACTCGGTACTTTTCGACACGCCTTGTAGTCTGAAAAAATTCAACGTTCCATTCATTGTTCATGTCTATCTTGGTCAATACAGCTTCAATCACGATACTTTTATGACACACCTTGTATGTTGATGTTGCTGTTTTACGGCATATGAAACCTTTTCGGGCTATTCAATGCCGAATCAAGTCATTTTGATATTTGGTTTATTACAGTACCCACTGTTGCTTAAATGGTCACCCATCTAAGTATTGAACGTGATCATCGTTGCTTAACTTTGGTGATCTAGTCAGAGCGTTGCTTTCAATATGACTTGACTATAAGCTTCGAAAAACTTCAGGGACAGAATGACTTCCTGCTTAAATTTGTATCTAAATTGCATTATTTAACACGAATTTTTTTCCCGAGATAGTCTGTGTTATTTCTTAATTGCTTATGTTGCAAAAGTATTTTTCAAAAATGGCCATTCACGATTTTCCCTTTCAGAATTTTACAATTAACCTATTTTCTATGTAAAAACTGGCAAATTTGCACATTTTCATTTACATAAGGTTTGAATAAAAGAACATATGTATCAAAATTGACATGTATTCATAATAAATGTATAAACAAAATGAACACTTTTTTGTGGAAGATTCTCTCTCAGAGACTCAGCACTGAATCTACCTGCAATTCTCCGGAAAATGGGCAAATTTGAAAATGTCATGAATCAGGTCAGAAAAGCAAGGCGTCCTATTGTGGTGTCATGGTTAGTAAATTAATCTCGCAGATCTATTACTACGGAAAAGCGAGTTCGATACCCCCATACTTGCGACCTTGTGTCACATCCTACCCATGGCAGACGGATTTGGTAAATTCCTATGTAGGTCATAAAAGCAATAAAAAAAAGACATTTTCCACTTAGTTAAGACGTACGCAATTGGGAAATAATATCTTCTCAGGAACAAGAAAAATTAGTGTTATTTATATTAAGGATAATAATACTCATGTTCCTTAATTGTTCGACCGTTATCATCTTGCAACACGCTCTGGGTAAAAGTGAGACCGTCCAAATCGTCCACATTAAGATATAAAAATGTAAATCCTGATTATCTGCTGTTGCTTATCCGTCGAATTGTTATTTCTTATGAGTCTCGTCACCTCAGCTAAATAAAGGAACCTTCTGTTTTTATTATAAAGAAAGAAATGGATGAAAAAGGACATATTGCACAGAAAAATATCAAGAACGAAAGAAAGAGAGAGGGGGTGAACGCGCAGAAGTGATAACGCTAATTTGTTTCAATCGGACACAGTGAAAAGATAAAGAAGGAAAGAAAGGAAAAAGTGAGAAAGAGAGTGAAATCAAGATCATTATATTGTATACACATTGAACTATTTAGCAATGGCTCTTAAGTAAACGTATCAAACGTTGTAATAATTAAATTAACAAACTATGGTATATCCACGGTCCTGCTAGTTAAGGATAATTACTTGAATTGTTTACAAAGGATTGTTATCATTAGTTACTTGAGACTATATAACTGCTTAAGTATAGACAGATTGTCGATCATTCGGAAATTGATTACTGATAAGATAAAACGTGAATTCTCCAAAGCTGTAGTCGTATCATTGCTACTGTATGGCAACACCACTTCGAGTTTAACGCTTAGAGAAAAAGCTAGATGGGAACTACACAAGGATGCAGCGTACACAAACCATCTAAGTAAGACGCACAAGATCTGCTGGAGAAATATACGCAAACTCATAAGTGACCTTCACCAGTGGACACATACACATGGACACACCAACGTAGACCGAGCAGCAAAAACGTACATTGATCAGCTCTGTGCGGATACTGGATGTCATGAGAAGGATTTGCCAGGAGCGAAGACTGATAGGGACGGGTGGCGAGAGAGAGTCATAGGAATTTGTGTTGTCAACGCGACATGATGATGATGATGATGATGATGATATAACTGCTGAGGTATCTGAAAACACTTAATTGTGTGCAAATGATTAGCATTAGACGGGAACGCTTGAAACCATATATCCGTGTGCAAAACTATTAAATAGAAATAGTTACTTGAAACCATATAATTGCATATAAATTGTTAGTATTAATAATATAATTAAATAATTTGCATTAAGAATAGTTACTTGAAGTTATAATTGTTTACAAATGAGAACATATACTGTGTTAATCAAAAGTTTTGCAATCAATTGATATCGTGAGGTACACGTCAGCAGTTCCGTATGCTTTTGCCAAGGTCATGAAACTGATCAACCACACTGGACTGTAAGATGTCGAACTCGCCTGATACTCTCCGAGTGCTACTCACGAATTTGCGTCTATTTCTTGGATCACGGTTTTAGGCCTACCTGAACCTACCTGATCGTTGAGATTTTTGCAACCCGAGCAAAATTTCTTGAACCACCTGGTTACTATACGATGAGCAATTGCACTTTTACCGTTTGGCACTGCAAGTGTTTTTGGTTACTTCAGCAGCGTTATCGCCTTAAAGCATAAGTTTCCGAGATAGAAAACGTGAAACTATGAGTCGAGAGTTGTTGTCTCTATTTATATGAGTTTTTTACGCCTGCCGTAGTCGGTGGTTCACTGAAGGCTGAGTGACCTCGGGTCTCCAGGACTCTTCTGAGTATTCTAGCTGATCTTAACAGTGCTGTTGTTTGGATGGTCTCGATTCTTCCTCTGATTTCCAATACTCCCAAATTCTTTTCCACTTTGGGGACCATCCTAGGGCACCAATTACAATTGGTACGACCTTCACCTTCATGTTCCAAAGTTTCCTCAGTTCTCTGGAAAGGTCTAAGTATTGTTTTTCCTTTGTTTCTTTTTCACTCGGTCGTCGGTCGGGACGGCAAAATCCACAAGATGACAACTTCTCTTCTTGTCAATCAATACTAGATCTGGTGTCCTTGTCGGGATTAGGTGATCCGTCTGTACTTGAAGTCCCAGACAATTTTATGCATCTCATTCTCCAGGACAGATTCAGGCTTGTGTATATGCCATTTAGTTGTATGGTGAAAATTGAATTTCTTGCACAATTCCCAGTGGATTACCTTTCCCACCGAGTCGTGCCTAGTCTTGTACACTCTTTGAGCTAGTTTTCTGCATTAGCTTATTTTATGATAAACCGTTTCGTCTCTGTCTTCCCACATTCTGCACTTGCTATTCTGATGCCTCTTATCTATTTTTGCCTTTAATATAGTTTGTTCTTATGGCATTCTATTGTGCTGCAATTATAAGAGATTCAGTTTCTCTCTTGAGGTTTCCACTTCTTAGCAAAATCCAGGTCTTCTGATGTGATGTTTCTTGAATTTGACGCTTGAAGTACCCATGTAGTTGTTTTTCTTCCCATTTCTGCTCTGTTTCTAGTTTTTGATTATTATTATTATTATCATTATATTATATTATTATTATTATTATTATTATTATTATTATTTACTTGTATTGTGATATTGCTCTGCATGCCATGTAGAGAGCACTGTAAATATTTTAGGGGTTAAAAATGCGTTTTGCATTAGATTTTAATAACTGCTTATATATATATATATATATATATATATATATATATATATATATATATGGGGGCGTGTGTGTGTGTGTGTTAGTGTGTGTATACAGCCAGGAGAATCTAACAAGAAGCATTAGTCTCTTCGTGTAGACCATTTTACATACCTTGGTAGCAATATCTCATATTAAAAGTGAAAACAACATATGCATAGGTAAGACATGGACTGCTATTAACAGGTTAACAACCATATGGAAATCTGAGATCCCTTCAAGCCATAGCCGTGTGAGTACTATTGTATGGTTATACCACTTGAACATTAACGCAACGCCTGAATGAAAAATCATATGGTAAAGACACAAGGATGCTGTGCGCTGTTTTGAATAAATCCCGGGAGCAGCACCCTATAAAACATTAGCTGTACACTAACTTACCTCCCATTTTACAAATCTCTCAAGGTGAGCAAGTTACGTTGTGCAATGCTGATAAAGTAAAGACGAACTTATAAGTGATGTTCTCTAATGCATCTTATACATGGAAACAACAGCGTTAGCCGACCAGCATAAGGTTACATTCATCAACTCGCGAGGTGACTGAGTGCCGTCTAGAGGAGCCACCATGGGCGATGGCTGGTAGGGACGGTAGACTAGAGAGAGTGAGAGAGAGCGACAGAGAGAGAGAGAGAGAGAGAGAGAGAGAGAGAGAGAGAGAGAGAGAGAGAGAGAAATCTGGGGTTTCGGTATGCCTTGATTCTGCTACTGTCGATGAGATAGATATAGATATCTCTCCTCCCCCCTCTCTCTCTCTCCCCCTCTCTCTCTCTTCTTTCTCTCTCTCTCTCTCTATATATATATACATATATATATATATTGATATTATATAGATAATATGGGGGATATATCTAAACAGTGTTCAATATCATGGATAGAGCATTTATATCTAAGTTAAGGTAGCGTGGACATGGAATCAACGTAATCAAATGTTGTTGACTCGATATCCACGCTACCATAACACACACACACACACACACACACACACACACATATATATATATATATATATATATATGAGAGGTGTATGCGTGCGTGTGTGTGGAGTGGTGTCATAAATAGTCTTTAGATAAATACTTGATAAGCTTTGGAGTAAAGGCCTGTAAAAACAAAAACGTATTTGATACACCCTAATTTTTCTTGTCCTTCTGTCTCATTATATTCCCTAATATAATGATGGGTCCTTTGTCACATAAAAGGCACAAATAAGGTCTTCATAAATATCTTCAACCCCTTTTTCGACTCACAAATAAACTCCGTTGCCAAATTAGGCTGTCCTTGCCTTCAAATTATCTCGAAAACGCAATAAAAGCAATTATATATATATATATAATATATATATATATATATATATATATATATTAACCTGTGCTAAACGTTAACCATCTTATTTATCTCTGGATCTTTTGATCTTTTTTGGTGTCAGGAATTTCTGTGGCTCAGTCGCATTATCACTTACCCTCACCCCCCCCCCGAATTCCCTGTCATCTAATTCCCAACCCGTCTATTTACCCCACCCAGCATCTGCATCTTCCAAGGTTGTTACGTCACACGACTACAATAAATTTACTTTTTTCTCTTTTTCTTTTCTTTTGTGCTTACTTCTTTTTTATCTCTTCTTTTTTGTTCTTTTTCTTGTTCGTCTACTTTCCTATATTTTCTTCTTCTTCTTTTTCTTTTTGTTCGTCTTTCTTTTCTTTCTTTTTTATCACTCCTTTTCTTATGTTTTTTCCTTATTACTTTTCTTCTCGTTCCTTTTCTTCTTTTATTTCTTGTTCTCTTTTCTTCTTCTTCTTCTTCTTCTTCTTCTTCTTCTTCTTCTTCTTCTTCTTCTTCTTTGTTTGTCTTCTTTTCCCTCTCTTTTTACTTATTCCGCCACCATGTTCTTACTCCTCCACTTTCTCATCTTTTCTTTCTTAACTTCGTTTCTTCTTCTTCTTCTTCTTCTTCTTCTTCTTCTTCTTCTTCTTCTTCTTCTCCTTTGTTGTTTCTTTTTTCTTCTTCTTTTCTTGCTTATATAATCTCATCACCTTTCTTATTTCTTCACTCTTTCCCCTTCATCACCTTTTCCCTTCTTCCCACTCTCTCTTTCAATTAATCACCTCTCACTCACCCCCCTTATTCCTTGCATCATGCATTTTTCCCCGCATGCTTTTTGGGGGTCTATTTCTATTTTTACTCCATCTCCGCACCACCAACACCTTTCTCCCAATCCCGAGTCCCCACAGTCTTGCAAATGAGACCCGTGCCTTTCTATTTTTGTCTTTATTATCCAAATCATTTCAACTCCACACCCATTGCGACAATTGATGTGCCAGGTTGACGGGACAGAAATAGACGCCCAGCTGGAATAATCATTTAAACAAGCCAATAACATTACAAAAAAACTCATGACAATAAAGTTAACAACAGTGGAACTAACAATGTCAAACACGAAGACGCGTGCCTTGGTCTGTTTTGTGCGCTCCCCCCGGGCATCACACGAGATACATCAATGATATACGTGTCGACTATTTTTACCACAGCATGGTATGTCTATTTGCGTACATCGCTAAGCACATAGAATGGTACCGTTGTCAACATGGTTGGCATTTGCGGCTTGCACTAATGTTTCAAAGATCGAGCCAGTAAGATAGATTGTCTCCGCATACCGTATATACACGTGTAATAAACGATTTTTAACATCAATTTTTAAACTCAAAAACCTGGGGTCGTTCATTATACGAGATATTTTTTCAAACGTCGTAACTTAACTTGTTTCAAATCCTAGATCCAGACCATAAGATAAATTGTCTCCACATAAAGATCGAGCCAATAAGATAGATCGTCTCCGCATACCGTATATACACTTGTAATTTTTAACATTTAATTAATAAATGATTTTTAACATCAATTTTTAAACTAAAAAAACATGGGTTGTTCATTGTACGAGATGTTTTTTGAAACGTCGAAACTTATCTTGTTTCAAATCCTAGATCCGGCCCATAATATAAATTCTCTCCACCTACCATATATACACGTGTAACGAACAATTTTTAACACCCACTTTTTACCTAAAAAACAGAGTGTCGTTCATTACAGAAGATGTTTTCGAAATGTCGAAACTTACCTTCAAATCCTAGATCCAGCTCAGAAAATATTTTTTCTCCACGTACCGTATATACGCATGTAAGAAATGTTTTTCAACATCAATTTTTTACCTCAAAAACAATATGTCGTTCATTATTCAAAATATTTTTGAAAGGTTGAAACTTACTTTGTTTCATATCCTAGATCTAGCCATTAAGACATTTTTCACATACCGTATACACACGTATAATAAACTATTTTAACATCACTTTTTTACATAAAAACAATGTGTCATTCATTATAAAAAATATTTTATGAAACGTCGAAACTTACCTTGTTTCAATTTATATATCCAGCTAATAAGATGAATTATTTCCACATATCATATATAATCGTGTAATAAACGACTTTTAACATCAATTTATTACATAAAATTAAGGGGTCGTTCAATAGACGAGATGTTTTCGAAACATCAAAACTTATTAAATCCTAGATCGAACCAACAAGTGTAATAAAGGATTATTAACATCAGTTTGTTTTTTACCTTAAAAACAAGGTATCGCTCATTATACAAAATGTTTTTGGAACGTTGAAGCTGACGTTTGTGAATTTTACTTTGTTTCAAATCCTAGATCCAGCCAATAAGATATATAATTTCCAAGTGCAATATATATACACGTGTAACGAACGACTTTTTAACATCAATTTTTAAAAACTAAAAACAAGGGGTCGTTCATTACACGAAATGATACCTCGAAACTTACTCAGTTTTAAATACTAGATCCAGCCAATAAGATAGATTGTCTCCACAAACCATGTTATAAAGGACATTTTAAGACCAGTTTTTTTTTTACCTAAAACCAAGGGTCGTTCAATACACGATATGTTTTTAAAACTTCGAAACTTACCTTGTTTGAAATCCTAGATCCTGCCTATAAGATTAATCATTTCCACATACTATCGTTCAAAGAGGATTAGACTTTCATCTCCTCTGATAGGGTCCACCTGGTGAGGGAGTATGATGTTGTAAGACCCGAAATTCCCCGAGGAACCAAGCATTGACATGAAATTGACTGACGACGCCCTCCAAAACCTTATAATGTGCGTACATATCTAAAGATTAACTTTTAGTTAAGTATTTCCTTCAAATCTCCTAGTTTATACAAGTACCGGGCAAGTTTCTGCGTGGCTTTAACGTATCCCTGGGTCAATATATAAGAATTTATGAACTATTCGTAAAATACACAGAGCAAATATGGAAAGAAGGAGGCCTAATAACATGTCAGACCTACCGGTTGAACAGATATAATGTTGCAAAACCTGAAATCTGTAAGGATAATGGTGTAACATCACTATTGACTTCCTATAGTGCATTTCGGAGATGTTTAACAAGAGATGTACACGTGTTATAAACGATTTTTAATATCATTTTTGGCCTAAAAAATAGGTTGTTCATTATACAAAATGTTTTTGAAACGTTGAAGCTGACCTTTGTGACGCGTACCCTGTTTTTTTTTTGCTCAACCTTTATCACAACTTCGATCAAAAGTTTCTCTGCAAATATCTATATCTAAATAAAGACAATTAGTTCAAATAAAAAAGATTTTACTTTATTATATTACAAAGTTTATACATTGCCGGTGGCATTTTTAATATCCAAGTAAACATATTGTTTATTTACAGTATTGCATTGATTCTGACTGTAACCAGTCGGTAGAGCACCTGACTAGGAATTTGGATTGTATAAAACTATAAGTGTTCTTGATTGGGTTCCTATCTGGGTTATTTCCTGTTGGATTTTGGCAAAGGATTGTGTAGCAAGCAAAATAGCAAGGACCACTCTTCTGGTAGAAGCTATTCCCATATAGGAAAGTATCTTCAATGGAATGTGTCTTCTATACCAAAGTTGATAAATGAAACTTAAAATAATAGAATAATAGTAAGAAAGTAACATTTTATTAATTTTAGTTTTATATTGCTCTGTCACCCAGTATTTGAGCACTTTCTGATTTATCAAACCTTTTTTTAAAACGGTTGTTTATTCAACTCGATTCATTATATATATATATATATATATATATATATATATATATATATATGTGTGTGTGTGTGTGTGTGTGTGCATGTGTGTGTGTGTGTGCGAAAACGAGAGAGAGAGAGAGAGAGAGAGAGAGAGAGAGAGAGAGAGAGAGAGAGAGAGAGAGTAATGTTCAGACTTAAATTGAATTTGTCTGATTACCTTTCTTCTACATTGAAATTCCTTTAAAAAAATTTTTTTTTTAAACGGTTGTTTATTCAAATCGGTTCACTATATATATATATATATATATATATATATATATATATATATATATAGATAGATAGATATAGATATAGATATAGATAGGGTAGCGTGGACATGGAGTCAACGGCGCCTGGTTACTGACAATTTTCCTACAATACGATTATTCAAACCAAGGGCTCTATCTACGATATTGAGCACTGTTTACTTAGAGACATAACCCCCATATTATCTCTCTCTTCCTCTCTCTCTCTCTCCCTCCATATATATATATATATATATTATATATATATATATATATATAATACCATGAGAGTTTGGTACAACCGTGGTGGAAATTATGTAAGCAAAGAGTAAAGAAGTGTATAAATTTCCTCAAATACTTCAATTTTTGTGCCTATATACGTACATTAGGTATACATTTTTAGGGACTTAAGTTTAAAGATCTCACGAAATAGGAGAGTCAACTTCGTGTATTTCGGGTAGCAGTTAGCGTTTCTCGGGTGACTAATTTGACCTTGTGTAAACTGAGCAGGTCACAAGGTCATTTCACGCCCAAAGTGAATCCCTTCGCGTACAACAAACAGTTCAGCCCACTGTAAAATAAGCTGACTTAACTATTTTTTTCAAATCCAGATAGTTTTATATTGTTTCTCCCGACTTTTCTTATGATTGTGTTTCCAATTTCAATTTCGGTCGATATCCTCCCAACCATCCATGTGTAATGGGATGCGAAATGCTTGGCATATTTTGGATTAAAGGTTTCGATTGTAAAAATAGTTTGGTTGAAAACGGTCAAAAGGGTCACTTCGTACTCCCGCTGTTGAGATTGGTTTCTTTAAAATTCCAAGTTTCTCAATACGATCTTTGTTCTTCTTACAGTTATGGCATTGCACGAATCTTACAACAGTTTGATAGATATATACATATGGATAGTTAGATAGATAGATAGATAGATAGATAGGTATTAGTAAAAATAGACAGATGCAACACACTGATAAATAGATAGACATGAACAGTCTGACACATATATGTACATACCGCCCCCATATATATATATATATATGTGTGTGTGTGAGTATGTGTGTGTGTGTGTTGTGTTAAACTGTACTGACAATTCTTGTCGGATAAGTTTTTGTTCGATCCTTTCTAATTTCTGGCCATCTTTTTGGTGTCAGGGTGGAACTGGTGTAGCAGTCCACCAAAGGTTTCATGAAGAAAAAATGCTGCCAAAATAAACCAAAATACACACATACATATATATACTCACACACACACACGTATATATATACATATATATATATAGAGAGAGAAAGAGATAGATAGATAGATAGATAGAGAGGGAGACAGACAGACAGACATCTAGACAGAAACAAATAGATAGATATGGATCGTCTGAGATAGACAATGATATATGTATATGAACTGGCAGACGTCCGCTCTGTCGACTTAGGCGATAAATTACACCACGCCATATATATATATATATATATATATATATATATATATATATATATATATGGGGGGGTGTACATATATATATGAACATATGTAGATATCAACTGATTTAGATATCTATCAATCTATCTCAACCAAAATTCGTGATTTCAAATAGCAGTATTCTCTCTAAATCAAATAGATTTCTTCAAAATCTTCAAGTTTATAGTGATCAAGTATGCGCACACACACACACACGCGCACACACACACACACACACACACACACACACACACACACATATATATATATATATATATATATATATATATATATATTTATGATATGAGTAAAAGTAGGTGGAGTGGCCTAATAGCCGAACAGCGAAGTCTACCCCCTTTTTGCTCGCACTAAACAAGGGAGATTGTTTGTTCTGAATTTAAGCACCATACCTAACGCCAGCTCCTTACTTTATCGCACAGATCAAATTACCTAAGCTATACTACTCATATGCTAAGTTGGCGGAGACCGGTATCAAACCTGAAAGATTGTGGTTCCTATATATATATATATATATAATATATATATATATATATATATATGTGTGTGTGTGTGTGTGTGTGTGTGTGTGTGTGTGTGTGTGTGTGTGTAGTAAAAGAATAGAGGGAAAATGTGGACAAAAGAGCAACTCCAGCAAGTAGATGTAGGCGATATATTTCGTCCAGCATTTGTTTTTATAGAAGAGAAGGTGAACGGGTGAGGGGTGAGTTTGGTGATGAAGTCAGGTGGATGGGATAGAGTTTGCGAGGATTTGATTGGTCAAAAGAAATCTTTCATAGATTGGGTGGGGGAATTTATTGGAAGAAATATGATAAGTAAGGTAGTTTAGTGCAAAGGGGGAGAACATGGTAGGGAAGAAATTAGATCTATTCTTTTACCACATACTGTCGGAATTACTCCAATCCTTCTACCCTCATATATATATATATATATATATATATATATATATATATATATATATATTAGTGATAGGAAAAGTACCTCTAGATCAAAGCTAAATGCAACCAGCCAGAAAGATAGACTGCAGAAATGGAAAGATCACTTCCAAAAACTTCTGGGGAACCCACCTAAAATCATGGAAAATAATACCCAAAATATCACAGATAGACAACTAGATAAAACTAGGGGATTTTACAACAGAAGAACTCAACGAAGTATTAACGAAACTAAAAAATAAAAAGAGCAGCAGGTCTCGACGAAATACCCCCAGAGGTATGGAAGATGGGAAAGTTTAACGACATACTGCTTAGGCTATGCAATGCTGTATATAGACAAAATAGAATAGACAAATGGACGAAGGGATGCATCCTCCCATTCCCAAAAAAGGGAGACCTAGGAATCGCTAAAAACTACAGAGGCATAACTCTTACTGCTATTGCAGCTAAGATATATAATTCCCTTTTTCTTAATCGCATCCGACCCGAAATAGAGAAAATCCTTAGGAAAAACCAAAACGGATTCCGCAGAAATAGATCAACAACCTCTCAAATATTGACTATACGACGAATCATAGAAGGGGTTCGAGCAAAAAATCTAGAGGCAATGCTACTATTCGTAGATTTCTCTAAGGCATTTGATTCCATACACAGAGGCA
>CM042141.1:92344277-92349277 GCA_023376005.1 Doryteuthis pealeii
AATAATAATAGTTTGGAAAATCTGGAAATCAGAGGGAGAATCGAGACCATCCAGAATACTGCACTGTTGCAATCAGCCAGAATACTCAGAAGAGTCCTGGAAACCTGAGGAGACTTGTTACCACTCAGACTCCAGTGAAATGCCATCAGCTAATGCTGATGTGAAAAACTCAAAAGGAGTGAATGATAATAATAATTTTCCATAAGGAATAATAAAGTCCTGGTATCTTTGGTTGAGAAGGAAACCATCTTTGTATAAGAAAAGTTGTTAGGAGGTATTGTTTATGATAAATAGTGTAATTACATGTAAATGTGTAATTCATTTGTATTGGGACAATATTATAAATATATCATTTAAGTTGTCTGTTAATTAGAAAATACATAATCAGTGACAAATAATAGGAAAGAAAAACAAAAGAAATCGAAAATGTATGTGAAAGTAATCAAAGGACAATTCATCAAATTCTACAGACCGAAACATTGGTAAGTTCTTTATTCTAAATTCTTAGATTCACTGGAGAAGATGACGATGTGAGTATTCATTTCTGTCAATCGTCTCGATTCTTCCTCTGAGTTCCAATTTCTCCGGTTTGCTTTCCAAACGCATGGAGAATCTTCCAGGCACACCGACTAGAGTTGGTACAACCGTCACATTTATATTCCACTGCTTCCCCCCCCCTGGCAAGATCCAAATATTTTATCTTTTCGCTTTCTTTAGTTTTTATTCTATGATCCGATGGGAAGCCTACTAGATGAAAAGTACTTTTTGTCAATTTACACTAGGTAGGATCTTATAGCCGGGAGTTGGTGCTCCGTTTGTATTTTAAAATTCCAGAGAAATTTAAATTGGATTCTAATTTGTGCATACCCCATTTGGTATTATTGTCAAATTTGAATCTCTGCACAATTATCATCTTTCTCATCCAGTCGTGCCTATTCTTGTATTTCTTTTTTGTCTGTTTGCTGCATTCAGCTATTATGCGATTGACCGTCTCATCTCTGTCTCCACATAACCTACATTAGTTATTCTGTTGCGTATCATCAGTTTTGCCAACATCTTGGTTACAGATTATGCCAATCTTATTATAATGGAGATTCGGTGTCTGTATATAACCAAAATTACCCCATTACTTACGTCCCTATACCCTCAGAAATTGCGTAAGTTTATCAGTGATTATTTGATTTATAATCAACATAATTAAAACATAGAATAAAACTTACTAATTAACGATGGTCTCTATGAAAATCTGAGTTAGATTTGCCTCAAAACAGCTCATGTTATTAGAGCGTTTAAAATCCTGCAATGTATATTATAAAATAAGAAATAAAGGTTTAAATAATATATGGTGTGATTCATTAGCATACATGGCAGAAGGGTATATATGTTCGGAATACGCCAGACTACACAGCGCAGGGTAGCGTCGTCAGTTATGCTATAGACTGGCTTCATAGGGGGTTTTCGGGTCTTCCAACATAATATCCCCCCTCAGCTAGCCAAAGGGTATATATATGGTATACAACAATCATCCGAAATGTTGTGTATATAACAATAAAGATGAGGACATGAAAAATGCAAATAATACAAATGCATTGTTTAGTTTTCAATAAATAACAAGCAATAAGAATGATTTGACAATTAACCTGGAAATAATGAGAAAGTCACAATTTTCTAATTACTTGTAAGTAAGCTATTCCCAATCGTGTTTATCTCTTAGTTTTGAAAACTGTCTGGACAATAAGTTAATTGTAAGTATTTTCTTAAGTGTCATTTTGTTTTCTAAGTTGAAAGTGGTAATTAAGCTATTATCAAGATAATCTTGCCTCGACAAAGTTCAACGGGTTCATGATTGTCAGTGTTTTTTTTTTTATCTAAAGAACATTACGTTCTTAGCATGTAAAAGAAAACAAAAAAGATACTGAAGCAATTAGAAATTTATTTTTATTTTTATTTCTATTTGTTAGGTGGAGCTCTCTAAGTAGTTTAACTAACGAGAAGAGAGATCCTTACAGTTCAAAAATTTTAAAAAACAACAACATTTCTAATAATAATCAAATTAACTTAAATATCAATTTAATATGTGTAATATTTCAAATCACAAAAAAAGAGATAGCAGCAAATCCTGTAATAATAATTATTTTAAGCGCGGAAGACGATCTCTGCATAATGTCATTTGAAATTATTAAGTGTTTCTTTAGTTTCTTTTTAAATGAATATTTAGTTGGAGAATTTCTAATGTCCATGGGTAATGTATTCCATAATTTTGCACAATGATAGCGAATTGATTTTATTCCATAAGGCTGACAAGCTTGCTAATCATTACACCATGAAAGAGGCCTAAGATATTTACTTAACCCATTCGCCATGGGTAAGATTTGACGTCGACGACTCGGATAATGCTGACTATTTACTTCCAAGAAAACTAGAACAGATACAAGGAGAATGATAACACCGTTGGATAGAGCAAATGTTCAGCTACAAGATAATATTTTGCAAGAAATTCACCATTAATATGTTTACATTTTCGCTATCGATAGTCAAGACCTGCATGCCGCTTTCATGAGAGGATCGTTCCAAAAACTGATGCCTTCAAATAATTTTCACAGAAACGGCAATAGATAAAAGAAATACAATTATCTTGTTTGATAAGAAAGTTTTCAGTTATAAAAAAAAACATTATCTATCTATCATTGTCTTAACATTTTTCTTTCTGTAAGTGTTACAAATAAAATCTTATTATAATAGATTTTCGGTGTCTGTCTGTAACCGAAACTGTTTAGGAAACAGACTAGAAGAACTGGAAATCAGAGGAAGAATTGAGACCATCCAGACAACAGCATTGTTAAAACCAGCAAGCATACTCAGAAGAGACCTGGAAACCTGAGGAGGCTTGTTGTCATTCAGACTCCAGTGAAAAACCATTAGATTACGCTGGTGTAAAAAGTTCACAAGTAGTGAAATAATAATAATAATAATAATAATAATAATAATAATAATACCTATTGTCGTTGGTTTGTCTGTCTGTGACTGAAACTATATCAGGAATCAAGTCACAATTCCTTTTATTAATTACGTCACATAGTCGATGCTTTTATCTTCATTTAAACCTCAATTATTAATTAAATTGTTTTACAATATTAATAATGTTGGCCTTACCTACAGGAATTTGCCTCTCATCCCACTTATGAGGGTGTGACACAAGGACATTTTTATGTGGGCACACCCACAAACCGAAGCTCATGGGTGGTAGGCACAAAAAATGCGTCGATCCTGTCGGCATTCCCCCTCGAGATGGGCGCCTCAAGCACTGGGCAATAAACCCAGCCCTGCCCTTTAAATCAAGGGGGCAGGTATTGCCTGGGGGGATAGCCCCCTGGGATCGACGCTATTAACTTGTAAAGATCCAGGGCCGAAGACACTGAACTCCCACCACGAGGGGTGAGCTTATCTACATACTATTAATATGCAATTGTATTTATATATACAACAAAATAGCGGTTTACTGTGTGAATGGGAAGGCTAATTTGCATATTGATATTAAAAATTCGATTTGAATAAGTATGTGCTTAGTATTATTGATTTCTAATTGTTTGGTTTTATCTTAATGAATATGATCAAAAATCTCGGGGATAGATCTTAAAAGAAATCCCTGAACAATAAGAAATAACTGTAATTTTATTCTTTACTTCCTATTTTAACTAAATAGTTAAATTAGGAAAATTTAGCAATGAAAGAGGAGTGATGGAAAATGATGCAAGAGTTAATTTCAAAGTTGTTCTATTTTTTGCTTATACCCCTTATGTTTCAAATCATTTTATCTGCATTCTTATTTAGTTTCATTAGCCTTTCTAATTTAACATAATATTTTATTACATTAATACTTAAATACTTGCACCCGGATAGTGCATATATTTGCTAGTAATAATTCTATTAATAATGGAGATTCGCTTCCGGTTTTTGTCTGTAACAAAAACTACGTCACTGCTTACGTCACATTACCCAAAATCGTCATTAGACAGTTCTCATTATATATAGTTTGTTTTATTTTAATACATATTTAAAGTTTACATTTCAAATTGTTTTATTTTTTAATCCTTTAATGAATTTGAGGATTTTACTTACTTAGGGTACAATTCGCTGACATTGATTTTTTTTACTCCCATCCCTCGGGCAATATGTTTCAAAAATCTATTTTTACATCGCCTGGAGGGTGTTTTTTTATTTTGTACTAGTAATAATGATAGACCTGTCTACCTATGATGTGGAAATATATTACTCGCTTGTATGTCACGAACTACTCGTCAACAACACTCGACAGGATGGCGAATGATTAAAAAAGAAAAGAAGAGTTTTTTCAAAAGACCCTAACATAATAATAAAAGACCACACAAGCATTGATTTTTGTCTTCTTTTCTATCTTCGTTCTGTGTCATTCAGCTCCGTCACAAGCAATATATAATTATATAACAGTGGTTTGTTATTTCATTCTTTTCGTTGACAACAGTGAGGGGGAAATGGACAAGAATGCTTACCCCATGCCTTGGCTGGTGATCGTTACGGGTGTCACAAGGGAATATAGGGTCTGCATCAATGAAAAAGAACATCTCTGCCAACGGAAAGAAAAGGAAAGAAAAAGAAGAAGCGATTGAATTTCGCGTATCAACAGTCGAAATAAACGAGTGTACGTTCTTTTCTTTCACGTGGTATCATATTAGATTTTTCGATGACGTTACTTAGAGTGTTTGTTGTAAAGAAATTGGAAAACCTCCTTTGGCCCACCAACGGACATCGACAGCCACAGTATGTATATAGATAACATATCTCTTACCATCCTTCTATCTCCCTCTCTCTCTATCTCTCTGAATATATATATATATATATATATATATATATATATATATATATATATATATACAAGGTATGTCAAAAAAGTATCGAGAGGTTTTGTACTTTTTGACACACCTTGTATTCTGAAAAAATACTGTTCCATTCATTGTTCATTT
>CM042141.1:92351777-92379277 GCA_023376005.1 Doryteuthis pealeii
GTTTAAATAACACAGTCTGCCCTACTATTTACCATAACTAGAGACAGTATATTTGGATTCATACCTTTCCCCGTGAAAGCTCTATTCAATGAGTATTTATTTACCAGTCCCTCCGAACGAGTAGGTTGTGAGAAAAGGACAACTTTTAGCGAAGTTTAACAGGTTTTGAATTCAGACTTTTCCTTCTTCTAGACTGGTTGCCATACCAAGGTTAAAAATCCCACTCTGTTATACTATTTACCCATTGCTGAAGGGAGAATAATTGGATGCATACCTTTCCCATTAGTATTAGTACTATAGGAAATACACACAGCCTCGTTCAGGATTTGAACTTGTGTCGCCGTGTTCATTTCCTACTAGGGTAACCATTACACCTGGCGCCTCTACCTACACAGGAGCAGTATATAAGAAATTGTGTTACTTCCTCTTATACTTAACTTATATTATTATTATTTCAAAAGAAAATAAATGAAACAAATACATTTTTACCGCTGTAACTCAGATAAGCAATCAAGAACAAACCTTTTAAAAAATAAAATTATGTTTCAAACCTCTCGTGAGTTATCTATATCTATATATATATAATAGAGTCACGTTACTGGTTGTTAAGTAGACCGAGCATAGAAAAGAATACAATATGGGGACCCATAATTAAAAAGGCTAGATCAGATTTTTTTTTAAAAAAAATATGAGTCTAGGTAAAAAATCATACATAAAATGAATAAGTAGATATTCTAGCCAAAACAAGACATTAGGTTTATAAGTTCCCAAAATTCACACTGAATTGTCCAATTGGACACATGGCCTAGTGGATAAGGTAGTTAGGTTAAGTAGGTTCTAAGTGAGAGTTATCTCTGGATTCCGGGTTCAATCCTAAGCGGCGGCAAGTAACATAGAAATGAACACAACTCCTACCCCAGCTATGGTTAGCGGAATGAGAACAGGATACTGAATAAAGGGTTAGGTTCACAGTTACGTGATGGCTCCCGATTAGGAAAAGAAGGTTCCCGAGTCCGACAAGAAATACCCGAAGAAGTGTATATAGGTCGAAACGTTGTACAGATAACAATAAAGATGAGGACAATAGTCCGAATAACGCAGATAATACTATAGTCACTTTTTGGTATGTACGTGTCAACTTACAACTCAGTAAAGAGAAGTCATTGAGCATTAAAATCACCTATAGACTTTAATATGGTTATACTAAGAAAAAGTACAAAATTATTTTTTGATTGATACGGATTAAATGATATAATTCAATAATTAAAAATCAATCGATTTGTTCAACTCTTCACAGTACTTCATGCATAAGTAAAAGTTCTTCTTAATAACTTGCCAACTTTTAGACATTGAAAAAAAAAACCTCTTTTCCCAGAAGACATTTGGAGAATCATGTGTTATTTTACCACCTGTCGTCGGCCCGCACGGATTATTTTCTGTGGCAATATCAAAAAGAGCCCCAGGAGAAAGAACCAGACGCTCAACGGGGTCCCTTGACTGTGTGACGACTAAAAACCAAAAACCGCACCAAATGTATGTATTAATGTTTACTTTCATTCTCAAACCGGTGCCCGGTCAACAGATGGTCACCCTGAATCTTGTGGGTTATTCTCCTTGTAATTAAGGAACAGATTGAATAAAAAAAACTGGGTTAACTTCTGCACATCAGCAGAGAGAACACTTCGTTTATACTTTGATTCTCTGGGACCACTTTTCTAGTCTTTGTTTTCATTATCACAACGTCTGGGTTGCCGATACACCCTCCTGCTTTCCTCGGGGTCTGTTCTATTCCGTAACCCCTGAAGAATGTCGAACAGAACTTCTTAATTGACCCATAGAAACCTTTTACATAGCACGGTCCTTCTGTTTCCGTGGGAACTTTTACAACGTGTGACTGACAATTCGTTTTTTATAATGCCATCTATTCTCACTCTATGGGAAAATAATAAGGCAGACTTCAAAACCTCCATGCTTTCTATAATTCGACAAGATACCAAATATTCCCCTCCATATACACATATATAAATATATTCATATCATTACCTGGACGAGGCTGTTTGCATTTCACATAGCTCTAATACCCTAGGGAAAGGTATGAATCCAACTATTCAACTTCTAGCTATGGGTAAAGAGTAGGACAGTTTGACTCTTTAACCTCGGTTATGTAACCAATATAGGAGAAGGAAAACTCTGAATTTAAACCTGTTAAACCTTGCTTAAAAATTGATCTAGTGTTGCATCTCATTCTTGTGGAAGGGGGGGGGTAAATATGTATTTATGAATTCTAACTGTTCGTTGAGCCTGTGTATTTCTGCACTGCCTGAAGAAGGAATTGAACTCACAACTTCTAATAATCCAGATAATCGAATCTGATATATAATGTTCCTTTTTAGCCTTATGATTTAGGATTGAATTATATCCAAAAGTTAAAGTCAATAATCGAATCTTACGATTTTACCGCTTTATCGTCTGTGCTGCAGAATACACCGAATACACCTCTTCAGAAGGATAATACCCAAAGGATTTACGCTGGCACTCTGGGGAATGTAGACTACTTTTTTATCGCCATTATTCCCAGGTCCACACTGAACCAGGGTGGTAGTACCTGTTAGTGTCCCATCTATGGGTTAAATAGATGTGAAAATGAGTATTAAAACGTATTTTCAAATTAATTGTACAAAATAATAATATTTGAAATCATATAACCATGTGAAAAAAACTCTCAAGAAACTATACGGAAATATGTGAGACAATGAACGCTATTCCCTAACCTCTAGACATAAAATAACCCTAGATGGGTTGACGTGTCGTGAAAATCAATCAATAATATTGGTGTTGCTTTTCTGCTTTCATGTAATAAAGATACGTTTGGGTTGATGACAGTTATTCTTATAACGGGGCCAAACTTCCTTTGACTCCGATTTCTTCGAATCTGGAGTGGGTGAAATCTTCCCCGTTCAGGGCGTCGACAAGGCGACACACTGTGTTTACAAAGTGTCTGCCAAACGATCATCACCAACACAGAGTTTTTTTTGTTTTGTTTTTTTTTTTTTTTTTTTCTTTTCGTTTTTTTCTATTATCGTCTTTTGTTTTGTTGCCCCCACGAATTCGCGCTGAGACACTCTCGGGTGGTGAACGATGGTAATCCTATACAAAGACAAATATGTGTGACAGACATTCAGATAAAGGGCTTACCTGTTTATGGTAGACAATCAATAAATGATGACTTCGGTTGTTATCTAATATGTCAACTTATTTTTGTTTGCTCAAAGGAATATGAGTATTTCGTTTATTTCCTGCCATTATTATTATTATTATTATTATTATTATTATTATTATTATTATTATATAAACGCAATGTAATGTAAATGAAAACGAAAGAAGTGAAGTAATACTCTTGGAAAGGCATGAACCCACTTCCCTTTGCATTCTGTTCAATTCTGAAATGGTTGACAACTCCTGCGACACTGCCTTTGCCAAACTGTATAGGCCCTTATCCCTTACTTTGGACCACAGCAGCAGTGTGGAGAGGTGGGTCTGCTGTTGGGCAACAGCACATCCTCCAAAACAACCCGCCCAGGTTACGTATTAAAAAACAACTACGCCACAGACGGAAGGATGCCAACCTTTTCTTAGCATGAAAGTGCCCCCCCACCCAAATACGAAAGAATTTACCTTTTTCTTTCATGCGTAAATAAAATATCAGATAAAGAAAGAGAGACTGAAAGGAAAAAAGAAAGAAAGAAAGAATAAATTAAGGTCAATTGCATAGAAATATTTAATCATTTCTTTGTTTAATGGCATATCAACCTACATGGGTATTTAATGTCAAAGCCGTCCTTGTAGAATAAAAGGAGTGGTACGATCTGATACACAGCCAGGGGATGGGGAGGTGATGGTGTCTTTATCGTCTCTTAGAACTCGCTTACTACGATATTGGACTCTAACACGTTAGCGACTACGCCATGGGGACTCCTCGCGCACAGAAAGAAAAGAAACAAAAATAAGAAAAAGAAAGAAAGAAAGAAAGTATAAATTAACTCTTTGCCGACTAATTATTCCCAACAGTTGCACCAAACTTTCTGGTTATTTTTACCTGTTTGATGGGATATTTAAAGTTCACTATTTATTCACCTCAATACTCATTTTATTCAAATAAAATCCTATAATTAATCTTAATGTAATATGAGTCCTTTTCAATTATAAGCTGGAAAGAGCCACTGGAGCGGATTAAAGTGGGCAAAGAATTAAGGCCTGTGGCAAATAAATAAATGGTTCGAAAACAGGAATGACACTATGAATAAGAGAAAAATTTGAAGGTGAAATGTTGCAGTTAATAAAAAAGAGACGCTTGTGTTCAGAGAGAGAGAGAGAGAGAGAGAGAGAGAGAGAGAGAGAGAGAGAGGGGGGGGACACGGCTGAGCTAAGCGGTGTTTTTATATGTTCCACTAAATAACAACGATGACGTCAAAACGATTTATGAGAATGAGAAGCGTTAATAAATGCAGACAAGAGGATTATTGCATGTTGATAATTCGGGGTTGGGGATAGGGGTCGGTGAAGGTCTGTGTGCGGGGGGGTGAGAATCCAAGAGTAGACTCACAGTGATCTGGGATCCTACCACCAATTCCATACAGATATGCGCAATCTTGATTTTTGAAGCCCCGTCTAAAATAGGGAAATTTTGGTATTTATCTCCAGTAGCCTGGCATAAATATCTATCAATAAGTCCTCGTGGCGTCGGGGGTACTGTACTGGACAGAAACATTGTAGTAAACGAGTGCGAACTCCAATCGATCTATTATGTTCACTTTCGAATTAATACCCTCAGCTATGGGTTAAATAGTACCATAACTGTTCATTACAACAGGGGTCAAAAACTACGGCCCGGTGGCCGGATCCGGCCCGCTTTGCCTGCCGACGGTACTTGAATTGGTTTATTAAAACGTTCGGAACGTGAACGTTCTGATACCATTTAAATTTAAATATCATGTTAGACTTGACTACAGCGAAATTGACTGATAAACATTTGAAAGCAATTCACTTAATTGGATGTAGCAATTCAAAACCAAACATTGACGATATCCCGAAAGGCAAACTTCAGTTTCACAAATCTCACTAAACCTTTCAGCTAATGTTGCGTTCTTTGATAATTTAAAAAAAATAAATATGTTGATTAAATTGTTTTTTGTGCATCTTACGCCATTCATCCATGAATATAACATGGAAAGATAAATTTTGTTTTGCATCTTTTTCTCAGAGCTTTCGTTCTGGCTAGCAAGTATTGAACACAATAATAATGTGGTCCGCGCTCGTTATTTTTTCAATTATCCGGCCACCATGAAAAAAATTTGGTGACAAGGATAACTTTGGCATTAAATAACTCAGGGGGTTGATATGCCATTAAACAATGACACCAAACATATCGGACTAGATTGATAGAACAGCAGCGATTCGTTGTGCCAAAACCTTTCAATCGAAGTGCATCTGCAGCTCGGGGGGGGGGTGAAGTTCCTCCTCGTTGCCATTACTCCCAGATCCACTCTGTCCAGAAGGGATAGGCTTCCGTCTATGAGTCAAAAAGATCTGGTTAAAAAATATTCACTTTCGGTAGGAATACTTTATATGAAATAAATTAAACAAATTCAGCTATAACATAGGGTTCATTTGAAGGGATTTAGAAAAATGCGCAATTCGGCCTTTTGAACCTTGGAGCTCTTAGCCACTACCCGATTGTTAGATCACTTATGTGTATAGGTTTGCAGAGAAATATTTACCAACCTTTCCACAAGAACAGGATGCAACAGAAATAAGTTTCTTAAGCGGAGTTTAAAAGGAGTTTTCCTTCTCCTAGACTGGTTGCCTAACCAAGGTTAAAGAGCCCAGTCAGTCCTACTACCATAGTTAGAGGGAGAATAGTATGATTCGTACATTTCCTAATGATATTAGTCCTATGTGAATTGCAAAAAGCCTCGTCCAGGATTTTAACTCGTCTCGTCGTGCCCTTTTCCTACGACGATAACCATTACACCAGGCGCCTCCATAGGCCTATATCTGTGTAGGCACATGCCTTCTTTACGTGTGAGTTTAGATATTTTTTCGAGCTAAGCCAAGTTTTATAACACTGATCCAGTGGTAGTACCTCTTAGGGTTCCATCTATGGGTTAAATCGATCAAAAAACGAGTTAAAATGTGTTTTTAAAACGATTTTAAAAATATTTAAATACCCATCAAAAATGAATAAAAATAAAAACGTGCGCGGCATAAAATAACCCAACAAATGTTAACGTGCCGTAAAATCCAACCAGCCAAATTTGACAAATGCCATATAAGCGAAATACTGAGCGAACATCAAACTCTGTGAAAGTGACTCTTGAGAGTTGACGGATTTCTAGTGTGAATATAAACTTACTTGTTTCAATCCACTTTTTGCGTCTATGCGTCACTAAATAGATATTCATACAAAGCCCAGACTATTTCCTTTATTCTTAGTTTACAAATAAAGCATTATTATTATTATTATTATTATTATTATTATTATTATTATTTCACTCCTTTTGAGTTTTTCACATCAGCGTTAGTTGATGGTATTTCACTGGAGTCTGGGTGACAACAAGTCTCCTCAGGTCTCCAGGATTCTTCTGGGTATTCTAGCCGATATCAACAATGATCTTGTCTGGATTGTCTCAATTCTTCCTCTGATTTCCATTTCCCTTAGTCTTTTTTGTTTTAAACTTTTGGGACCGTTCCAAGTGCACCAACGACAATTGGTATCACTTCCATCCTCATATTCCACAGTTTTTTTTTTTCAATTCTCTAGCAAGGTTCAGTATTTGTTAATTTTTTCGTTTTCTTTCCTCTTCACCCTGCGATCTGGAGGGACTTTAAAATCTACCACTTAACAAGTCCTAGAAAATGTTATGCATTTCATTCTCAAGAACAGATTCTGGTTTATGTATATACCATTTTTTGCATGTTTCTTGCACAATTCCCAGTCAATCACTTTTCCAATCTAGTCATGCCTAGCCTAGTATTCTCGTTGTGCTAATTTTCTGCATCCTATGAATGATTTTTATATAGAAATCTATTAAAATATAATTAAAATAAGTGTAATATTTTTATATGCTTTCTTATTTAATTTCATTATTCTTTCTAATCTAATATATTTCATTACATTAAAACTTAAATACTTACGCCCGGGGGGTGCATATTCTTGCTAGTAAAAATAATGGTGTTAAGTCGTGTTAGAAAATATAATTTAAGTATCAAGATTGAAGCTGTATTTGCATTTATTTAAGAAAATTGAAAACACCTGTTTTGTATAGCTTAATTTTTTTTTTTGCAATAAGAAACGTTTCAGCATGTGACAACCATCACTGTATTCCTTCATTTGTTAACAGATTTCTGGGATAATTTTCTGAATTTTTCTACACGATACTAACGTGTGTAGTTAGTTTCTAACAAACGTGTGTATAAGAAAATTTATATGCGTTCTTATATGAAAACTGTGTGGATTGAAGTATGTTATTCTGGGGTATCAGATTGCCAAATATTTTGTGAATGGTCAGGTCAGTTCCTACAGCAAGTCAAGTGACAAGATTATATAAGAAAAATATACTGAAGAAAAAATACCATAGGCAAAAGAAAATCTGACATTTATTTGTAAGGTTGAATAATGTTTTGTTGAAAGACAAATGATAACAATGAATGGACTGTGTGTGTCGCAGTCAAGTGTTTTTTTTTAATTCAAGTAAAATGGGGGTCTGGATAAACACTCACAATTCTGAGGGTGGTGGAAAGAAAGTGTAAGAGATACAGTTTGGAAAAGAGGAAGAAGTAAAAAATATATATATATATATATTTAAAGAAAAATTATAATAGCAGATAATGAAAAAGCCCAGGTGATATATATATATATATATATATATATATATATATATATATATATATATATATATGTGTGTGTGTGTGTGTGTGTGTGTGTGTGTGTGTGTGTGTGTGTATGTAAAAAAAATAGAAAAAAATAAAGGTAACAAGAAAAAAACAGGAAATGAAGCAAGAAAAAGAATAATTAGAGTTTGCGAAAAGAGAGAGAGAGAGAGAGAGAGAGAGAGAGAGAGAGAGAGAGAGAGAGAGAGAGAGAGAGAGAGCGAAAAAGAAAATAATAAAAAAGAGGGAAAGGGGGAAGAATGGGCTGTGAAAAAGAAAGAAGAAAAGAAAGAAAGAAAGAAAGAAAAGCAGAGTGGCAAAATTAAAATAATAAAGAATAATAGGAAATGAAAGAGACTTGAAAAATGAGAATGATAGCAAAACAACAAACAAAAAAGAAAGAAAGAAAGAAAACGGAAGAAAAGAGAAATAATAAAGAATAAAGAAAGAAGAGAAAATAAAGAAGACAAGAAAACTGATAATGCAAGCGAAAACGACAAGAATGAAAGAAAGAAAGAAAGGTAAAAGAGTAAAGAGTAAGGAAAAGAATGAAAGAAAAAAAGAATAAAAAAAGGGAAAATTAAAGGCACGAGAAAATTGACAATGCAAGTGAAAACGACAAGAAAGAACGAAAGAAAGAAAGAAAAAAGAGAGAAGAAAGAAGGTAAAGAAGAAGAAAAAAAGAATGAACCTAAAAATAAGAATGAAACAAGGGAAAATTGAAGACACAAGAAAACTGGTTATGGTAACGAAAATGAAAAGAAAGAAAGAAGAAAAAGAAAGAAAGAACGAACGAACGAAAGGTAAGGAGTAAGAAAAAAGAGTGAAAGGGAAATAATAAAGAAAATAAAACTAAAGAGAAGACAACAGACAATGGCTGCGAAAATGACAAGACAGAAAGAAAAACAGAAAGAAAGAAAGAAAGAAAGAGAAAGAGTAAGTAAAAACAGCGAAAGAAAAATAATAGAGAAAGAAGGAAAAACTGAAGACACAAGAAAACTGATAATAATATCTAAAAAAAAAAAACAAGAAGAAAAGGAAAAAGAAAGAAGGAAAAAATGAAAGAAAATATAAGAAAAGGCCAACAACAATAGGAGCAATGGAGAATATGCATTGTCACTTATCGTTTGTAAGTCTTTAGAAAAGACCCAATATTTCACTCGTAAAAGGTGAGATATAAAAATATCTACTTCTATGTAAATAATTAGGAGACATTTCGAATAGTTTAAGGTGAGACGAAGACCTTTTTTCACAAGAGATTAATTTCTGTCTCTCTTTCTATCACTCTCTCTCTTACCCCATATATATATATATATATATATATATATATATATATATTATATATATATATATAAGGCTTTCTTTCTTCTAGATGGATGATTTATCAACGTCTTGTTATTCAACACAGCATGAAACTCTGATATAAAACTGGGCGTAATAGGTCGGTAGCTTTTGTTAAAGTCTCCATCTCATTGAGGAAATCACAGATGTCAAACTTAAGGCTTCACTGACATCCACTGATATTCGCTGTCATTTCTTTGTGAATACATCGTATTGAAATTGAATGTTATTTGTAAGAAAGAAATAACGAAAAAAGACTAAGTTGAAGAGAAATAGAAAAAATAAAAATAAAGAAATTATAAAGACTTGGATGATTTACAAATGTCATATATATATATATATATATATATATATATATATATATATATATATGAAGTGGACAAACAATCTGTTTGAGATGACGATAGCCGACAATTTTTGGGAGATTATGTGCTTAATTGAAGTCATACCTAATTTGAAAATTAATTAGTTATAATTATAAAAAGGCGTAAACAAATCGAGAAAAAGTCAATCGCTGTATGTAAATTTCGGCCTATTTGGCCTCATCAGCTGAATTATAGACAGGGCAGTGCTTTGTGCGTATATATATATATATATATATATATATATATAAAAGTTAAGGTAGCGTGGGCAGGGAGTCAACAGCGCTTGGTTACTGACAGTTTCACGCCTATGATATCTTCCGATGGTCTGAAGGCGAGAAACTGACAGTAACCAGTATGGTGTATTTCTACCGCTCCCTGTATATCATATTTATATTATTTTTTCATATTTATCATTAAATTTCTTATGGGAATAAAAGCGAATATGTGCGTGTTTCCGCAAACATACTTACATCAAAATAGCCTACACTACATTAAATCAATAATATATATGATCAACGTTCAATGCATATGATATGTATTAACAAATGGTGTTATCTAATTTGAGTTAACAAATTTGTACAATGATTTTTAAAGCATGTTTGAATAAATAACAATCCTGCGCTATTCATTTTAAAATCTATTGTTTTATTTTCATATATATATATATATATATATATATATATATATATATATATATATATATATATATGCTCAAGCAGGATGATTAACCATGGGACATGCCAAACATCATACACTGCTAAACATTTTCTCTTGGAGTGTGGTGTTTTTCGCTCTAATCAGAAGAAATATTTCAACGCAAATAATACGAGGGATTTGTTTGAGGGATGACATTTTATCCTTGTTGCGAGAAATAAAATATATCGAAAACTATGAATCAGATATAAAAATGCATTCACGAAATACATCTACAAAAATACACTTGTAAAAGAAACTTGAGTACCAAATTTGATATCACATTCTAACAGTTTTGGCACTACATAAACCATGGAGTTATCATACCATTAAACAACACCAAAACGAATCAAAACAAATCATATGAAGTTAATGGAAATGATCTATTCCAATTTGAAGATATCATTAACTTGAAACAGGAACTATTTATCAAAAATGACTTGTTTCAGTATTACATGACCCGAAAATGGTTGATATGCCGTAAAACAAACAAACTAAACCAAACCATTTATGAGTAATGTGTGTCTGTTTATCAGAAAGACAAAAAAATTGTAATTCTATCAGATCGGATGGAAACACCTAGCACCTATAGGATTGTCCCAATTGACTTCCTCACTGTCTGGCTGATAGCGACTTTAGGCCACTCGACAACTTAAAGTAAAGCTGTTGGGGTGGCTTAAAATTGGTATCAGCCAGATAGCGAGGGAGTCTATCCTCTTTCTTTCAACTACATATGGATAATTGTTCTTCTGTGTCAAAAGATCTGAAGTTTACGTTTCCTCCTCAATTTCTATAAAAACAAACTTCCATCTGGACAATTCCCAATGAGAATCACCCAACAAGTAGTGAGTATGTTCGGGCATATCACACTACAAGTTCTTCTCTCTAAAAAAAAAAAAGAAAGAAAGAAAAAAGCATGCTAATATTACAATTCTGATCACCATTTTAAGTGTTTAGGGTCTCTTATTTATAAATCCAATGGTAGAAAAAGGTTTAAAGCCTCAGTAGTAGAAAGTCTGATTATTATAGTTTTTTTTATATTATTAGATTATTATAGTTTTTACATATTGAACTATTTCGCAATAGCTCTTAAGTAAACATATCAAACGTTGTAATAATTAAATTAAGATACTTCGGTACATCCAGAGGCCCTGCTAGTTGTATTATAAAAAAATGAAAGCGATTACCGGCAGTATAGAAAGATAAAGGAATTGTTGTGGATGTATTTTTTTGTATATTTTATTTTATGTTGGATAGTTACCTCTGTTGGTTCCTTGTATTTTTTGGCGGTAACTGGTACGTGCAAAGTACACATCTCACTATCAGAAAACATTTATCAACATACAGGAGAAACAACGAACTCAGATTAAAATACACAACTTGTAAAGTTACAAAATGTAGTACATGATACCGGGCAAAGTCCTTTTCATTTGTTTTTGTTTAAAAGTTCATATTTGTCTTCACTTCCCGATTATGGAGCTAACTTGTTTTGCATGACAATTACTTGTCTGTCATCCTCTAACTGAATTCTCCTCCTTGCTTGTATTCCCGCTTCTTATTTTGGCGCTCGATTTTGAATGCCAGCCTAATAACCTGTGCTGGGGCACCGTCTCACTGTATGTATGACATGTATGAGAACGATGCTCCCTTCTTATGTTGTCTGTTGATTTACAAGAAGGCTGAAAAAGAGCTAGTTTCGTTCCTTTTACCAACTCGACTGAAATAAGATTAAATAACCAAAAGCTGTCAACGGATCAACAAAACAATTGAACACAAACGCCTTTTTGATGCTTATGTACAAAATATATACATTTATTTTACAAAGGAGCGAGGTGATTTCTTTATCTGCTGATTGGCGATCTACAGCTAGTTTTTGGCTAAGTTATCAATTTCGTACCGAGTGGC
Organism: Doryteuthis pealeii; assembly: GCA_023376005.1. Taxonomy (NCBI): domain Eukaryota; kingdom Metazoa; phylum Mollusca; class Cephalopoda; order Myopsida; family Loliginidae; genus Doryteuthis; species Doryteuthis pealeii. The sequence continues at coordinate 92,364,011 of CM042141.1, forward strand.
AAGGCATCAGAGTGTATCGGTAAAGTTTTATGAAGGGCCCAGAGCCATGTCAAGCTCTCTTCTCCGGTCTGTCCCGGTCTCTCCGTTTCGCTCTTTCTATCCTTTCTGACCTGGTCTGACGGTCTGTGATTTATGGGATCCCGACCTCCCCACCCCTAACATATGTCTCTGATTGGCCAGCCACTCGATAACATTGCCTACGTGTCTAAATTGCCTTGTGCCAGCCTAGCTTGTATCTTTCCATTTGGAGTCAAGGCCAACCATTGTTTTATTTATGTAAGTTTTTGAAATTGTTGACGAACTTTTTAAAAACTGGAATCTTATTTGTTAAATTTATCATTTTATTTTGTGAACATTTTAAATTCCGATTATATATATTAAATTCCATAATTTAAAGAATTTATGCCTACGTGATGATTTTTCGTTTAGATAAATATATACCTCCAATATAACATTATATTATTATTAATTATTATTATTATTATTATTATTATTATTATTATTATTATTACTTTTAATTTTAACAAACCACCATAATTAATAATTAGGGTAGTTTTAATTAATTGGTAATTAATTAATAGATTGCCAATCAACCCATAACACAATAGTGTTACAGTCTGCCAGTTTCGTTATTACATTTTTAGAATATTTACTCCCCCCTTTTTCGAACAATCGGCAACCGCCATTTTATTAACCCTTACAGAACTAAGACGTATACTGATATTTACTCTGTAGTTTAATACGGCCAGTGGTGAGAAAAGGGTTAAGACAATATTGTTTCAACCACAATCCAAGTAAGAGATGCTTCTAACACAGCAGTCGATATACGAAGTTTTGTCAGGGCTCGAATATTACCTTGTCGACACCACTACGATATACATCACTGTTTAAGACATGTTTAAGATATCAGGCTGACCAAACAAAAGGTGTTTATTATAGATTTGATTACCTACAAGTATACCTGTCGATGACAGAACGAGTGTCTTTTCAGTCTTAAATAAAGTGGTGGGTCATGTAACGAAGATGCCCGATGAAAGATTTCCCGCGGAAACGTGTCTGCGTGGTGTGACTGGAAAATGGCCGCCACTGACATGTTTGTCCAAAGAACACTTGAAAAGATAACATCAAAAACTCCTTAGCCAACTTTGACATTTCGCCATGCTCCTGGGGGTAAGAGTTTCGAGATGAAAGGCACAATGGCGCCCCTGAGTCCGGTTTAGAGCAAAATACACGAACAACCTCCAGAAATAACAGTTAAAAGAGACCATAATGTAAAATGAGAAGCCTAAGGAGAAAGAGCCCGAAGCAAAATTCATTTGGTTTTCTTAATTAGTAATTTTCGTGGTATGAACTGAACATGGGGAGGGGGATCAAAGAAACAATATTTAGAAATACTGGTTTGATTGCTTTTTTCTTTTAAAACGAGGTGTTTTAATCATTGTATTTTAGTTAATTTCAACTAATTTCATCGCCTTTTTTTTGTTAACACGACGTTTTGCCCGCAATATCCTCCAGCTCTTGTTTTCTTGTCTGTGGTTAATCTAGAATGTCGTAATTTGTTCTGAGGGATAAAATAATTACGGATGCTGTTGTTGGCGTTTTCCTCTACCTTGCTTTTTAGGGGGGGGGCTCTTAATATAAAGTCTAAATGGAGGCGCGTGGTCTAATGGCTAGACTCGTCGACTCGAGTTCAATTCCTGGATGAAGCTGTTTGTATTTCACATGGCGCTAATACCCTTGGGACGGTATGAATCCGATTTTCTGTCCAGCTATGGGTAAGTAGCAGGTCAGTCTGGGCTCTTTAACCATGGCCAGGTAACTAGTCTAGGAGAAGGAAAACTCTAAATTCAAACCTGTTAAACTCTGCTTAAGAAATTGACCTTGTCTCGCATCCTGCTCGTGTGGAGGGGTTGGTAAATATATAAAGGTTATCGAAATGAAATCAGCGAAAGTTTTATAAAACTGCATCTGATGGCGAGGCTTTAATTTCTGAGATTTGGGATTGTGGAATACCTTTAATTGCCATTACACCAGTCCATTCTGACCCGTTAGGATTTACCTGTTAAGGTTATATTAAAGGGGCCAAATAGGTTTTTAAAAAAATGATTCGCTTACAAAAGGAACGTGTGAAAAAAAAGACTAATAATTATTTGACTACTTCAAGTTGCTCACTGCGATCCTACCGTAAAAGCTGGTATTGGCTCTCACACTTGTCACTTGTTTACACTGAAAAGGACTTAGATTACAATTATAATAGGACTTTATTTGAATAGAATGAGTTCTGAGGTGAATCGATAGTGAACTTTGAAATATCCCACCATGTAGGTAAAAAAATACCAAACGTGTCTATGAGTCTTTATATGTAATTCATTTAATCTTTGCCTGCTTTAATCCGCTCACAGTGGCTCCCATACCACTGTGATCTTACCGTAACTCGTTGACGGTTCATTCATTATAATTGAAGAGAAGGACTCAGATTACAACAATAATAGGACGTTGTTTGAATAGAATGAGTTCTGGGGTGAATAGATGGTGAACTTTGAAATATCATACCGTGCAGGTAAAAAATACCAAGAAAATTTGGTACATCGGGGGGAATATTTGGTTGGCAAAGAGTTAAGCAAATTCACAAAAATTGATTATAGATATTATAGGCCACACCGACAGTGTGAATGAAATGAGAATTTAAAAACAATTTGTCTAAAGATGAGTATAATGAGGACAAAGATAGAAATATTATATACCCGTTCATCTGCTGGGGAGAGAGGAGGAGGAGGAGGAGAGAGAGAGAGAGAGAGAGAGAGAGAGAGAGAGAGAGAGAGAGAGAGAGAGAATTCATAAGAGGTTCTATTTAGAGGGTTCTATTTCGTCGATTGGCCTTGCCATCTATTTGGGTTGATTTCTTACTCTGTGTGTATTGGGTCCTCATAATCATAATAACATATGTTATTATTAACACAAGGGAAGATAACTCTTTCAACTAAAAGGGGTGGATAACCCCACAGCCCCTTAACAATGTAACATAGATGTTATTTTTAGGTAAAATTCATCCAATTATTCTGACTTAATTCAGATACAATTAGTTATTTTTGTTATAAATTGTTCAGTTGTGTATTTTATTTTATTTTATTTTCTACGGGAATTATTCCAACGTGTCCATCCGGTGCAATTCTTAAATTCAAAATATAATGGTTTTAACACTTTTGGATTGGAACAATCCTCGATCTATCAGGTGAGATTGATAATAAAAAAAATCTATGTCACTTTTGAAACAGAAAATAATTGTTAGATGTACATCAAGTTCCATACATAATATAATATTCATTATATTACTTATATTCCTTATATTACTCTTCTCTAATATCTTATCCATATATAGTACCTATAATATATAATACCTATAATAAGTTGTCAGATACTTGTAAAATTGGTGATTACAAGTATGTAGACTTTTTTAAAAAAATTCTTAGATATTGTTTGATAGAAAAGAAGTTCCAACTTTGAGGTAAACAGGAAATAACAGGAATTTATGAAGAACAACAAATTCATGTTATTGGTAAATAACTTGAGTATAAAATATCAGCAATAAAAGTTATCATGATTATGTGCTCATAATGTTATTATTATGTGCTTATCCTTTTTGTTTTAAAATGATGACGAAAGTCTTGTTTATTTTTCAAAGACGTTTTTATTAAAACCGAAGCCTAAAAGGGTCCAATCGCGTGATGAGAAGATGGCTTACCCGGGAATAGACGACGATATTACGTCTGGCCCCTTCAACTAACCGCCAATTTCTAACTAGCTAACTCAGGTGCCTTCACAAGCACTTCCCTTACACAATGAGAAATCAACGGCTAGGTCAGTGAAAGGTGAACTGTTTGTCAATCACTTCTTATAACGGTTATAATAGTAACTTTCCATTTACCATACCGTTATTCAAATCTTACTACACTACACTCATAATTCGTAGGAAACCCACGAATTATGTAACACAAACACTCGTATATATATATATATATATATATATATATATATATATATATATATATACCAACCCCCTTTGCACGAGCAGGATCTGACACAAAGTCTACAAGGTGTATCATAAAAGTGCCGAGTTTGAAGCTGTATTTACCAAGAAAGAAATGAACAATGAATGGAACGTTATTTTTTTCAGCATATAAGTACAAAAAAAAACTGGATACGTTTTTGAAACTCCTTGTATTTCTTAAGCGGAGTTTAACCGGTTTGGAATCCTTCTCCTAGACTGGTTGCCTAACCAAGGCTAAAGAGCACAGCCCGCCCTACTGTTTACCCATTGCTGGAGGGAGAATAGTTGGATTCATGCCTTTCTCAAGGGTAAACACACATGTATAAACACACAAATATATAGGGAGTCACCCGTCGTGTAATCGTTATCGTCATAGGAAATGAGCGAGGCGACACGAGTTCAAATCCTGGGCGAGGCGACACGAGTTCAAATCCTGGACGAGACTGGTTGCATTTCCTATAACGCCTTGAAGAAAAAACAGTAGTGGTACTATCTAACCCATCGCCGGGGTATGTAAGTATGAAAGAGGTTTATACTTTTCCCGGCTGTATCTGTCTAAAAGTGAACATAATAGCCCGACTAGAATTCGAACTTGCTTACAACGATGTTGCAGTGCATCACGTTAGCCACTACGCCCTTCTTATCTTTGGCCTTGTGCCATACTTGTCTAATCTTAGTAAGTATAGAAAAGCTGAGAGACCCTGATGGGAGGAATCACAGACCTCTCGCATCATTGGATACCTTCCCATTATTTTTCCTTCTGACTTACTTCAACAAGCAAGTGAGCATCGACGAGGGAACAGAAAGAAGCAAAAACATATTGGAATTTTGTCCCCCCGGGGATTGGGTGGAGCATGGGGGAAAGGGCGTACAGCTGAAGATCACTCTATGGAGTGAGGGTGGTGGGGGAGGGGTTGTCGTCTCTGGTTTTGTTTATGATCTAGACTTGGCACGATCGCTTTTTTGACTACAGTCATGTCGTCCCCTCAAGTGTCAAAAGACTTTCAGTGGAAGACTGAAAAACGCTACAAAAAAGAATTTTAATAAAAAAAAAAAGACAAAAGAAAATAAGGGTAAGTGAAAGAAGCTGAGCGGGGGGAGGGGGTCAAGCATTTCTGGCATGTTTGAACTGGAGCATAAATATCTACATATGTATACAGAGATGCTGATAGGTACGCGTCTTGCGTCCCTGGCGCACAAAAATCTAAAAGGACGCAGTAGAATCGTATTCCATGCGTCCTAGTGTTTTTCTTTTTTCTTCCCTCACCATTTCAAGCTAACTGTAAATACTTTCAATATTTTCTTAGAAACGAATAACACAGGATAGGTTACAAGGTAGGAGTTAGACAGCTTTAGTTGGGACCCATAATTTTCCCGGGGACTCGTTTAAAGCAAATAAGTGCGTCCCAGGACGTGTGTATATATATTTAACAACCCTCCGGACAAGGTCAATTTCTTAAGCGGAGTTCAACAATTCAGAGTTTTCCTTCTCCTAGCTAACAGCATCACTGTGTATACATGTCTCCTTATCCATTGTTGGAGGTGTTTGTCGAGTAATGGTTATCGTCGTAGAAAATGGATGCGAGTTCAATTCCTGGACGAGGTTATTATAGCGGTAATACCATTGAGAAAGATATGAATCCAACCATTCCTTATCCAGCTATGGGTAATTAGTAGAGCAGACTGGAATCTTTAACTTTGATATAACAACTGGTCATAAACTGGATTTACATTTTGCATTGCATCTTGAACAATTTGGACGGTCTCATTTTTATCCCGTGTTGGATGATAACGGACGGAAGATTTAGGAATACCAGTATTAATATATAGACAGTAAAACTCAAATACTTGTGCCTAGCACAGGGTGCATATTTTTATCCTAGTAACCCAATTCAGCAATCCAAACTGGCTTAAGTTAAATAATGGTCAAAATCCTTTCTGCTGCCTTGATCAATGAAATAATATTCTACTCAATTCGGTAATTTCTTTTGCAATTGTTACATAATTTATGAGCAGTCATAAATTATGAGCGTACGTGTAGTTAGAATTTTAAATAAAGTTCGTTAGATTTAAAATCGGAGGTTGGTAATTTTCCATACCCGTTTGGGATTATGATTGACATTTAGATGATCCCAACTGCACCTTTCAGTAGAAAGCGTGGTAATAGGTTTTAGTTTTGTTAGAGATGCGACCCGATTTCAAAGGAGTGCAGACGCGATTGTCGACTCTAATGGGTCGGTCTCCCCGCAGCGAATCAAATGGGCTGGGAAAATAAGGCTTTATCATTAAAAACACTAAGGCTTGTTAATTAAACGGTAAAGCAAGAAATGTCGAGTCCAGCACGAAGAAGACCAACCTTTACAAGAAGCCTAACAGACCAACCAGATAAGATGGATAGAAGACCACATATCATCAACTATCATCTCTACTCTACTCTAATTTATTTGTCTCTCTCTCTCTCTGTTATATACCCGATGTCATATAAGGGCTATATATAACACAATTATGAAAAGGAACTACAGTTTTATTTATGTTTAAATCTAACATTTATTGAAAGTATCAAATATTCATCACTTTATGATCATCGTATCAATATTTGTTGCTCAACTATCCACATATCTTCATTTAAATTTCAAATTTGGAAAATTTGAAAAATTAAAAGTTTTAGTACATACTTCATTATCATATTTTGTATTTATGTAAATCATTGTCAACTATGGACTGGATCTCAGCAACAAATTCAGGTGTTATTTTCTTATTCAGGAGTGAGGCTTCCGAGCTGCCGTACCTTTGTAATCACCATTGGACTCTTTTCAAATAATCTGCACTGTTTTCAGATTGACACCAAACACTAAAAAATCTTTGTATTGGATCTTCCGGTGTGAATTTCAAGAAGTACAGCACACGGTTTCCAAATTGGAGGTGGATAGAATTGCGTCATGGTGCTGCTTTCCTTACAGAACCCAACATCGTTATATGATTTCAAATAATAATAATCCATATTAAACAATTATAGCTTCAAGTAATTATTCTTAATACAAATAATTTACAGTTATATGATATTACATAATAATGTTCGAATAGATCTATTTGACCCGGATGTAAATATTCGCCAACATCCCGCACGCGCAGGATGCGAAACAAGGTCAATTTCTTAAGCAGAGTTTAACAGGTTTGGATTCAGAGTTTTCCTTCTCCTAGACTGGTTACCTAACCAAGATTAAAGAACACAGTCTGCACTATTATTTATCCGTAGCTGTAGAAAGAGTAGTCGGATTTATACCTTTCCCCAAACAGCCTCGTCACCGTATATGGGATCATAAGAGTTACTGTCAGTCCAGAGTGGACCTGGGAGTAATGTCAATAAAAGAGTACTTTACATTTCCCAGAGATTCAGCATTGGAACATCATTATCAGATAAAGATTTGGGATGGGGTCTTAGCCCTCTACATGGGATACAATCAGCTTATTCTAAACCCCGCCAACAGGGCGGGCTTCCCGTATAGTTTTGGGGTTCTGTTTGAGTCGTAATCTTTATGTATGTTCAGTTTGGGTTAATAATAAAAAAGAAGTTGGTGGGGTGGCATGTTGTCGGTTTGGTTTTTGGTTTGTTTTGTTTTACGGCATATCAACCTCAAGTGGGTCAGTTAATGCCGACCTAGTGTCGGTATCAACCGGCAGTGTGGGAGTCTATCCACTTTTCACTAGCGCTAGACAAGGGAGATTTTTTTGTCGAGGTGGAGCGCCACACCCAGCATCAGCTCCCAACTTTACCGCACAAATCAGATTATCCAATCTGTGCTACTCATACGCTGAGTTGGCGGGGGCCGGTGTCGAAATCGGAATCTTGCGTTTGCCTAGTCGGTTGCTCTACCGACTGAGCTAAACCGGGTTTTTTATACGTGTGTTTATGTGTGTGTGTCTCATTGTACGTTCAAGTGCATGTGCGTATGCATGTGTCAACGCCTGTGTGTGTGCGTGTGTGTGTGTGTGTGTGTGAAAATGTAGACGAGATTGGATCCGGTTGAAGGGTAAAAAATGTTTGAGTTAAATTAAGAGATGAACGTGAAAATTAGTGACGCGAATGGCGGTCGGTAGGGATGGGGGTGGCTTTCGATGACACATACAAGAGAGAGTTAGAGACTGATGAGTGAGGAGGAAAAATGTGGGGGGTAGAAGGGATACGGGGAAGAAAACAAGTGCGAGACCCACAAAAAAATAAAAAAAATAAATAAAATAATAAAGAATAATGAAAAAAAAAACGAAATAAAGGCATCGGCACGAAAATATAATCGAAGTAAAAAAAAATTTAATAGGTATTTATATATATATATATATATATATATATATATATATATATATATATATATATATATATATATATATATATATATATATATATATACACATATATATTTATTTTTTTTTTTTTGACACCCCTTGTATTCTGAAAAAAAGTTAATGAATGGAACGTTATTTTTTTCAGAATACAAGGTGTTCCAAAAATACAAAAAATCTGGATACTCTTTTGACACACCTTGTATATATATGTGTGTGTGTGTGTGTGTGTGTGTGTGTGTGTGTGTGTAAGTATTTTGACCACCTACATATTAGAATTTATGCTGTTTATTTATTTGGTGCAATAGAATCAATTTGAAAAAAATATAGGTCATTGAATCATTTAATGTAGAAATTGTGTTTATTTTTATTTGAAATGCATACAACGTTGTGTTGTGAGTTGTTGATAGATTCAAACAAAAAGAAAAAACAAACTTTTAAGAAATCAAGAAAAAAAAAAAAAAAAAAAAAGAAGAAAAAAAGCTAAACATGGCTCTCGCTAAAAACAATTGTCTAGTCACTTTAATCCTTACAAAACTTCCCTTTTTTTTAATATCTTCCTTTCTTCTAGTCTACTTTTCTCTCTAAAGATGATATTCTTGTCATCCATCAAACCTTACTGGTTTCATATTTAGGGCTAATGATACTTTTCATGTATAATAATAATAATAATAATAATAATAATAATAATAATAATAATAATAATAATAACGATCCGTGATCCGGATCACCTTATGCCAGCAAGAAGACCAGACCTAGTGTTGATTAACAAAAAAGAAAGAAATTGTCAACTGGTGGATTTTGCAGTTCCAGCAGATCATAGGGTGAAGCTAAAGGAAAATGAAAAAAAAAAGGTCAAATACCTGGACCTTGCCAGAGAACTGAAAAATTTATGGAATATGGAAGTCAAAGTGATACCAATTGTAGTTAGTGCACTTGGAACGGTCCCAAAAGGATTGGAAAAGGGTTTGGAAAATCTGGAAATCAGAAGAAGGATTGATACCATCCAGAACACTGCACTGCTGCAATCTGCCAGAATTCTCAGAAGAGTCCTGGAGACCTGAGGAGACTTGCTGTCAATCAGACTCTAGTGAAAGACCATCAGCGTTAGCTGATGTGAAAACTCAAAAGGAGTGAATAATAATAATAATAATAATAATAATAATAATAATAATAATAATAATAATAATAATAATAATCTGTCCTGGGGAATGAGATGCATAAAATTCTCTGGGACTTCGAGGAACAAACGCATCACCTAATCCCGGCCAGGAGACCTGACCTAGCATTGATCAACAAGAAGAAGAGAACCTGTCATCTCGTGGATTTTGCCGTCCCGGCCAACCACCGAGTAAAAATGAAAGATAAACAAATTCTTGAACCTTACCAGAGAACTGAGAAAACTGTGGAACATGAAGGTGAAGGTAGTACCAATTGTAATTGGTGCCCTTGGAACGGTCCCCAAAGCTCTGGAAAAGAATTTGGGTGAATTAGAAATCAGAGGAAGAATCGAAACCATCCCTACAGCACTGTTGGGATGGGCTAGAATACTCAGAAGAGTCATGGAGACATGGGGAGACTTTCTCTCACTCAGCCTCCAGTGAACCACCGACTACGGCAGGTGTGAAAACCTCATAATAATAACTAACAGGACCTGTGGATATACCACAGTATGATAATTTAATTATTACAACGTTTGATATGTTTACTTAAGAGCCATTGAAAATAATTTAATACATAAATCTCTCTCTCTCTCTCTCTCTCTCTCTCTCTCTCTCTCTCTCTCTCTTCTCTCACTGTTTTCTTTCTTTCCTTCTTTTCACCTTTTTATTATGTTCGATTGAAACAGATTAGCGTTAGTGCTTCCGCGCGCTCCCCCCTCTCTATCTTTCCCCTATTGTCTTTCTTTCTTTCTTATTATATTTTTTCTGTGTAGCATGTACTTTTTGTTCTTTTTTCTATATGATAAAAACGGAATGGGCTATTATTTAGATGAGGGGACGATACTCATTAGAAATAAGAATTCGGCCAATAAGCAATACCAGATAATCAGGATTTACATTTTATCTTGGACGATGTGGACGGTCTTATTTTTAATCAGAGTGTGTTGCAAGATGATAACGGTCGGAAGATTAAGGAACAAGAGTATTAATATATAATAATAATAATAATAATAATAATAATAATAATAATAATAATAATAATAATAATAATAATAGATCTCGTCAACATTGAGGATTGCGTAGATGTGACAATTCGAGAATTCGAAGAATACACCAAAAGAGCAAAGAATGACTATTTACAGCAGCCAGTAACAGCAATGGCAACACATGGACAAACAAAAACAAAAAACAACAACAAAAATAAAACTAGAAAACATAAATGGAAAAAAAGATAACTAGATGGATACTTTAAACGACAAACTGGAAAGATTGCATATAACAATATCTGCACATGGTTAAGAAATGGAAACATTGGCTCTTGAAAAATAATATTGCAACTAAGTATGAAGTTTAAAATGATTGTCAACTTTATTAATACATTGGCTCTTAAAAAATTGATATTGAAACTAAGGATGAAGTATTTACCCGTTTAAAATGATTGTGAAATTGATTCATTCATTGACACTTAAACCATTGATATTGCAACTAAGTATAAAGTATTCACCTGTTTAGAATGACTGTGAACTTTTTTTAACACAATAGGTCTTAAACCATTGATATTGCAAATAAGGATGAAGTTTTTACTTGTTTAAAATAATTGTGAACTTTATTAATACATTGGCTCTTAAAACATTTGTATTGCAACTAAATATGTAGTGTTACCTTTTTTAAAATGATTGCGAAGATAATATGTTACTGTATATAATTGGAAACCATGGCAGTTAAACTGCTTTCAGGATAATGTTAACCCAACAAGGGTTGACATTCCATAAAATATAACAGACAAATCAACAATGATACATCCAAAGGAGACAGATTTCAATAGTCTTATCTTAAAAATGTGTTATTACTTTATAATTTGAATATTTACGTACACAAAGTCAGATCTTACAGTCACCCTCTTGTATTAAATATGAGAGAAGAGAATGTTATAATATTTATGAGCGTCATGGATTTTTGGGATAACTTTCTGAAGGTCACAGTTAAAAAGTATAACGCCTCTCTCTCCCCAAAAAGTATTAAAAGCTTTATGTCAGGCTTTTCGAAGAACATCATAACTCTTACAGGGTCTTTCTTTTAATTATGTATTTCTTAAAACATTAGAGAATTCATATATATATATATATATATATATATATATATATAATATATATATATATATGTGTGTGTGTGTGTGTGTGTGTGTGTGTGTGTGTGTAATGTCGTGTCTCTTGCATACCGTGATGATTTATGAAGAAAATGAGAATGAGTGAGTACTCACTTGGGAAAACCACTCTCGCTTAGACAATAATAGCTAAAATGTTGTAAAAAGCAATTGGCAAAGACACAGACACACAGACACAGAAACACATTTATTAAACCAATTGGCAAAGGACACACACACACACACACACACACATACATATATATATATATATATATATATATATATATATATATATATAAGTAGCGTAGACATAAAGTCAACGCTGCTTGGTAACTATCAATTCCTCGCCGATGCGTTTGAAAAAAGCATAGACGAAACTGATATTTTACAAGCGCCATTGAATTTATGTCTTCACTAAACTAACTTAGATATCAATGATATTGAGCAATATTTGTCAAGCTATATATATATATATATATATATATATATATATATATATATATATATATATATATAAGTTAGGTTAGTTTGGACATGAAGTCAACGGCACTGGGTTACTGACAGTTTCTTGCCTAAGCGATTGACAAACCAAGCTGGTTTGAGAATCGCATAGGCGAGAAACTGTCAGTAACGATCGCTGTGGACTTCATTTCAACGCGGCCCAAACGTAAATATACATGCCGTATCCACAATATTTAACACTATATATATATATATATATATATATATATATAATATATATATATATATAGTGTCTTAGTACCACTTTAAGAGTGCTCAATATTTCATAAAAAATTGACTTATTGTGTTCAAAATTATGGGACTACCGCGCTTTCGATCTTTATGATCTCATCAGGACTTGTTTTTTATTGGACAGAGTTACATTGCTGCTATTTATACACATTTGTTAGTTGGTAGGTGTGTGTGGGGGGGGGTGAGCTACTGCTACGCTAATTAATTTTCTTGCCTCAATTTGTGATTTTTCTGCGGTCATCTTTTTCTTTTAGAGTTTTTATTGCCGCGTCCAGGCCAAATTATTTATTTCTTTGTTCCTCGATCTCATCCATGTATTGCTACATCTTTAAGTTAATTACTATTCCAAGATATAGCAAGTTACACGATATTCCAATCTAATACAAACAATTTGCACACAGTTATTTGTTTCAAGTATTCCTATCTAATACAAATAATTTGCACACAGTTATATGGTTTCCTATCTAATACAAATAATTTACACACAGTTATATGGTTTCAAGTATTCCTATCTAATACAAAAATTTGCACACAGTTATATGGTTTCAAGTATTCCTATCTAATACAAATAATTTGCACACAGTTATATGGTTTCAAGTATTCCTATCTAATACAAATAATTTGCACACAGTTATATGATTTCAAGTATTCCTATCTAATACAAATAATTTGCACACAGTTATATGGTTTCAAGTATTCCTATCTAATATAAATAATTTGCACACAGTTATATGGTTTCAAGTATTCCTATCTAATACAAATAATTTGCACACAGTTATATGATTTCAAGTATTCCTATCTAATATAAATAATTTGCACACAGTTATATGGTTTCAAGTATTCCTATCAAATACAAATAATTTGCACACAGTTATGTGATTTCAAGTATTCCTATCTAATACAAATAATATGCACACAGTTATATGGTTTCAAGTATTCCTATCTAATACAAATAATTTGCACACAGTTATATGGTTTCAAGTATTCCTATCTAATATAAATAATTTGCACACAGTTATATGGTTTCAAGTATTCCTATCTAATACAAATAATTTGCACACAGTTATATGTTTCAAGTATTCCTATCTAATACAAATAATTTGCACACAGTTATATGGTTTCAAGTATTCCTATCTAATACAAATAATTTGCACACAATATGGTTTCAAGTATTCCTATCTAATACAAATAATTTGCACACAGTTATATGGTTTCAAGTATTCCTATCTAATACAAATAATTTGCACACAGTTATATGGTTTCAAGTATTCCTATCTAATACAAATAATTTGCACACAGTTATATGATTTCAAGGATTCCTATCTAATACAAATAATATGCACACAGTTGTATGGTTTCAAGTATTCCTATCTAATACTAATAATTATACGGTTTCAAGTAATTATTTCTATTTGATAAAAATCATTTGTTTGAACACAGTTATATGGTTCCAAGTACCTAATATTATTCCTTATTAAGCAGTCATAGCTTCAAGTAATTACCACTCTGTATCAGCGTGGAACAGAGAGTCATGGTAATGAAAGGATATCCGGTTAGAGTTTAAAAGTTTAGAAGATCAAAACCTATCACCGATTATTAGATGGGATATTTTAAAGAAATCTAACATATGCAGGTCTTTGAATAATCCATGTAATATATATATATATATATATATATATATATATATATATATATATATGGTGTGTGTGTGTGTGTGTGTGTGTGTGTGGTGAGAGAGAGAGAGAGAGAGAGAGAGAGAGAGGAGAGAGTGTGTGTGTGTGTGAGAGAGAGAGAGAGGGGGGGAGAGAGAGAGAGAGAGTGTGTGTGTGTGTACGCGCTTACGGAAAGAGAGGGTGGAGCAATAGATTAGAAAGTAAGATATCTAAATAGGAATGTGCCAAGATATACATGTATATTCAACTCTCTTTTCTAAACATGCTTATCAGTTATCTGAAGCGTTAAGAAAACTTGATGTATATTGAAAAAGTGAAACATAATATTCAACATTATTTTTGATACAATAATAAAGCAAGAATATTCTCCATAAAAGGCAACTTATATGTTGGACGATACGCCAACGTGACTTTTTCATTTCTTCTTCTTATATATTTTGTATATATGGAATTTTCATATGATAATTATTTTGATGTCCCTTTCTCGCCAATGCAATCTTCAGACCACACTTTGTCTAAACATCACATGGACGAGAAATTGACAGCAACCAGTCGGCGTTGACTCCTTGTCCATGCTACCAAGACTTTGATATAAATGTGCTTTCAAGGATACTGAGCACTGTTTACTTATAAATAAAGCACCCATGCCGTATTAGCTCAGTCGGTAGAGCGTTCGGTTAGAAACCACAAGGTTCCTAGTTCGATACTGGCCCTCGCCAACTCAGCGTATGTTTAGCACAGGGATCCGTGCGGTAAAGTAAGGAGCTGATGGTAGGTGTGGCGCTCCACCTCAGACGCCAAAAAAAACAATCTCCTTGGTCTAGTGAAAAGGGGATAGACTCCCTCGCTGATTGGCTGATATCGACTTTAGGCCACCCTGACGACTTTACTTTTTACTTAAATCAATATCGATATTTATATCTATCTATCTATCTATCTATCTCTCTCTCTCTCTATATATATATATATATATATATATATATATATATATATATATATATATATCCGTGCTGCTTGCGCGACATGGTGATGATGATGATGATGATGATGATATATATATATATATATATATATATACATAGAGAGAGAGAGAGAGAGAGAGAGAGAGAGAGAGAGGATATAATATATTCATAATTTTACTCCAAT
>CM042141.1:92386777-92489277 GCA_023376005.1 Doryteuthis pealeii
AAGACTTTTCATGTGCTGTCTCTTCAGTTTCTCGTTTGATATAGTTGGCTTTTTTTTCTTCCCATTTCTGTTTCTTGTTTTTGTTACATTTGTGCTCGTCCACATTTTGCAATTGTTCTTTTTGGCTGCTGCAATTAGTTTTTACTTTGTTCTTTTTAGTGCAATCATCGAGTGCTCGAATTGTCGCATCTACACAAGTCTTCAATGCTGACGAGACCTCTTCCTGCTTCTTTTCTTGATACATACAAGGTGTGTCAAAAAAGTATCGAGATGGTTTGTACTTTTTGACACACCTTGTATTCTGAAAAAATAAATAACATTCCATTCATTCTTCATTTCTATCTTGGTAAATACAACTTTAAATTTGGTACAATTTTTGACACACCTTGTATTAAAATGTAAACAAATTAATGAATGGAACGTTATTTTTTTCAGAATACAAGGTGTGTCAAAAAAGTACAAAAAAATTCGATACTTTTTGACACACCTTGTATAGTCTGTCTATGTCATCCCTCGGGTGTAATGCCTTGAGCATTGTCATAAGTTCCCTTGTCCTTTGGTCTATCCGTCGGAGTTCCTCTCTTGTCGATTTTAAGAATGGCGCGGAGTATCTTACGAGGTGAACAGCTCGGGTGCTTATTCCCTCAATAAATTTCTGCTGCAGGGAAAACATTCAAATTAGTTATCATAACCTTTTTATAATGATTGAAAGATTTTAAAGTACCGATTCTTAAAGCAGTTGGAAATGCATCAGTGGGAAGACGGTTATTGAAAAATGAAGAAAAAAAAGGTTGTATTGAAAGGGGGTAATAAAAATCTGCCAGCATCTTTTGCATACACCAAATAGATTATTCTGTAAAGTGAATCTGGTGAGATTGCTCCATCATCAAAATACCGGCACTTGATTTCCCTCTTAAGTTTTTCATACCTGAGGCTATTTGGGTGGGGGGGGGTTGCAACGTCAGAGAAAAGAATTTATTATCGTTGCCGACAATTCTTGGTCAACACTAAATGCCACAAATAACTTTGTACTTAAGACCATCTCTCAACTGACGATGTATGTTAACATGTCTAGCGTACAAAAAAGACATACGATCCACGGTTTGGTAATTATACTCTATGTCCTATCGAAGTGAGAAGAGAAAACTGGTCGAATTTTTGATAGAAATATTTCTAGTCTCTATAGAGACGTTAAATAGTTGCTGGTTGCTGGGGTTTTACGGCATGTCAAACCTTGTTGGGTTATTTTATGCCAAAGAAGTGTTGTTTTATTCATTCTTGGTGGTATTCAATTTTTTCAAACTCAATTTTTAAACACATTTTTAAATTTTATTTTTGATCTATTTAACCTATAGATTTGACCCTAACAGATACTACCATTTTGGGTCAGAGTGGAACTGGGAGTAATGATGAAGGGGTACTCCACAATTCCAGAATTGAAACTTCACCATTAGATGTGGTTTAACGTCATACACAGGACACTACCTCCCTCAGCCACTGCCTTCTAGCACATATATGATAAAAATACTTGGGGTTGAGACAATCATTTACGTGCTAAGACGTGACGTGAACTGCCGAGTGGGCCTCTCCGACCGCTCGTTTAACCTAAGTAAGTTCCAAAGCGGAGTGTTTGCCTTTCAAGGGCTGCTCAGCCACCAGGATTCCGGCCTTAAGCATTAAAGGTTGCGACTTACAGCAAACAGGTGGCCCCATTGGGGGAATTTTTACCCCTTTGCAGATGTTCAGTCGGCGTATTCTACAGTTCCAGCTGACTGGGGGGGGGAATAGTTGTGTCCACCCCACTGACGTGAACCTACGAAATAAATTTTAAAAAAGTATCTCAAATGAGCATTTTCAAAACAAAGATAGACTCCTCACTTTTGTGATTTATTCCCAATTGTCCTTTTGTTATAATTCATGTAGCCATTTTAGGATTGTAGTTGAAAGCAGTTTTACAGTGAGATCCCTTATGGCATAAATCTTTGATGCTTTCTTGAAGTAGAAAGATGTCGTATCAGTTTTAATCCTTGTCCGCTGATCCGTCCTGAGTTTTGTCAGAGTTCATCCTGTCTTAAAGTAGAGAGTTGTATAATCATCAGAGTTTATCCTTTCTTGAAGCAGAAAAGTTGTGATGTATAAGCCCCGTCTGTTGATCTGTCCTTCTCTAGAGAGAACAATTTATCAACGCCTTTAAGTAGTAAATCAAATACATGATTGGGTGTTTTTGATTGGCAGATTCAATCACCGTGGTTTTGGAAAAGGTTATCAGTACTGCTGTATGGCTGCACCACTTGGACCCTAACGAAGCGCCTGGGAATAAGCTAGTTGAGAGCTGCACAAGAATGCTGCCTGTGATCTTGAACAAGTCGTAGAAACAACACCCAACAAAAAGCAGCTGTACGGCCACTTGCCCCCAATCTCCCAAACCATCCGAGTGGGACGAACAAGACATGTTCGACACTGCTGGAGAAGCAAGGACGAACTCATAAGCGACGTTCTCCTGTGGGAACAAGCACATGGACATGCCAATGTAGGCCGTCGAGAAAGGATCCACATTGACCAGCTCTGCGCGGATATTGGAAGCTGCGTAGAGGACCCCCGAGGACAATGAGTGATACAGAAGGTTGGCGAGAGATTGTCATGGATATCTGTGCTAATTGCGCGATTGATGATGATGATAATGATGATGATGAGGATGATCATGATCATGATCCTGATCATGAAGGGATCTTCAGCACACCTTATACCCACAAAATAATCCAACATCTTTTTTCTACACGAAACTTTTTTTTTTAGTTCCGTTACTTATAAAAAGTGCAAGGTTGTTTTTTTGTTTTTTTTTTTTTTTGTTTTTTTTACAAATCTGATTTATCAATATTCGTCCAAATTTTTTAATTTTTGAGAAAATCTTTTTTAACGTTAACATGCTCAATAATTCGGAGCGAAAATGTTTAAATAGTAATAATAAACTTTTTATTACTTTTCAAAACTTTTTTGATTACCCAAAGGCATTAGGTAAAAATGTTACGATTCGCGTGGCCATTTTAAGGCTTTAGATGAAAGCAGTTTAACAGTGGAGATTCTTTGTGGTATAAAGTTTGATCCTTTCTTAGAGTAGAAAGATGTAGTATCAGTTTTAATCCTTGTTTGTTGATCTGTACTCAAAGTAGAAGTTGTATCAGAGTTGATCTTGTCTTGAAGTAGAAAGTTGTATAATCCTTGTCTGTTGATCTGTCCTCAAAGTAGAAAGATGATTAGATATAATCCTTGTCTGTTGATCTGTCCTTCCAGCGAGCAATTTTAGGACAATTTGTCAATGACTTTAAATAGTAAATCAAATATATGTTTGGACATTTTTGATGGGACAATTCAGCCACCGCTGTTTTGGAACAGTCTATAAATATAAGTCGCGGTCTTTACCACACCTTATACCATGAAATACTCCAACAAGAAACGATAGTTGAAATTAATATTTTATCGTGTTTGTATATATATATATATATATATATATATATATATATATATATATATATCCTGAGTAGGGTGGAATCATTAGTTTGGTTGGTGGTAGTAGCTGCGATTATGTTTTGTATAAATCCAATTTGAAAATGAGAATATAAAGTGATTTAATGTCAAAGCTTTTGCTAAACGTTTGCCAAAAATAAGAAATATAAACACGAATACCAAACGTTTTGTAAGCTTTGATATTAAATCACTTTATATTCTCATTTTTCAAAAAGGATTATTACAAGGCATAATTGCAGCTACTACCACCAACCAGATTAATGATTCCACCCTACCCAGGAGATACATCACAGCCCTAAAGGTTTATCATACAATATATATATATATATATATATATATATATATATATATATATATATATGTGTGTGTGTGTGTGTGTGTGTGTGTTGAATTAAACAAAAGACACATCTCCTGTTTAACAATTTTATTTGTGATATTTTCAAGTTTTCTGGCCAACTTTTTAAAACTTTTTTTAAAATCGCGACCCACTCTGGTCGTTATTCTACGACAGCGAGAGTAAAGTGCCCATCCGAAATAAGAATAATGGAAAAGCACAATAAAATAAATCAGTAAATTTCCTATCGATTGTTTTATTTATTTCTACAATTTGTGTCGATAATGTTTGAGCGTATCATATCACGGAAAGCACACCGGATGATGAAATAACTAGAAAGCCTAATGCAAAATTTCCCGTGGGAAGCAGAGAAGCAGAACATTGAACGTAGTATGATATTCGATGATAGTCGAACTCGACTTTTTACGATTTTTGTGGCCATCCTTAGGCTTCAAGCAAGAGTACTGTCCAGCGGAGATCTCTTGTGTTAAGCAGAGCGCGATCCTTAGTGAAGAAAACCTTTAGTTGTTCTTTGGTGTCCCTTAATTTTGGTATAATCCTTTAGTTGTTCCTTGGTGCTCCTCAATATTGGGTATGAGACTTTAGTTGTTCCTCGGTGTCCCGCAGTGTTGCAGGTCCGTTCATCAATGTCGAATGGACGGCTGTCAATATCAGTTATTAAATAGTTAACAAACCACGTATTAGGGCTGTTGATTGGCAGAGGTTTAAACCACATGACCTCCTTAGTATATAAATTTAAGTAGTGGATTGCAGCACGCCTTATATACCAAAATAATCCAACACTCGAAACGCCACAAGGAATTCAATTATAAGTGCACAAGACACAAAGCTAAAAATTCGACTAGAGTCGGAAACGGCATGACGTTGGGAGTTCATTTTTAGTCACACATAGCATTATTCTAAGGGTTCGACTGAAGTTGTCCACAGTACAATACTAGTAAAAATGCACACAGTTATGTTATCAAGTATTCCTATCAAATACGAAAACTGAGGGGAGACGACGTGGCGTAGTAGTTAACATGCGGAACTGCGAAATCGTTGTAAGCGAGTTCAAACTCCAGTCGCGCTATTACGTTCACTTTCGAACGAATACCTTGGGAAAGGTATGAACCTTCTCATCCCCCTAGCAATCAGTTAAGTAGTATTACTACTCTTCTTCCATGAAAATGGCTTTGACATAACCCACGAATGTTGATGTGTCATTCAAAACGGAAACAAAATACATCTACGTCTGTTTATATCTATCTATCTATCAATACATGTGATCTCTGTCACACTCACTCACTCACTCTATCTAACTATCTATCTATTAATTAATCTATCAATCAATCTATCTCAGTCTGTTCATGTCTATCTAGCATAAAATTGTGCGTGCATATTATCTGAAATGAACTTAATTGTTATTAAGAACACATTTTATGATATTTTTGTGTTAAAGTATTGCAGTTGTATTGTTTTCGAAAAAGTTTTTAAGATTTGTGTATTTCACACGGAGACTTTCAAAATGGCTACCGGCTTGTTTAAAAGTGAAAGTCAACGGAGGTTACTCTAATTGCCTTATTTGCTAGGAATTTAGCCAACTAAAGGTGAAAATTACCGAGAAAATTATCTTAGAAGATTTTATCAAACAATATTATCCTGACTGTGAGATTTTGTCAATCGCTTCTTAGAGAATTGTCAAATCCTGAAAATCATTACATGTTTCCTCCTTTTTTTTTTTTTTTACCTGTGTTGTTAAATGAAAATGGATGATAAGGCTAAATGTTGCAGCGAAAATACCTGGATGGAAAGACAATACAAGAATTGGAATTAGAGACGCAAGAGGATACGAAATATTTACTCACCTGTTGAAATTTGTCGTATTTTGTCAAATTGACCTCACATCCATAACAATGAGGTGAAGAGGGAGTAGTCTGACGTGATATTTTTTTCTTTTTTTTGTATCGAATGATTTAGTGATTAGATATTCAAGTGTATTAGTGAGTATCGGAATTATTGGTAGATATTTACTTTTAGACCAAGAAACCATCTATCAGCATCAGTGTATCTTATTATAATGGAGATTTGGCGTCTGTCTGTAACTGAAACTATGTCACTGTTTATGTCACAATACCCTCAGGAGTTGTCTGTTTATCAATGAGTATTTAATTTATAGTCAAAATCTTTAATACATAGAAAAATCTTATCTATTAAGGATGTCTCTATGAAAATCTGAGTTAGGTTTACCTCAAAACAGCCCATGCTGTTAGTGTGTTTAAAATACGAGGGTGAGACGAAAAGTAATGCTATTTTGTTTAAGGACGGGTATAATTACCAACACAGGAACATGTATCATACATCCAAATGAAGCTGGTCCTCTTTGGATCACACCTCTACTTCTCCACATAGTCACCGTTTCTCTCAATAGTAATGTCCCACCTTCGAATGGGAGCATGTATTTCTGCCCCGTAAAATTCTGTTGACTGTTCTTTGAGCCACTTCATCACTACAGATTTCACTTGTTCGTCACTGGAATAATGTTTGCCTCTCAAACCCTCTTTCATCGGGGCGAAAAGATGATAGTCTGAAGGCACTACATCTGGTGAGTATGGTAAAGTTGTCCAGTCGAATGAGGCGATTTTCTCCCTTGTCCAGATACTTGAGTGTGGTCGAGCATTGTCATGCAGAAGGAGGACATTGTCGATTGGCAAGTTGGGTCTGACTCGTCGCATTCTTGCTCTGAGCCTCGTTAAGGTCTCAATGTAGGCTTTAGTTTTATAAAAAAAAGAACTTCACATGAAATAAAGAAAATGGCATTACTTTTTGATTCAAGTATTAAAGAAGTTGATAAACTTTCTGTGTTAATGTTTCGTTCAATATTCCTAAATTGTAAAAATACCTAAGGACCTTCTGCTATTTCTTTTAATAAATCATCTTCTCTAAAGTTCGGTAATTAGCAGTTAAACCACCCTAATCCTCTTATCTTATTTGTACTTGAAAGAATATGCGCCCCCCACCCCACCCGGATATAAGTATTTAAGTTTTGATGTAATGAAATATATTAAGTTAGAAAGACTAACGAAATTAGATTAGAACGGATATAAAAAGATTACACTTATTTTAATTATATTTTAATTGGTTTCTATATAAAATCATTCATAGGATTGATTTTAATACGTTGGAGAATAAAGCAATAATATTAGAGATTAATAACACCAAGTAATTATAAACCACACAATATTTTTTGTGTAAACCTTTATATATAATAAATATATATGATATAAACCGTGATATACAAGACACATTGCAGGATTTTAAACGCACTATTAACATGGGTCAACTCAGATTTTCATATCGCATTCATTAATAAAATAAGATTTATTCTATGTATTAATGAGTTTGACTGTGAATTAAATACTCATTGATAAACTTACGTAATTCCTCAGTGAGGTAAGCAGTGACGTAGTTTCGATTACAGACAGGCAGACACCGAATTCTCATTATGATAAGATGTAAGATACCCAAGCGCCTTTTCTTGGAAAACTAAAGACTGAATATATACTTAAAAAACGATTTTTCGCTGGCATCTTCTAATACTATGCATTTTATGCAAAGATAGATCCCATTTTATTCTGCTAATACAACAAATTATAAAAAGGTCATAAAAAATTTTTTTTGGACTGAAACAGACAACATGCGTTTCCCAAAAAATCATTAACCCGAAGTGAAATGCAAAGGTTCTCCTCTGGAATTTGAACTCGGTGCGCCGAGTTCTACTTATGACGATAAACATTAAGCCTCTTACAACCTTTGCATATCTCTCTCTCTCTCTCTCTCTCTCTCTCTCTCTCTCTCTCTCTCTCTCTCTCTCTTCTCTCTCTCTCTCTCTCTATCTATCTATATATATATATATATATATATATATATATATATATTCACACACACACACACACACACACACACACACACACATATATATATATATATATATATATATATATACCAGGTGTGTCATAAAAGTATCGAGATTGAAGCTGTATTTACCAAGAAAGAAATGAACAATGAATGGGACGTTAATTTTTCAGAATACAAGGTGTGTCAAAAAGTACAAAAAATCTCGATACTTTTTGACACACACACCTTGTATATATATACATGTGTGTGTCTGTGTTTGTGTGAAAGGGGGGATGGACTCCCTCCCTGATCCCGACAATAGGCCACCCTATTGACTTTTTACAACTTTTCTTCTGGTATTTGTAAAAGAATCAAAATACTTAAGCCATGACCTAAAATAAACTACAAGATAATTCAAGCAAATAAGACAAGCCATGTGTCTGTTTATGTTATTCGATACAATGTGTTTGTAAGAGAAAGAGGAATTTTTTTTAAGTGTTGAAGGCGACAACAATGATTAGGTTTAACTAGACAAAAACTTTTGTCTCACTTTCCGTGTTGAGGACACAATGTACTTAGCGGCTGTTTTATGTCAAGTAACAACATGAGAAATCTTCAGATAAATAAAGCTATATATCGTGTTGAAATATCATATAATAATAATAATAATAATAATAATAATAATAATAATAATACCTAGTGTTGATTAACAAAAAAGAAAGAACTTGTCAACTGGTGGATTTTGCAGTTCCAGCAGATCACAGGGTGAAGCTAAAGGAAAATGAAAAAATGGACAAATATCTGGACCTTGCCATAGAACTGAAAAAGTTATGGAATATGAAAGTGAAAGTGATACCAATTGTAGTTGGTGCACTTGGAACAGTCCCAAAAAGATTGGAAAAGGGTTTGGAAAGTTTGGAAATCAGAGGAAGGATTGAAACAATTCAGAACACTGCACTGCTGCAATTTGCCAGAATACTCAGAAGAGTGTGGAGACCTGAGGAGACTTGTTGTCACTCAGACTCCAGTGAAAGTCCATCCGCTAACGCTGATGTGAAAAACTCAAAAGGAGTGAATAATAATAATAATAATAATAATAATAATAATAATAATAATAATAATAATAGTAAATAGCAATAATAATAATAATAATAATAATAGTAAATAGCAAGTGCAGAATGTGTGGAGACAGAGACGAAACAGTCAATCATATAAGTGAATGCAACAAATTAGCACAAGGAGAGTACAAGACTAGACCCGACTCGGTGAGAAAGATGATCCACTAGAAACTGTGCAAGAAATTCAATTGTTATCATACAACGACACAAACCTGAACCTGTCCTGGAAAACAAGACAGAGAAAATTCTGTGGGACTTCGAGGTACAGACGGATCCCCTAATTCCGGCTAGGAGACTGGGACTAGAATTAAAACCTGTCATCTCGTGGATTTAGCCGCCCCGGCCGACCACCGAGTGAAAAATAAAAGAAAGCGAAAAGATAGACAAAGAGTTAGACATTGCCAGAGAACCAAGGAAACTGTGGAACATGAAGGCGCGTACCAATTGTAATTGGTGCCCTTGGAACGGTCCCCAAACCTCTGGAAAAGAATCTGGGTGAATTGGAAATCAGAGGAAGAATCGAGGCCATCCAAACTACAGCACTGCTGGGATTGGCTAGAATACTCAGAAGTGTCCTGGAGACCTGAAAAGACTTGCTATCACTCTGCCTCTAGCGAACCACCAGCTACGGCAAGTGTAAAAACCTAATAATAATAATAATAATAATAATAATAATAATAATAATAATAATACGGTCACTCAGTCTCCAGTGAACCAACAGTGAAACCATTATACAAACCATAAGAATATACAGCCAAAATATAGGGATGGAATTTGGCATTAAAAAATGTGCCATGCTAGAAATGAAAAAGCGTAAAAGAGAAACAATGGACGGAAGATAACTAGCAAATCAAAAAAATATTAAAACACCCGGAGAGAAGGAAAATTATAAATATTTAGGAATTTTAGAAGCGGACACCATA
This sequence comes from Doryteuthis pealeii, assembly GCA_023376005.1. NCBI lineage: Eukaryota > Metazoa > Mollusca > Cephalopoda > Myopsida > Loliginidae > Doryteuthis > Doryteuthis pealeii. Next base: position 92,396,572 of record CM042141.1, read on the forward strand.
AAAAAAACAGAAATGAAGAAAAAGTTTTTAAAAAAAAGAAGAATTCAGAAGAACAAGAAAACTTCTAAAAACCAAGCTCTGCAGCAGAAATCTCACCAAGAAAATAAAAACCTGAACCGTCCCCATTATAAGATACGCTGGGCAATTCTTAAAATAGACAAAAGAGGAACTCAAACAGATTAACCAAAAGACAAGAAAATTAATGACTACGTACTAAGAGATGACAAATAGGCTATATGTATCAAGGAAGAAAGGTGGAAAAGATCTCACCAACATAAAGGATTGAGTAGATGTCACAATCTAAGGACTCGAAGAATACACAAAAAAGAGCAAGGAAATATTAATTACGGCAGCCAATAACAGCAGCTGCAACAAATGTATATGCAGAAAAACTAGAAAAACTAGAAAATAAAATGGGGAGAAAAACAATTATATTGATACTTCAAACGACAAAATGGGGAGATAGCACATGATAAGATCTGGACATGGTTAAGAAAAGGAAACCTCAAGAGAGAAACCGATACACATAATTGCAACACAAAACAATGTCAAACGAATACATTATATCAAAGCAAAGATAGATAAGACACAACGAACAGCAAATGTAGAATGTATGGATACAGAGATGAGAGAATAAACTATTCATTAATCCAATGCAGCAAACTAGTACAACGAGAATATAAGGCTAGGTACGACTGGGTTGGAAAGGTGATTCACTGGAATTGTACAAAAACTAAATTTTGATCATTCAAGAAATTGTATATGCATAAACCAGAATCTGTTCTTGAGAATGAAACGCATAATATTCTCAGGGAAGTTGGGATAAAGACCAGAACTATAATTGCTTAACAAGAAAAAGAGAACTTGTCAACTGGTAGATTTTGTACTCCCAGCAGATCACAGGGTGAATATAAAAAAAAACCCCGAAAAGATAGACAAATATGAGAGCGAAAGTGACACCAATAGTAGTCGGTGCATGTGGAACGGTCTTTAAAAGTTTAGAAAGGAATTGAAAATAAGAGGAAGAATTGAGACCATCTTGACACCAGCATTGTTAAGATCAGCTAGAATACTCAGAAAAGTCTTGGAAACCTGAGGAGACTTGTTGCCACTTAGACTCCAGTTCGTCTCGTTTGTTTTCTACTCTAACTTAGATATGCAAGCTCTCAGCACGATATTGAGCACTATTTATTCATAAAATGTTAGGGTGACGTGGACATGAAGTCAACGTTAACTAGCAACTGACAGTTTCACGCCTATGTTATTTTCCCACCAAAATACTACGTTCTGTTTTGAACAAATCTTGTAAGCAATGTCCTCCATAGTTGTACAGCCACTTAACTCCCATCTCACAAACCATTTAAGTAAGTAAAACAATACATTCTGGGCACAGCTGGAGAAGTAAGGATGAACTCATAACTAACGTTTCTCAAGTTCTTTTGAGTGCGTGCAGTTGTGAACAAATACTGGAAGCAGTCTCTACAAAACCGCAGTTGTACTGCCACTCACCTCCCATCACCCAACCTATTCAAGTATATGTATTTACCAACCCCTCTGCACAAGCAGAATGTGACACAAGGTCAATTTTTAAGCAGATTTTAACAGGTTGAATTCAGAGCTTTCCTTCTCCTAGACCGGTTGCCAAACCAAGGCTAACTGAAGGGAGAATAGTCGGATGCTTACTGTTGTGGAGTTTTAAGGGGTCAAATAAGAACAAAACGACGGGTAACAAATGTAGGAAAATGTATTAACAAAAGAGTAGACAATTACAGTACAGAGAAGTGGGAAATACGTCCGAGAAATAGAGTTACGAGCTGACTCGCATTGGCTTCCTCAAACCATAATTGTTCCTGTCACTTATAGTAACCGACGGCGCATTCCACTATAGTCTATAGGGTATATCACCTATAACACTTACCTTTCCCAAGGGTATGACAACTGAAATGTAAACAGCTTTAACCAGGATTTGAAATCTGATGATAACCATTAAATGACGAACCAAATAAGATGAACAATACATGCTGGGCACTGCTGGAGAAGTAAGGACGAACTCATAGGGACGTTCTTCTATGGATTCCTCCCACCAGAAAGAAATATACATTTATCAGCTCTGTACGAACACAGGATGTCTTTTAGACGATTTACCAAGACCGATGGCCGACAGGGAAGGATGACGAGAAAATAATCAAGGGAATCCATGATATCCGTTTGATTTAAAGATATGTGTGTGTTCGGATTTGAGTGTGTGTTTGGTGTGTATATGTGTGTGTGTGTGTGTGTGTGTGTGTGTGTAAGTGTGTGTGTGTGTCTGTCTGTCTGTGTATATGAACGTACATTTGTATGTCGATATGTATGTATGTACTTGCTTGACAGAGAGAAATTGGAAGCGAAATGAAATAAGGTTAATAAATTCTTTGGTGACAGCACACTCACCATTCTCCACATATGATCTACACCTTATTTACCCCCCCCCCAACCATCTGACGCCAGTCAAGACACATAGAAAAAAAAATCGGTGGGGGTTTTCGGGACCGAGGAAGGAGAGAGAGAGAATATGAAACAAAAAAAGTTGATGCACAAACAAATGAACAAGAAATACATGGTAAATAAACAAGTCAAAGAAATATCTAAATGAAACGCGAAGGAAATAAAAAGGGGAAAGAGAAAAGGAATAAGAAAGAAGAAAGGAAGGAGAAAGAAAGAAAGAAAGAAAGAAAGGAAAGGAGGGAAGAAAGAAAGAAAGAAAGAAAGACAAGAAGAAGAACTTGTTAAGAAAAGAAGAAACGGTACGTAGAAGAAAAGAAATAAAGAAAAGAAAGAAAGAAAAAAAAAGAAAGAAAAAGAAAAAAGAAGAAAGAAAGAAAGAAAGAAAGACAAGAAGAGATTGTAAGCAAAGAAGAAACGGTACGAGAAGAAAAAGAAAGAAAGAAAGAAAAAAAAAAAGAAAAAAGAAACTTTAAATAAAAGAAGAAAGAGTACGTATCAGAAAAGTAAAACGAAAAAATAAAGAAAGAAAGAAAGAAGGAAGGAAGAAAGGAAGGAAATAAAGAAGAGAGAGATATACATAAACATAGAAAGGAAGGAATCAAGATATAAAGAAATGGGATATATGAAAAAAGAAAGAAAGAAAATATAAGGGAGGAAAGAGAAAGAGACGGCAGTGATACAGAGACAGAGACAAAGAGAATGAGAAATAAGTAAAGAAAGAAAGAAACACGTAAAGAAAAGAAGAAAGAATGCGTAGAGGAAAACTAAAACGAATAAGAAAGAAAGAAAGAAAGAAAGAAAGAAAGAAAGACTGAAAGAAAGAAAGAAAGAAAGAAGAAAGAAAGAAAGAAAGAAAATATAAGGGAGGGAAAAAAGAGAAAAGAAAGAAAGAAAGAAAGAAAGAAAGAAAGAGAAGAAAGAAAGAAGGAACGAAAAAAAGAAAGAAGAAAGAAAGAAAGAAAGAAAGAAGAAAAGAGAAGAAAGAAGACAGAAAGAGGAATGAATCAAGAAATAAAGAAGTGGGAAATAAGAAAGAATGAAAGAAAGAATGAAAGAAAGAAAAAAAGAAAGAAAGAAAGACAGTAATAAAAAGAAAAATTAGTAAATAAATAAACAAGGAAAAAAGAAAGAAAAGTAAAAGAAAAAAAGAAAAAAAAGAAAAAAGAAATCACTTAGTTTAATGCAAAAACGAGAAAAAAAAACGAGATTGATTGATTGAAATAATAGGGAGGGGCAAATTATAATTACAAACTACGACAAAAAAAGTCTTAAAAAATAAGTAGAACAAAAAAAAAAAAAAAGAATATTTCTACTCGACACCAAATGTTGTATTCATGTTGTGTGAGTGAAGAATTACGTGAGGCCGGGGCCAAAGTTGGTATTTTGAAACGGCATTCATTTAATACCAGAAATTACGACGCAGCCGATTCCTCTTGCAGCAGAATTTGGAACCTGATTGCTGTCAATTCGAAGAACATCAAGTCTGGTACCAAACACTGAACCTCACCAACCCTTCCAATTTACCCCTCGACATATTTGTTCTTCATTCAATCATCTCTCTCTCTCTCCCCCTCTCTCTCTCTCTCTCTTTCCCGCGCATTCTATCTCTTCGCTTTCTCACGAAATATCTTCGCGGCCATTTTGTTTCTCTTCAAATGCTCGTCTTTATGTCTGTCCCTTGCACCCCTGCTTACCCCCCCCCCACCGCCACAAAGCTTGACAGCTACACCAACGTCCTTCATGGTACTTCTCTCCGCTTCGATTCACTCACCCGGAATTGTTGGTGCCTTGTCATCTGCTGTCGTGTCTAATAACGAAATTCATCTATGAGAAGGCACCATTATTATTCGCGAAAGACTCCGAACTTTTCTTTTGGTTTTTCTTTCTTTTTTTCCCCGGGACAATCAATCTCTGACATTATCTGTCTCTTTTTTTTTTATCCGTCGTCTGTTGAAATCTATATATCTATCTCTGCTTACTTCTCTTGAAATACATTATGATGTCAGTATTTCTCAAATGGACGAGATTTGAAGCCTCTCTACCTTCTGCCATTTTTCATGTTGACTTTCTCTTTTTCACCTTATTAACACTCTGTTTAACTCTACTCCTACTCACTTTCTCACTCTCTCTTTACACCACACTCACACTCTCTCTCTTTCTCTCTCTCTCTCTCTCTCTCTCTCTCTTTCACACACACACACACGCACGCACACACAAACACACAAACAAATATATATATATATATATATATATAAATCTAATGAGTCAGATATAACCTATTAATAGTTTCGCTTTTAGGCTCATCAGGCAAGAGTCAGATTCCTGACCTGATGAGCTACTAATTGAAACTATTATTATCTATATTTGCTTCATGAGATTTATAAACATGAGATTAATTAGCTTCAATCTTAGCATATATAGTGTTATAGTGTTAATCGATTATTTTCGGTTGGTGTGACCCTCTTGTTCTTTTCTTTTTTCATTTTTCCCCAGGTGAAGTTTGGTAGTATATTTTTCACTAACAAACTACTTGCCGGTTTTTCTTCTTACTGCAAAGGTATACTAATAAGTTATATATATATAAATATATATATATATATATATATATATATATATATATATATCCATATATTTGATATATATATATATATATATATTATATATATAATATATATATATATATATATGTATTGTTTGGATTAGTATGAAGCATTAGTATGAAATATAAAAAAACTCGTCTTTTTAATGTTAGTTTCGTTTTATTTCATTGAATTTTCTTTCAGAACAGTCAAAGATCTTCTGCTAAAATGCCCTAAAAATCCTCGTTTTTCGCAAAATTTAGCCTTTAGAAAAAAGTGAAAAATCGACCCAGCCTAATGGGTAATTGTCTGAAGCTGACTTATTTTTAGGTGCTTAAAATGATAAATAAAAACACTTAAACATAGCCCGAGGATAACAGTGGCCTGACGACGTGTTTATACACATTAAAGATGAGGAAAACAGTCCGAATATATAATTATCCAACTATTAAGTAAATTTTAATATCTTAGTTTGATAATCCTAAATGACACCTGAAATTCTGGACAATAAAAACTGATTTTGTGCTTCTTCAAATACGTACTTTCTATAACTCCCAGTAAGCAATGCCCTACATTGTGATGTTTGCCAGTGAATGTTTCAGTTTATATTTCATAATTCTTATTATAATGAAGATAATGTGTCTGTCTATACACAAAAATTTCCTCTGACCTTAATTCCTTAATTAATTTGGTTATATTTTCAATGATTATTAGATAATCATTACTTAATCTTAATTAACATCTTATTGATTAACAATGTCTCTATTAAAGTCCACTTGAGGGCTAAACTTGCAAATTGGTCGGAAAATTAAAAATGGAAAGTTTTTTGGTGGTCCCCATGAGAGTTTAACTACAGTTTATGAATGATTTTTTTGCGAATTGGGTTACGGTTTAGGGGTTTGGGGTTAAGGTTGTTTTTAATTACGTATTGCTTAAAAAAAATTACTATATATTTAATGTTGAAAAATATTTTTTTTAAACCAAGTTTGATTGAAATTATACATTTCAATACTAACACAAACAACTGAGACTAATGTGTCTACCGTTGGGTTCAATAATCAATTTCAATGATTAATTAAATGTAGAAATTTTTTTTGTAGTTGTTTTTTTAAGCAATACGTAATTAAAAACAACATTTTATTATACATAGATAGATAGATAGATAGATAAGATTGATAAATGTGAATGAATGAATTTATTGATAATCTAATTATATCAATATAATAATTATATTTATAAAATTAAAATATATAATAAAAATATCTAATAAAAGATTTAGCTAGACTATATAGATTAATCAAAATATTATAAGCCAATTCTAAGCGGGATAACTATTTAGTAATTACTTGGGTAGATAGATAGGATAAACATACATATCAATATCAATACAGAATAGACAGAATAGATAAGTCGCATAACAGTAGATAGACAGATAAAAGCAATAGATAGATAGATATATAGACAGATTGATATAGATCAGACAGATAGATAGATTGGACAGACAGAGATAGATAGGGATAGTAGACATAGATATGATGATAGATAGATAGATAGATAAATAGATAGATAGATAACAACAATGTGAAGTAGATGGATAGATATACATACATATACATACATACATATATATATACATACACATACATACATATATACCAGTATTCAGATACATATAGGGTGCCCCCCCCCAAAAAAAAAAAACAGAACCCAAATTTTTTTTTTTTAAATCTTTGACCGACAAATAGACGGACAGAAATATGTAGATGGATTGATAGATAGATAGATAGATAGATAGATAGATAGATACAGAGACAGACAGACAGACAGATAGATAGATAGATAGATAGATAGATATGAATAAATAAATACATGCATGCATATATGCCAGTTTTTATATATATATATATATATATATATATATATATTGGGAATTATGGCTTAATTGAAGTCATACCTAATTTGAAATTTAATTAGTTATAATTAATGAATTAGGCGAATATATCTGTTCAAATGTAAGGCGTAAATAAATCGAGAAAAAGTCAATCTCTATGTACATTTCAGCCTATTAGGCCTCATTAGCAGAGTTATAGACAGGGCAAGGCTTTGTGCGTGATTCGAACCCTACCACAAAGCACTGCCCTGTCTATAACTCTGCTGATAAGGCCTAATAGGCTGAAATGTACATACAGAGATTGACTTTTTCTCGATTTGTTTACGCTTTACATTTAAACCGATATGCAGGCCTAATTCATTTAATTATAACTAATTAAATTTCAAATTAGGTACGACTTCAATTAAGCACATAATATCCCAATATATATATATATATATATATTATATATATATATATATATATATGATTGTGCGTGTATGTGTGCGTGTGCGTATGCGTATATATATATATATATATATATATATATATATATATATATATATATATATATATAGAGAGAGAGAGTATGTTAGAGAGAGAGAGAGGGAGAGGTAGGTAGGGATGCAGACACATGAATTGGCATGCACTTATACATTTCTGTCAAGACTTGAATGTAAACAAATATGCCATTATATCTCGACTTGAACTGTTTTTATGGATTCTGTGTCTGAATTGCTCAACGAGACCATATTATTATATCAGCGTAATCTTATCTTCTATCACCAATTAATGAAACATTCCTTATAAAATTGCGCGCCGAGATTTTCTTCGTTATATCTTATCTAGCTTTGCATCTTTGTCAAGCTATCACAACGCATACACATGTGAATGCACATTTTGTCATATGTGTATACAACTATTTATTAAGCTTAGCTTAGTTTTGACACCAGAGACGGATTATGTTACTGATGACATCTTAACATGTTTATAGTTACGGACAAAGATTTTACTGTACTTGTTAAAAATTCTGACTCCTTTTCTGTATTTTAGCTTTTTCAGCAGTTTATAGACACACACACACACACACACACACACACACACACACACATATATATATATATATATATATATGTGTGTGTGTGTGTGTATGTGTCTATTATATATATATATATTATATATATATATATATATATAAATATATATATTTTATAGGAAAATGTAGTTGGTGAATAATGTAATATTTATTGGAAATGTCTAGATTTACAATATATGTTCTATATTATCATTATATTTATTAAACAATATAACAATCGATCATTTACCGTAAAATTAATCATTACGGATAATTAATATATATATACGAATACGAGAGGAGAGTACTTATACATAAAGATCCGTATTATTTAAACGTGCTACCTACATTAAGAAGGTGTTAAATTTATTAATAAGCTAATATCCCTCATAAAATCAACGATATATAATCTATATATATATATATATATACATCGGCGTATCCTCGCTTCCGTGCTAAGAAGCGGCATATCAGATGCATCGATCCGTGTCAATAGTGGTCTTCAGCGCAGATAAAAAAAACCCATCCGATGCGTGTAACTATCCTCGCAAAGTCCTTGCAGGATTAAAATCTTGCATCATCCGGCCTGGTGTGGCAAAAAAAATTAAAATCCTATTTAAATTAATATTAAATCAAAAATTATATATTTTTTTTTTTATCAAAATGTAGATCTGGCGATAGTGAATGTGTATAATATATTTACTATATCGTTAATTGTTTTCTTTTCGTAGTTTCCTCCGAACATACATACATACACAAGGTTCTGGGTTCGATACCGGCACTCGCCAACTCAGCGTATGAGTAGCACAGTGATCTGTGCGGTAAAGTAAGGAGCTGATGGTAGGTGTGGCGCTCCACCTCAGATGCTAAAATAATCTCCTTGGTCTAGCGCTAGTGAAAACGGGATATACTGTCTGGCTGTCTGGCTGATACCGACATTAGGCCACCCAGACAACTTGATATATATGTATATATATATATATATATATATATATATATGTGGTGTGTGTGTGTGTGTGTGTGTGTGTGGAGAGAGAGAGAGAGAGAGAGAGGAGAGAGAGAGAGAGAGAGAGAGAGAGAGAGAGAAAACCCTTTTTTTCAAGTTCTCATTATTCCACCGATTAAAAAAGAATATATAGTGCAGATAAGAAAAATGTATAAAAAAGTGTTCAATGATACTGTGGTAGAGCGGGTCTTAAGCCGAAAATATGTACAGTATGCACCCTTTGCGTCTATTACTTACATACATATATATATATATATATATATATATATATATATATATATATATATATATATATATATATATATATATAATAAATGGTATCTCATGTCTTCATACAATATTAATTTATTGTGACAACTAAAGTGTCAGATTCTATACGATCTTCCCCTCATCTATAGTTAGAACGCACCCACATGTGCAAGTTTTGTTGATTTATATTTTTTATGTTTTATTATCAAAGGAATGAATCTACGAAGACAAATGTTGCTCATAATTCCTTCTAGATTTTCTTTGATAAAACCTCAAGTTAAAATTGCATGACAGGTTTTTTTTTTATCTATTTCTACTGCAGAAACCGTAAAAGGAGAACTTGACTTTCGGATCCGGTTCTTCATTGATTTTTTTACGTGTGAATTTATCGTCAGTAAATTCATCGTGGGGTAAATTTATCGTGTGGTAAATTATTTCTGGCTAAATTCAGAATTTGATCATTGCTTTTAAGAATTTAACAAAAAGACTTAAAGGATTACGATTAGAGAAACCCTATATTATAAAAGAAATGAATCTGATACGATTAATTTACCAATCGATAAATTTATTTCACGATGAATTTAACGCGATAAATTTACCTCACGATCAATTCATTAACGATAAATTTACCACACGATCAATTTATCAATGATAAATTTACCACACGATGAATTTACCACTTAATTAATTTAACGACTATAAATATATTACACGATTAATTTACCTCACGATGAATTTAATACCACACGATTAATTTACCACATGATAAATTTACTGACAATACATTTACCACATGATGAATTTACCATACGATAATTTACCTCACGATGAATTTAATACCACACGATTAATTACCACATGATAAATTTACTGACAATAAATTTACCACATGATGAATTTACCATACGATAATTTACCTCACGATGAATTTAATACCACACGATTAATTTACCACATGATAAATTTACTGACAATACATTTACCACATGATGAATTTACCATACGATAATTTACCTCACGATGAATTTAATACCACACGATTAATTTACCACATGATGAATTTATTGACAATAAATTTACCACATGATGAATTTACCATACGATTAATTTACGACATGATAAATTTACTACATGATGGATTTACCACATGATAAGTTTACCATACGATGAATTTTCACATAGTATCTTTCATTTTTTTCATTTTCAAATAAAGCATTGTCCATTATTATTAAAGATGATGATGAATATTATTGGCGCTCGTCGTGTAATGGTTAGAGTCGTAAGAAATGGAAACGGTGAGCCAAGTTGAAATTAATTCAAATTGGATTAATGGCATTTCAGTTTATTTCAATGGAGAAAATTGATTTGATGAACGAGGAAATTGAGTTACAAATGGGACGAATTATATTCGTAAGTCAATGCAGCACTATATATATATATATATATATATATATATATATATATATATATATATGTGTGTGTGTGTGGTGGTGGTTTTGAAGGCTATCACCAACCACCAAACCAATATAAACACAATTCTCCAAGAAAATTATAAAACACTTTAAATATATATATATTCATAATGGAGATTGTGTATTTGTCTGTCTGTCTGTAACCGAAACTATATTATTACTCATGTCACAATTCCTTTAGTTATTTACGTCACATTCTCTATGATTTTATTTTTATTTAAACCTCAATTATATTAACAAAATGTTATTACTTTATTGCTGCTATTAACCATATCTACATACTAATAATACGCAGTTGTATTTATATATACAACAAAATAGAGTTTACAGTGTGAACGGGAAGGCTAATTTGCATATTGATATTAAAAATTTGATTTTATTAAATATGTGCTTAGTATTATTGATTTCTAATTGTTTAGTTTTATCTTAATGAATATGTGGAAAGATCTCAGATATAAACCTTAAAAGAAATCCATTAGCATAGCAACTTGCTAATTTAACTAAATAGTTAAATTAGGAAAATTTAGCAATGAAAGACGGGAGTGATGGAAGAGTAAGTTTCGTTTGTTCTATTTTTCGATTATACCCCCCTCCCTTGTTTCATATCTTTTTATCTGCATTCTTATTTAGTTTCATTAGTCTTTGTAATTTAATATAATATTTTATTATATTATTATATTATATTATATTAAAAGTTAAATACTTGCACCCGGAGGATGCATATATTTGCTAGAATGGAAATATATATATGTGTGTGTGTGTGTGTGTGAGAGAGAGAGAGAGAGAGAGAGAGAGAGAGAGAGAGAGAGAGAGAGAGAGAGAGAGAGAGTGAGTGTGTGATATTTTATTTTCCAAATGTTTTCGTTTGTCTTTATCATTATACAATAAAACCGTTTTTTATCATTATATAATAAAATCGTTGTTAACATTTCTTCTACCAATGAATCTTTTTGTCGGTTCAACTCGCCGGCATCGTTTCCATTTGGCCACCCACAAAATCCATTTCATCAACAACTTGTCACAACGCTGATGGATTCTTTGACCTAAAATGTCATCATATCTCGGTCGAACGATTTTTGTGATCAGTAACACCCTTTTCCGGACGCCAACCGATACGGGATTGTGGAAACGTTGTCGCGTCACTGGATTTTATTTTGTTATCCATTTATTTAAACGTTCTGAAGAAGACAAACGTTGCCTGTCTCAATAATTGTTAAACGACTGACTACACATGCTCTGCCTGCTTTGACATAAAGAAATAAATAAAGAGAAAGTTTTATTGTCGTTTCGTATTCTTTAACGAAAGACACTAAGCTCTTTTTCAGAAAGTATTCGGTTATCATATTGTTGCATAACGCCACTTAATCTATGTGTGTTGGAATCCTTCCCTCTGCTAAAGACGATGACATAGTATCTAATTTTTTTAACTGCATTTGCGTGAGTGGCTAAACGGGCCAATTTTTGAATAGCAATCTCTGGTGCAGTGACTGCAAACAAACAGTGATGCTTGCTGGAGTTGCTGTTGTCTGTCCTTCCTTCTGGCACTCTTTTCTATAGCGGCTTCCTTCCTCTCTTTTTCACTCCTTGTCATCTCTTGTTTGACAAGGAGGCGCCAGGCTGCTCGTCTTTCTTCACCAACCTCCCATGGTTGGTGAAAGGTAGTTGTATTTATCCTATTCATCTTAATCTTAATCTCGTCGTAGTCTTATCTTTTCTATAGTCGACGAATTTCTAACTTTCTTCATGGCTTTGTCTGAGTAGCTATCTGGCTGGTCTTCTTCCTTAAGATTTTCTTCTTAAAATGCTGTTGAGATGTCCTGAGTTGTTGGTTTGTTTTTAGTCACAACTCAAGACACTTCTTTAGTGAATTAACATTTCATTAATTGAGTCTTAGATCCGTATCACACAACCACGCGTGATGAGAATCTAAGTGTCGGTTATCTAGAGAATGACTAACTAAAAACTCCTTTCCGTGGTTCAAACTCCGAAAATAAGGTTATGAGACTTCTATCAAAATATCTAACCGTTTAGGTTTGAATTCACATAATTTCTTCACATAAGAGTATTTACGGGGGTTCGTTGATAGTAGTGGTTATTATTCGGACGAAATAAGGAAACAAATATGAATTTAAAATACAGACACATGTATTATCAAAATAAAGAAATTGTTGCAAATTTTAATGGCATTTGCTACGGGACTTATCTGAGAGGTGTAATAAAAGTTCTTGGTGAAGAGCGCTAGAAAGGTGGTTCTACTCGCTGGTTTGGAATGCTGTTAAACGTTTCGTCTTGGTCGGTTCTCGTCCGATAAGTGAAGTAGGGGATGCTTTTTAGAAGCTATTCACTTGGTAAAAATTGTGCCCTTTTTGGTGGGAATTTTTTACGTCAGCCTTCTGTTAGTATGCTATCGTGACAGCCTTAGAAAGTTTGCTGTTACAGTGACTTAGAAAGTTTGCCGTTTTTATGGCAAGGTGGTAGGAGCGCTTATTTTTGCGACTCGCCTCGGTGACAATCTCCAGATAAGTCATGGGGTTTGGTTTGCCGCCAACACCGTATGTTCGCTAGCCGCCCTCTAGCGACAGGGGAAGATAATTGACTATCATTTTTCCAATACACACTAACCGTGCATAATTGATAGTATAACCATTAATTATGCAAAAGTATCAAGGACAACATTTTTTTTAAAAATCGTACTATTCTGGATCCGAAGCCACATAGGAATAAGAGGAAAGGACTTATCAGCCAAATTAGCACTAGAAATGACCCCGACAGATTCAAAATCTCACATACAGAATTGAAGACCAATTCTTTAAAAAATGGCAACAAAACTGGAATAACAACAAACAACAAACTCTTTACAATTAAACTCAATATAGGAGTAGCCCTGTCGGATGGGGCTGTAAAATAATACCGACTGCACCTCTACAGAGGGCTACGACCCACCCAATGGGACCACCTGTTGATACTTAAGGGCGAAATTCTGGTGGCTGAGCAGTCCATCACATACTTAATTGAGCTAGACTGGCGACCGGAGAAAATCCCTCCGATCAATTGTCAAGAGAATCCGTGCTGTCAGCAAGAAGTAAAAAAATCAAGAGAATTAATTTGAATTTTTTTACGTTAAGTATTTTTGATATGTATTATAATCTTTACTTCTTATTGTGTTTTTTTTTTGTATTACAACGTTTTGTTGTTTTTTTTGTGACGAGTAGTCTCCGACTTTCTATGCAAGAAGCGTGAAGTAAGAATTAAAATATACTTTAACGATCTAGGAATATTCAACCGTGAAAGTTGTGACAAAAGAATCTACAACAAAACACGCAAAATAAGGCAATCTAAAAATGAATAATGAAAATATCATCCCATATTTAAAAGGATTTAAAACTATATGGTGGAAGGATTTGAAGTAGGCAGCAGGTACTATTATTGTAGATTCACAAGGTAACAAAACTATATATATATATATATATATATATATATATATATATATATATATCTTCCGATCTATAGCTCTGCTGATGAGGCCTAATAGGCCGAAATGTACATACAGAGATTGATTTTTCTCGATTTGTTTAGCCATACATTTAAAATAGGTATTCCCGCCTAATTCATTATTAATTAATTAATTTTCAAAATTAGGTACGACTCCAATTAAGCACTTATTCTCCCCAAAATTGTCGGCAAAAAGCCATTCCAAACAAACCGTGTTTACATATATATATATATATATATATATATATATATATATATATATACAAGGTGTGTCATAAAAGTATCAAGATTGAAGCTGTATTCACCAAGATGGAAATGAACAATAAATTGAACGTTATTTTTTTCAGAATACAAGGTCTGTCAAAAAGTACAAAATATCTCGAGACTTTTTTGACACAATATATATATATATATATATATATATATATATATATATATATTATATATGGTGTGTGTGTGTGTGTGTGTGTGTGTGAATAAAAATGCCTTAAATATCATGGGTATCGTGATTATGGACCATTTCCACTCGTGGGTATCTGGGGCCCACAGAGCTTCGTCAGACCACGTTTACATTTTATTTAGCATCTAAATAAAATGTAAACGTGGTCTGACGAAGCTCTGTGGGCCCCAGATACCCACGAGGGGAAATGGTCCATAATCATGATACCATGGTATTTAAGGTCTTTTTATTCACAAATAAATTTGCTCCATTTTATAAAAATTAAACATTGAGCTCTCACACGAAACCTGAACTCTACAACAAACTACTGTTAGAGAATAGGACCAGCCGAGAATCACCTTGTACCAAGAAACTTGTTAACACAACAAAGAATATATATATATATATATATATATATATATGTGTGTGTGTGTGTGTGTGTGTGTGTGTGTGTGTGTATGTGTATGTGTGTGGTGTATATATATATATATATATATATATATATTATAACCTTTAGAAACGATGTCTCAAGTGTTCAATAGTGTTTGAATAGCACGTGTAATTGGTTGGGTCGAGGACTTTTCAATAGTGTGCTGTCCATTTCCTACGACGGTAACCATTACAACCTCACACCTCCCACTCAGTAAGATCAAAATCTCTAAATTCCAATGGTGTGCCAGACTACAATGCTAATCTCTTCCATACGACGGAATCTAAATTATTAATTTTATATTTCAATTAAAAAAAAATTGTTTAGCTCGTTAACTACTTATTCTATTTATTATTCTAATACTCTCTTCCTGAAAATATTCCCCGTCAATTTTTTTCTCTTCTTTTCATTTTTCATTTCCTTCTGGTCCAAACGCTGCAGAGGAAGAGACAGCGTCGGTGTTGATGGCTTTACTTCCGGCGACGGAAACGAAGACGTGCATGCTGGGAAGCAGACCAAATACACTTAGGATAGAAGTACAGGAATCGCAGAGGAAGGGAGATGAAAAGGGCGAAGAGAGGATCGGCTTTATTTTTAATGTTTATTTGTGGCTGATATATCAAAAGGACGGAAGGAAAATATTTACGTAAGATATACAGAAGTAAATGTTATTAAATATTATTTTTTTATAAACACAAGCAAAAGAACATCAGCGAATAGACATCAAAAGGAAATGTTATCTGAGGCTCATCCGTTTCTGAAGAGAAGTCTTTTTTATAGGGATTCAAATTGGGATGATACGGGAATTAACGGAAAACAAATGATACATATAGATAGATAGATAGATAGATAGATAGATAGATATAGAGAGATAGAAGATAGACAAGATAGATAGATAGATATGATAGATAGATAGATAGATATATATATATATATATATATATATATATATATATATATATATATATATATATATAGAGAGAGAGAGAGAGAGAGAGAGAGAGAGAGAGAGAGAGAGATAGATAGATAGATATGAGTAGAAGAGAGACGAATAGATAGATATGAGAGAAGACAGAGAAGTGAATAGATATATATATATATATATATATAGATAGATAGATAGATAGATAGATAGATAGATAGATAGATAGATATGAGTAGAAGAGACAGAAAAAGATTAAGATAGAGAGAGAAGGGAATAGATAGATAGATAGATAGATAGATAGATAGATAGATAGATTTGAGCAAAAGAGATAGAAACTGACTCAGATAGAGATATAGATAGATAGATGAATAAATAAATAGATAGATAGATAGAATAATATAGAAATGAGTTGAAGAGATATATAGAAACAGATTAAGATAGAAAGAGAAGTAAATAGATAGATAAAAATAGATAGAAAGAAAGAAAGAGGCTTGAGAAAGAAAAAAAGAAGGAAAGAAAGAAATTGAATAATATAGAGATAAGTAGAAGAGATAGATAGAGCTAGACGGATGATCGGAGAGGCCCCCTTCGATCAATCGGCTAGTCACGTAAAACCCTAGCACCTATATGATTGTCTCGACCGCATTTCCCTTATAGCAACCCCCCAGTCGTTTTTATCATATGCACTAGAAGGCGGTCGCTGAGATTATTAGTGTCCTGGGCATGACGTAAAACTGTATCAAGGGGAGAGGTTCCAATTCTGGAGCCTAGGAGTGTGGAGTACCATTTCACCCCCATTACTCACAGATTCCCTTTAACGTGAAGTAGTTGTACCAGTCATGGGTTAAATAGATTTTTTTAAATTTGAATAACCAACAAGAATGTATAGAACAAAATTCTTCGGCATAAGTAACCCATAGGTTGACATGCCGTGAGATCCAACCAAACAAAAATATAGCAAATAACATATAATTTGGGTTAAATGGAAAAAAAAATCGGTTTAAAATGATGAGTTTAAAAATGCGTTTAAAGATTGAGTTTTTTAAAATTGAGTACCTATCAAGAATTAATTAAAAAAACATCTTCGGCATAACATAACCCAACAAGGGTTGAAATACCGTAAAATCCAACCAACCAACCAACCAATCTTCCCCAAACCTTGGATTTTATTAGTAAATGTTGCAGTTGCGTTATGAGATATCGTAATTTCTGAAAAGATGTGTTTTAACAAAAGATTGACAAGTATTTTGTGTTGTATTTTATTAACAAAAAATGGGTTGAATAATGAAAAAATAAACAACAAAAAACAAAACAAGAAAAACAAACAAACTGTACAACAATATCAAGTGGTCTCTCGACCGATTAGGAACAGAATTTTCCCCGTTTGATGATACATACATAACCAAATAAATATACGTACACACAAAATAATTAGGTGTATATGTAACATAAATTATGAACGTACCTGTAGTTAGAAGTTTGAATAGGGTCCATAGATTTAAAATGACGGGGCTCTATGGAAAGTTACTCGCCGGTTATGGACGGTTAGTGACCTTTTGATTTGACCCCTTGAAAACGCGCCATTACAGACGCGTGAGAATAAGTTTTACATTAGTTAGTCAGATGCGAGCCGGCATCCTAGATGACAGGATGTCTCTTAAGGTTCGCAACTCACCTGCGGTAGAATCATGGGCTGGGGAAATAAAGCTTTATTATTAATAGCACCAAGTTTTGTTGTTAATTAAATGTTTAGAACAATGACTAGCCCAGTAAGAAGAATCAACGAAGAGAACCAGCCCGTAAAAGAAGCCCAACAGAAAAAATGGCCGACGAGATAGACAATTTTGTAGACAAATTAGCAGGAACCAGCAGTAAGCAGAAGTTACCAAGTAAAACCACATATCATCATCATCATCATCATCTCTCTCTCTCTCTCTCTCTCTCTCTCTCTCTCTCTCTCACACACACACACACACACACACATACACATATATAACTGATGTTTTATAAGGGATATATAACATATATACAAATAATTAATTTCATGCACACGTATATACACAAGATCCATTACATATATTTACACATTGAAATTCTATTAGAAATAAAAACGCCCTTTGGGCGGCGTAAAAATTTAAAAAAAGTCCGTGGGAGAGGGGAAAATAAATAGATAAAATAAAACGTTTAATATTCAAAAAAACAAAAAACATTACTTACTTAAAAGCATGATATTCACTGAGATATTGTTTTGTTTTACGACAGAAAGGACCTCCAAAACGATTCTAAAATTTTCTGATTTAATTATTCAGATTCTTTTCTTTAGATGAAAATTTAAAAATCGTACGAGTAAATTATATTTTGTTCAGTTTTCAAAAATTAAATGGGGCGGGGGTCGACCTAGTAAAAAAATATTTCCCCTTATAATTTTGAGGAAAAACTATTTTGAACATAAATTCATCTAAAGGTGAATAAGTATCGAATTTTTCGTGAAAATCTGACAATTAATTGATTTTCATAGAAAATCTTAAAATTTGTATGTAGTAATGATACTGACTATAATTAAATACTCATTGATAAACTTATTTAATTCCTGAAATGACTGTGACGTAAGCAGTGACGTAGTTTCGGTTACAAATAGAGACTGAATCTCTATTATATATAGAGATACGCAATTGTATACACAGAGTATCAATTAAATGCACGCACACACAGAACACACTCAAACACACACACACACCACGGACACACAGTGATAGATAGATAGATAGATAGATATAGATAGAGAGAGAGAGAGAGAGAGAGAGAGAGAGAGAGAGAGAGAGAGTCAATATAATGCACGTACACGCACAAACATCTATAATAATTTACATAGATACACACAGACATTATCTACTACATACGCGCACACATATTTCATTATAGGCACCAGCACATATACACTCCCACGCACAGAGATAATCAATTAAATGCACACATACATGCACACACAAAGAATGAATTAAACACGCACACGTACATACACATTAGATGTATGCATGTACACCACATACAAAATCACTTAGATGCCCACACACACAGAATCTAATGCGTGCACACACATTAATTGCACACACATACATACACACACATGTATATATATATATATATATATAGATATGTGTGTGTGTGTGTGTGTGTGTGTGTGTGTGTGTGTAATGGATTCTCTGTGCGTATTTGTGTGTCTAATGCATTCTTTGATTGTTCATTTAATTATATATAATTGTATATCTATCTATCTATCTATCTATCTATATATATATATATATATATATATATATATATATATATATATATATATATATACACAAACAAACACACACACACAATTATATATACACACAGGCACCAACAGGCACACACACATACTTGTGTGTGTGTATATGTATGCATTCTCTGATTGTTCATTTAATTATATATAATCATATATCTATATATATACACAACAAACAAACACACACACACATACACACATATATACGTGTGTGTGCGAGTGTGTGTATGTGTGTGTGTGTGTGTGTAATACATTCTATGTGTGTATGTGTGTGTCTAATGCATTCTCTTTCAGTTAAAAGCACAATCAGAGAATGCATTAGATATAAACTATATATATACAAATGTGTGTATATATATATATATAATAATCTATATATTATATATACATATATATATATATATATATATATATAGAGAGAGAGAGAGAGAGAGAGAGAGAGAGAGAGAGGGAGAGAGAGAAAGAGGGACAGAGAGAGCGAGAGAGGGGAGAGAGAATTTATTATATATACACGCGCGCGTGCCTAAACAAACACACACGGTATCAATTAGAATCACAATCAAAGAATCAATTAAATTCACAGACATACACATAATAAATTAGAAGCACGTTCACACACAGAAGCATGCATAATCTACTTGCATGCACACACACACACACACACACACACACACACACACACACTCACATATATATATATATATATATATATATATATAATTCATTATACAAGCATGTATATAGACCCATCCCCACCCATCAGACACACACACACATAATCAAATACAAATAGAATTAAAAAGATACGCAGACACATCCACAGAATTCATTACATACATACATATACATACAAAATATATTATACACACACACATACACACAGGCACATGGAATCAATTAGAATTACACGCAGTTAAATGCGGACGCGTTTGCATGCACACACACACACACACACACACACACACACACTGAAACAGGCGCATATACAGAATCAGTTGGATCCCATAGGATGCCCATTCAAAACCAGTTTGATACATAACCCCTTCCAATCTTATATACATACATATACGCAATCATTTGGATGCACAATTGACTGTATATATATATATATATATATATATATATATATATATACACGCACTCACAGGCACACATACACACAGGCAGACAGACAGACTGACAGTCAGACACATACATACATAGATGCATATACATATTGAATCAATTTGATCCACACGCTGGGAAGGGTACGCACTCACGTAACAAGTTTGATACACGCCCACATTCAAATTTAAATTCACACATATACACAATCACTTGGATGCATGAAATTGAGTATATATATATATATATATATATATATATATATATATGTGTGTGTGTGTGTGTGTGTGTGTGTGTGTGTGTGTGTAGAATTAAACAAAAGACACATCTCCTGTTTAACAATTTTATTTTTGATCTTTTCGAGTTTTCTGGACAACTTTTAATATTTGGGTTATTGTGGATAAGTCCACCAAAGTTCAGGTCCCGAGTTCTTCCACCCAAATATTAAAAAGTTGGCCAGAAAACTCGAAAAGATCGAAAATAAAATTGTTAAATAGATGTGTCTTTTGTTTAATTCTACATGTATAAATGAAAGAATGCTGCCCAAAAATACACACACACACATACACACACACACATATATATATATATGTGTGTGTGTGTGTGTGTGTGTGTGTGTGTGTGTGTGTGTGTGTGTGTGTACACGCAGGGCAAACTGGCTTCTTTCGAATTGATTTGGCAAACAATCTAGGAGAAGTAAAACTTTGAATTCAAAGTCGTCGGGGTGGCCTAAACTCGATATCAGCCAGACAGCTAGGGAGTCTATTCCCTTTTCACTTGCACTAGATCAAGGAGATTGATTTGGTGTCTGAGACGGAGTGCCACACCTATCATCAGCTCCTCACTTTGCCGCATAGATCACTGTGCTACTTATACGCTTGGCGGTGGTCGGTATCGAACCCAGAACCTTGTGCTTTCTAGTCGGACGCTCTACTGACTGGGCTACTTGAAAAACTAACGAAATCAGATAAGAACACACATAAAAGAATACTCTTATTTTAATTATATTTTAATTGGTTTCTATATAAAATTATTCATAGGATTGATTTTAATACGTTGGAGAAGAAAGCAATGATATTAGAGATCAATAACACAAAGTAATTATTTATTAAACCCGGTGTTGCTAAAACCAGTATGCAAATTAACCACAACACATATTATGAAAACCTTTATTTCTTAGTGATGTATATGAAACAATGCAAGATTTTAATATGGTTAAATCTAACTCAGATTTTCCTAAATAAGATTTATCCTATTCTATACGTTAATGATTTTGACTATTAAATTAAATACTCATTGATAAACTTACGCAATTCCTGAGGTTATGGTGGGGTAAGCAGTGAGGTAGTTTCAGTTATAGACACCGAATCTCTATCATAATGAGATACCATTGTGCAAATACCTGTCTCTCTCTTCTTGTTTGACATAATAAAAGTCTCTCTCGATGAAAAATGAGTTATGAGGAAGCGGTGGCTAAACATTATTTCCCAGGGGGGGGGGTCGGTGAGAAAATTTGTATAGTATCATCTAGTTGGTTAGGTGATTTGTTGATTTAAGGATATACAAATCCTTGTAGGTTATTCAATGCCAAATCTTTTTTTTTATATTTATTTAAGAAAAAAATTTGATTTACTTCATATGTATTATTAAACTGGTAAAAAATGTTCATAATTTCCTGTGTATCAATAAATTGTTAGAAATAATTTTCATTAACTTCGTGTATATTAATACATAGTGGTGGCTGGCCCTTAGCCACTGACTTCTACCATGTATATGATAAAAAGTGGTGAGTATTTGTCATAAGAGCAATTTGAAGAATCCGCTTGAGACAATACTATTTGTTGTTGGGGCTTGAAATGACCAGCCGATTGATCGGACAGATCCCCTCCGTTCGAACGTCTAACCCAAATAAGGATCGAAGTTAAGTGTTATAGTGTTGACTTAGTACCCGTGTCACAGACCGCTCAGCCATCACAGCCCTGTCCTCAGTCACCATCCACAGCCAACCGGTAGCCTCATTAGGGGTGCTTAAACGTCTGGAGAGATAATGTGTATAGTATCATCTGGAAAGCATAGTTTTGGGAAGAACAAATTTGATTAAGTTTTAAAACTTATTTTATTATTTAGTAGGGGAGTTCCCGTGGCCTAGTGCTGGACTGCAATATCAACCAACCGAGTGAGGTGGACAAGACATACTCGAGAATCAAAGACGAACTCATAAGCGACGTTCTCCTGTGGAAGCCACATGCTAATATTGGCTGCCCAGCAAGGACCTACATTGACCAGCTCTGCGCGAATACTGGATGCTGCAGAAAGGACCTCTCTGGGATAATAAATGATAGAAAGGTTGGCGAGAGATTGTCATGATATCCGTGCTAATTGCGCGACATGATGATGATGATGGTGATGATGATGATTCTTGAGAATATGTGAACCCAATCATCTCCCCACAGCTATGTTAAATAGTACCACTACTGCTCTTCTACAAGGTCGGATTTTGCATTGAATAACCTCCAAGGGTTGATATGCCATTAAACAAAGAAAATAGACCAAAGTAAATAACTCAGTAGGTGTTAATAATAATGTTATTAAATAAAAATGTATTTGACTAATCGAGAAATGTAAAGTTTATCGAATTCTTTGGTTGACTGAGTGATTGATTTTAACGGCGCGTCAACTCATGTAGGCATATCTTATGCCTAAAGGTTAGAAAATCGCGTTCATTGCACGTTCATATTTACATTTTTTGTATACTTGTTTTTTTTAAGAGTCTTTATATTCCCACGGTTCTATCGAATACGAATGATTGTAAACAGATCTATTTGACCCACGACCGATACGATCACTTCGAGTAATAGTAGACCTGGTTGTTATGGCTATGAAGAGGAACTCCACAATGCAGTTTAGTGTCATACTCAGGACACCTCTGTTTTGTCGGTAGTGGTGCGGGGGTCTTGTACACACCTGTATCCATACAGTTAGCGTATTCTCAGCCACACCGATAGATCGGGTACAATTTAAGTCCTATTTTAATAGGTTCTTATTTTCTATTTTTATCGGTGTGCTATGGTAATTATTTTTATCTGAAATTTTTATTTTAATAATAAATGATGGCTGCTATAATACATATTCATTTTTTAATAGTTTTAGTAAAGAATAT
Source organism: Doryteuthis pealeii (assembly GCA_023376005.1). Lineage (NCBI taxonomy): Eukaryota > Metazoa > Mollusca > Cephalopoda > Myopsida > Loliginidae > Doryteuthis > Doryteuthis pealeii. The sequence goes on from CM042141.1 coordinate 92,420,170, forward strand.
ACATTTATAAGTAAAATAATGTAAAATAAGTAAAGTCGTCGGGTGGCCTAAAGTCGGTATCAGCCGAACAGCGAGGGAGTCTATCCTCTTTTTACTAGCGCTAGACAAGGAGATGGTTTTGGTGGAGCGCTACATTTACCATCAGCTCCTCACTTTACCGCACAGTTCCCTGTGCTATTCATTCGCTGAGTTAGTGAGGGCCAGTATCGAATCAGGAATCTTATGGTTCCCAGACGAACGCTCTACTGACTAAGCTAAACCGGGCCTATTTTACATCTATTTTAAATTCAATTACAACCGCTACCTTTATTGTAAGTATGGTCAAAGTTTCATGAGTGTTGACCCTCCCCCCACCATGAATTAAAGTTCAGCAACACTCAGAAAAAATGAAATTCGGTTTGGTTTGTTTTACGGCATATCAACCTCAGTGGGTCATTTAATGCCGACAAAGTTGTGAAATAAATTCATTCTTAATGCATAATACAATTTTGTTTATAAACTCATGTGTTTCTATTCAACCCATAGATGGGAGCCTAACAGGTACTACCACTCCGGGTCAGAGTGGACCAGGGAGCAATGGTGATGAAGGGATGCTCCACATTCCCCAAACCTCCAGAACTGGAACCTCACCATCAGATAGAGTTTAACGTCATTCCCAGGACATGTAGACCCTCAGTCACCGCCTTCTAGCACCCATATGATAAAAAGGATTGGGGGTTGCCATAAGGGCAAATAGGGTTGGGAAAATCATATAGGTGCTAGGGCTTGATGTGACAACCAATCGATCGGAGGGGGCCAAAGAAAAGCCTAAAGTGGAATATTGCAAATTATGGACTGCTCAACCACCTGGGTTCTACCCTTAAGAATCACGGGTCGCCACCCACGGCCAACAGATGGACCCATTGGCGGAGTCTTACCCCTCTGCAGAGGTGTGGTCGGTGCATTCTAACGCCCCACCGACAGGGTGGTTGAATTTCAAAACAAAGAACCGTAGGTTATGCTGTATTGCCCCTTACTTCTTTTCGTCATCTTATCATATTGTAATTATCTGCTACTATACTGGATCGGTTCGTCTATACCCTGTCTGGGTATCTGGGTTGTTTATCCGTTCTTGGGGTTTTTTGGGACTTTTTCATCTCTGTGTTCGTTGCTGTTTTTAGTGACGAACACTAATATTTCTATGTTTCTTAGAAGTCTTTATTTAGCTCCTGGCTAACCATCACGCCCAGAAGAAATAACCATCCTTCAAAATATAAACTAGAAATCCCTAAATTCCTCCCTCTCCCACGAACCGTACTGACCAATTAGATGACAGCTATAAGATCATCGAAAGGTCAAAGCCCTATAAATTCAGAATTACCATTACTTTTAAATTTCTACTCTACCCACTACGCCGCGGGAACTCACCAAAAAGATTTTGACAAAAATGCTGAGTGTATTTGTATCTATATAGTACATATGAATGCGTATTTGTAAGATTTACGTCCATTTTTACTGTGATACACCAGCCTATATACTTACCTATAAAAAACAATTAAAGAATAAATAAACACACAAATAATAAAATCCACTTTACAATTCCCTATTTTATACGACTCACACCCCTATCTCCACCAAACCCAGCATCCAGAGTACACAGATGACTCCTTTCCATCCCAAATCGCCCCAATTCCACTCCATGATCCCACAAACACCATAACTACCGCAACACCTCATAAAAATTCATACAACTATCTTATCCTAAACATTTACAGCAGATCATCAGCTGCTAACCTCCCAATCACGACCGCAAGACTCTCGTCAGTAAGAGAACTGCATCCTTCAATACAATAACTCAGTCCATGTCCTGAAGAAAGTCTAATAAACCGAAACGTTATAAGGTCGACATCACTACCTATAATAAACATCCATTCAGTACAACATTCCGTGTTTTTCTACTTTTCTCCACATACCTACCTATATACCATCTATCTACATTCCTTCCACCGTAAATATATCTACATTTACTAAATTTATTTCGAAAACAACGAAGGAATAGAATAGAGTTAATCCTATTTTCCAAAAGGACTCGTTTTTCTTGTAATGTGCCCAGTTCCCATGGGTCCACTTTTTACTGGAACTGCTCCTTCTATTACTTGTTCCTTTATCTCTCCATCCTGCTGCCAACTTGGGAATCGGTTTCCAAAAAAACATTCAATTCTAAAAATCATGGAGGCAATAGAAGAAGAAGAAGAAGAAGAAGAAGAAGAAGAAGAAGAAGAAGAAGAAGAAGAAGAAGAAATGTAAAAAATTAATGACAAATTAAAACTGTTACTTGTACGGCATCAAATAAACCTCTTCCCGGAAGCCTGTTTCGCTTCCGGTATTGAAAAATTTTGATTTATTAGTATCACATTGTCAAATCCACGTATACAAACATTCTAAAATGCTTTCACTCTGTCAAGGTTTATAATGAAGGCAATAGCTTCTTTCTTTTTTTCACTACCTCAGCCTGGACAGGTTCTTTGCCCAATTGTTTTCTCATACTCTCACTCTTGTCTGGGGTAAAGTCCCATGATGTAGTAGCTTATATGCTGAAAAGTTACATTGTATTAAGTGAGTTCAAGCTCCAGTCACGCTATAAAGTTTACTTTCGGACTAATACCCTGAGGAAAGGTATGAAATTAAATAACCCATGCTGGTTTATATGCCACTAAACAAAGAAATCAAACTAAATCTTACCTTATCCAATTTTCGGAGTTCCCCTCACATATTCATTCTTTCAGGGCAGTTTCATCAACTTTTGTCACAATTCGATCGTTCTATTCTGCGGTATTCCGCAGGTGTCTATGAAACAGAACACTATTTTATTCGTGGGTATATGGTCTCCTCTCTGTACCTATTAACTTTGGAGTCAAATAAATAGTTGTATGCGATATCCTCGAAAAGGTATTTATTAATAATGGATATTCGGTGTCTATCTGTCTGTAACTTAAACTACATCACTGTTTACATCACAATACCCCAAATCGTCAATACATATAATAAAGAACAACCCTTATCTTATTATTTATCTTTTTTTTAAATATTCAATATTAATTTTAGTAAAATTAATAAAAGCTGTTCCTTATGATTTAACATTTGAGTCCTTTCCATTGTAATAATTACATAAGCTATGAAATTAATTAAAAAGTTTTATTATTACTTTAGATTAAAAACATTATTTGTGAAATTTGTAATCAATTCAAAGAATTCATTTTACACTCACCCTTTTTGCAGTAATAAGAAGTTAACTAAAAAGTTTACAAATACATAAATACCTACGATTTATGTAAAATTTATGTGTAAGATATTGAAAATAATTATCTAATTTATAGATGCATACATATTTTATTTAAGGGGGACAGAACTGTTTCCATTTTAAATTGATTTATTCTTTACTCCTTTAATATATTTCGAACTCGCGTGCTACAATGTCACGGTCCAGCACGTTAACCACTACGCCACGGGGACTACCCAAAATTTGATTTTAAAACATAATATACAATTAGTATTCTCCATTAGGAAACAGTGACTAAGTTAGATAAAATATGAGAGACATGCTGGTATATGATATTGTTAATGACATCAGAGCAATCCGAGATGTGCAATATGGCAACCCTGTCGGCTGGGGCTTTAGAATGCATCGACTGCGACTCTACATAGTGGTAAGATCCTACCCCAATGGGGCCACCTGTTGCCGTATGTAGCGACCCGTGATGCTTAAGGACGGAACCCTGGTGGCTGAACAATCCATGACATACAACACTCCACTTTAGACCTGACTTAGGCTAAACGGGCGGGCAAAGAGGCCCCCTCCAATCAATCGGTTGGTCAATCCCTAGCACCTATATGATTGTCCAAAACCCTATTGTTCTCATGGCTTGAAACCATATAACTATACTATTTGTATCAAGAATAGTTACTTGTGGTTATTATAGTTTAGTAAGTATTATTATTAATTACTTGAAGCCATATAAGTAAAGTAAAAGTAAAGACGTCCGGGTGGCCTAAAGTCAATATCAACCAGACAGCGAGGGAGTCTCTCCCCTTTTCTCTAGTGCTAGACTAAGGAGATTGTTTATTAGCGTCTGAGGTGAAGCTCCTCATTTTACCGCACAGATCCCTATGCTACTCATACGCTGAGTTGGTGAGGGCCGTGAGACCATATAACCCTAAGCAAACAAATGACTTTTAATTGATAGAAATACTCACTTGAAACTGTGTGATTATTAGTATCATATCGGAATACTTGGAACCATCCGACTGAATAGAAATAGTTTGTATTAGTACAACATTCTAGCGTACCTTCTAGCACAGATATGATAAAAATTGTTGGGCCTTTGCCATAAGAGCACAATCCTATAGGTGCTAGAACTTGAACTGACTGGCCGTTCGATCGATCGATCGGAAGACTCTATCCAACCGCTTGACCAGCCCAAGTAAAAGATAAAGTGGAGTGTTGAATGTAATGGACTGTTTAACCATCAGGATTCTATCCTCTAGCATCATAGGTTGCCACCCATAGCCAACAGACGGTCCCATTAGGGGAGGGGGTCTTACTCCTCTGCAGATGTGCAGCCGTGTATTCTATAACCCCAGCCAATTATTATTGGAGAGGAATATTTATATATATTACATATAACTGTGTGAATAGAAAATTTGTAGAAAAAAAACAATGATGTTATTAGTTTGCTGACAGATCTGTTTCGACCTTTTAATAAAGCGGGGTTCTTCAAGAACAACTATATTTATGAAGGAAAGACGGAATAAATAAATCGTTAATCACGAGGGGTACAAACAAACGCTCTCGTTCAGGAATTAAAAAAAAATTGAAAATGCGTATTCTGTGTTAAAAATAAAATAGATTTTATTTTTAAAAATCAGAAGCATTATTATCCATAAGAAAAACTCAAAAGAGTTTGAAGTAAAAATATATAAATAAAAAAGGTATCAAAAATGTTCAGGATGTATTCCAGCTACAAAAGCAAGTTTAAAAAGTAAGTAACAATTGAAGAAGATGGAAAGTTTCGGGAATTTGTAATGTTGACAAATGACATAGTGTTGCGGTCCATATCATGTTCGAAATTTAGCCTCCTGATTTTTAAATTTTCTATTCAAACTGTCGGATTCATTTCCATTTTCTTCATATAACTGTGTGCAAACAAATGATTACACTGGCCTTCGTTGAATTGTTTTTTCAAAGATCAAAGGTTTATCAAGTGATATATAATCACCATTTTATGCTAAATTTTAAAAAATACTATTCATTGGTTTTAAGATGTGCTTGAATAAGCTGTACATAATAATAATCCGCTGTGTCGGCTGCAGCGTTATAATACACCGACTGCAGCTCTGCAGGGTTAGGGTTATAATACTCGCTATTATATAACTGTGCAAAGCATTCTTAAGAAACGACGAAACAAAAATGTACATATAAATGTACAATGAACGCGATTCCCCAACCTCTAGGCATAAAAAACTATTGACAAGTTAACATAGAGTTAAAATCAATCCATCCGTCGTTGATATCCAACGAGAGCACCAGATATGCACCTGGTATGAAAATTTAACGGGAACAATTACTAAAAATCGGTTATCCCATTGTTTATTAATGGTCAACAAGCTCGACTACCAGATCCATTATTACTGGTATAGTAGGGGAGGTCAATTTTTCACTTTTTAAAAATATCAAATTGTCCATCTATGCAAAAGTTGTGTTAGAATACTGAATACTGATAGCAGAAATTAGATCTTTTACTTGTACCGTTGTTTGAAGAAATAACATCAAAGATCGTTGTTACAGCTTAATTAATGAGGTAAAAAAACAGCATATCAGAGGTGTCGGTGGTGATGGAGGGGGGGACACATTTTCAATCTGAATTCTATTTTTAATATTTGATTCGTTTCATTTTAATGAAATAAGATAACATTTCTGATTTAAACATTTTCTAACCAATTTCTAAGCTATTTCTAGGGTTGTTAAAACAAGGATTTTTGTGCATTTTAACCGACGATCTTTGATGCTATTTCCTCAAACAATTGCAAGTAAAATATCTAATTTTTGGAATCAGTATTCAGTATACTGACACATAACTTTCGCATAGATGGACAATTTGAATTTTAAAAAGGGAAAAATCGACCTACCCTAGTGTATAGCAAGTTTGATCCTAACTGGATGCCCCACACTTGTCACCCTAGGTTACATACAACCCGTGGCGAATGGGTTTGGCATAAGAAAGGCGTCCCATCGTGGTGTAAGGATTATCTGGCTAGTCTCGCAGATCAATTACTAATTAATAACGAGTTCGATCCTCGTTTGATGCCCTATACTTTGGACTTTGTGTCACATCCTACTCGTGGCAAACGGTTTCGGTACAGAGGCATTGGGTGAGAGGGCTTTCCAAACAAATGGAGTATTTTCCTTAAATATATTTCTCCCTTTCTAAGTCTTTGATTTCTTCTGGTTCTGTGACGGCATTCACCCTGGGTCGGTTGAGCCGGCTCAATTCAACGACATGGTGAATTCATGAAGGAGTAACAATATGAAATTCACAACCGGTCCCCAAACCCTGCATGCATATTCTGGTCAGGGCAAGGAGATGCCATTGTTTAATGCAGTTTTTCCACCGACGCAATGAGATGGACGCCAAAAGCCATTGATTCCTGACGATAATGGAGACACCCTTTGGATTTTCGCCAGAGCCCCTTTGACCGGGTTGTGGGCCTTAATACCACTGGGTGCCAGACTTCTCTGCCTTGGGGGACCCTTCCAGGACCTTAACTTCCCGGAGGCATGGCTCTGACACTACCAAGTTTACACGACTCTGCCGCGATGAGATTGCCCTTTAGAAATAATGTGTTAGATGACCGTTGAGCTTTCTCTGTCCTTTTATAGATGTTGTTTTTCCTTCTGCTGTTGAGTTAGCACCCTTCGAGGAAAGAAATAAATAAAAAAGTGGGCGATTTTTACGTTTGGCCGCAAGTGTAATGAATTCAAGTGAACAATTGACAACCCAATAAAATTTTTCATTTAATTTCGTATATTTGGGTAGATTTAAGTTTTTGTAAGCAAGGAAATTCGGCCCGCTGAAGCAAAAAGTCCGACCTACAGGCCGACACACATACCAACCGAATGAGACGCAAATAAAAATTAAAAAAAAACAAGAAAGAAAGAAAAACATAATAAACAAATGAAAAGAAATTAAGTCGATTTTGGTTGACATATTTTTCAAGTAATTAATATTTCTCATTTAAATTCACGTGTTAATGACGCATGTCACATTGACCATGACACAAGTTTTCTTAGTTCTCTTCTTTCTTTCTTTCTTTCTTTCTTTCTTTCTTCTCTTCTTTCTTTCATTTTTTACTGCCTTTTTTATTGATACTTTCTTTTTAAAACTTTGTTCTTTATTTATTTATTTCCTACCTTTTTTCTTTTATTCTGTTTTTTTCTTCTTTACTGCTTCATTTTATTATTTCTTTTTAAAATTCTTTCTTTCTTTCTTTCTTTCTTTCTTTCTTTCCTACATTTTTCTTCTATTTTTCTTTACTGCTTTGATTTTATCATTTTTTTTAATTATTTTCTTTCTTTCTTTCTTTCTTTCTTTCCTTTTAATCTGTTTTTTTTTTCTTTGCTGTCTTCTTTTTTTTTTGTTTCTGTATGCCTAAAATTATTTTCTTTCTTTCATTCCTTCCTTCTTCTTCGCTTTTCGCTTTTCGCTTTATTCTATTTTTCTTCCTATCTTTCTTTTTGACTTCCCTCCTTTCTTCCTTCCTTCCTTCCTTCCTTCTTTCTTTCTTTCTTTCTTTCTTTCAGTCTTTCATTCTTTTTACTGCCATCTTTTTATTGTTTCTTTCTTTTTAAAACTATGTTATTTTTCATTTTTCTATCTTCGTTCCTTTCTTTCTTTTCCGTTTAAATTTTTCTTGTCTTTTACTTTACGGCCATCTTTCTTTTGTTGTGTCTTTCTTTTTAAAATTATTTTTCTTTCTTTTTGTCTTCTCTCCTTTCTTCCCTTTTATTGTTATTTTATCTTTTTTTTTTCTTTCTTTCTTTATTTCTTTCTTTCTTTCTTTCTTTCTTTCCTACCTTTTATTCTTTTTTCTTTAGTGCTTTCCTTTTATTGTTTCTTTCTTTTCAAGATATTTTCTTCTTTTTTTTTCATTTTTTATTGCTTCTTTCTTTTTAGAATTATTTTCTTTCTTTTTTTCTTTCTCTCTTTTCTTCTTAATTTTTCCTTTTATTCATCTAACGCTCTTTTGATTGTTTCTTTCTTCTTTCATTCCTTTCATTTAGTATTTCTTTCTTTATAATTTTTTCTTTCTTTCGTTTTTCTTCTTTTTTTCTATCCAACCTTTAACATATTTTTTCTTTTATTTTGTTTCTTTCTTTCATCGTACTTGCCTTTTTCTTCCATTTTTACTTAATTCTTTCTTTTCTTCGTTTTTTTATTTTCTACTGTCCTTTTCCTTATTTTATTCTTTTAATTCATCTGTTTCTTTTTTTCATTCCTTCTTTTCTTCCTTTCTTCTCTTTCTTTCTTTCCTCCTTTTTCTATTTCTTTCTTTTATTCTGTCTTTCCTTCTTTCTTTACCTCTTTCTTTCTTTACTTCTTAATTACTTTTGTTCTTTGTATATTTCTTATTTCTTTTTTATTTTATTCTTTCTTTCTTTCTTTCTTTCTTTCTTTCGTCATTCCCTTTCTTTCTTCCTTTCATTACTTCTTTCTTACAGCTCTTTTTCTCTATCATTTTTATTCATTTCTTTTCGTATTTTTCATCTTTCTTTTTTTCCTTTTCTTTCTTTCTTTCTTCATTCATTCATTACCTTTCCGTATTCGTTCTTTTTTCTCATTTCATTGCTAATTTAGTTTTTTCTTTCTTTCACTCTTTCTTTTTTCTCTCTTTCTTTCTTTCTTTTTTTCATTATGTTTTTCCCGCCTTCTTTCCCGGGTGTCGGTTGGGGTTGTAGAATATGACGACTACACCTCTGCAGTGGAGTGAGAACCCTCCCCAATTGGGCCACCATAGAGGGCTACCAGTAATGCCTGAGGACAGATTTGTGAGGGGTGAGCGAATTTGTGACCTGGGTACTAAGTGGTCCCGTGACATGCAACATACCATTTTGGATCTAAACTTTGGATAGACGGGCAGTCGAAGAGACCCCATCCGATCAATTGGCTGACCTGAGTGTTTAGCATCATTTGTGTCTGTACGACCGCGTTTAAAGTCAGCATTCCACCTCTTAACCGTTGTTTCCGGCGGAGCAGAGTCCAAATAACATTTATCAAGCGATTGATTTGCTTGAACAGAATTTTTTTCCCATCAGAAAACGATGCTTTATCAACAAACTAAATTCAGATTTTTCCATTGTTTTGAAAATTTGCAACAGTTAGCTTCACTTAAATAACTGTAATTTGTAAACTAATCGGATTTGGCTAACATTTGACACGTTCATTTGAAGGTTAGTATTTATAAAACTTATATGTTTTTTTTTTTTATAAATTAGTGACGCCATCTATATATCAAGCCCAGGACTTATTGAGTGATGTGTTATATATTTCTCGTGTCCTGAATGTACAGTTGCTTCTGTGACTGAAAGCCAATGTTCGAAAAACAGCCCCAACTACAGATGTCGCATCGTGCTCTGTTGCCGTCGCGTTCTCCTGGGCCTCATTTCATGATATTGCGCTAGGGGGATTTTAAACATGAATATCACGCTACAGAGAGCCTGCCGCCACCGAGGGCGGTCCTGAGCCAAATTTTCCCAGCTGGAAGCGGTGATGTTAAAGCACCTAAGATCATACTTGCTGACATCAGTAAATCGCAGATGGAACGACCAATCTGTCTCTTGCCAAATGATATATATACAAGGTGTGTCAAAAAAGTATCGAGATTTTTGTACTTTTTGAAACACCTTGTATTCTGAAAAATAAAAACAACGTTCCATTTATTCTTTATTTCTATCTTGGTAAATACAGCTTTAAAATCTGTACTTTTTGACACCTTGAATTCTTAAAAATTAATGTTTCATTTATTGTTCATTCCTATCTTCCTTGCTTTTTTGCACACCTTATATATATATATATATATATATATATATATATATATATATATATATATATATATATATAAGAAAAGGCTTAAATACCGGTCATATTAACAGTTACAGATTTATTTCCACCGATGGTCCATTAAGAACTCCAACAACGACCCGGTGGTTAAATGGAAAATAATGCGAACCTCAAACTCAGCCACAAATTTCAAAGGTAAATGCCCACTTTGCATATCGGAAAATATAGAGATAATATTGTTTAAGAACTCTAGAAAACTACTTAACAAACGTAACGAACTTATAACTAAATGCAGGCACAAAGTGAAATTCCAGATATAACGTTATTAAATCCCCAATAGCCCCTAATTGTTATCTTTATTTTTTACTACTACTACAACTACTACTACTACTACTACTACTATGATTATTATTTTTATTATCATTATTTTTCATAGAATAATATATTATATATATATATATATATTATATATAAACAAAAATACGCACACACGCGCGTGACACAATCATATCATCACAGCCTTCACGCATTTCCATGCAAACGCGCATGACATCATACACATACGCACAAAACAAAATACGCACACGTAGAAGAAAAAAACATTCCGCATCACGTAAACACGCAAACACGAGAATACAGTTAAAAAAAACGCACATATTTGACCATTTACACAATTCTGTCATTTTTAAAGGAACTTTTCGTATTACCCGATGAATGCTCTAAGCAAGAAACCGCTGGTCGTAATACTGTTCCCGTAATTGAATAAATAAAGCAAAAACTTTTATTTGTTTTGATTTCTCATTGAACTATAATATATATATATATATATAATATATATGCATAAGTGTAGTAGCCCTTAACTATTACTATTTTATTATTATTATTATTATTACTATTATTATTATTATTATTTCTACTTTTTTACAGAGTATATATATATATTATATACTAGACAAAACGTGACCGTTGGGTCACCCATTAAGCTCTCGCTAGATGATTAGGGAAAAGAGTAGGATCTGCCAAATATATCCTGCTTTTCATTTTTTAAAAACGAACTAAAATTTATTAAAATTGATTATTTAAGGTCAAATTTTGTCTAAGTCGAAAAGTAGTAACATAATGAGCATCAGTAAAAATGCAAAATAATATTAACACATAATTTATTTTTGATCTATTTAAAACGTTTTTTTCGTCCATTTTGATCAGATGCCTGCCAAGAGGCTACTTAAAATCCGTTTTTACAAAATAATAAACTTTTGCAATTGAAAAATTCACACTGGATTGTCCAATTGAACACATATCCTAGTAGATAAGGAGTTAGATTAAGACAGTTCTAAATGCCAGTTATCTCTAGGCTGCAGGTTCAATCCTGGTCAGGGACAGCAGTAACATAGAATAATATTACACAGCTTAACACCTGTACCGCGGCTATGGTTAGTGGAATGAGAACAGGATACCCCCGTGGACCTAATAAAGGGTTGGGTTCAAAGTTCCGTGATGGCTCCCAATTACAAGAAGGTTCCCGAGTCCGACAAGAAATACCTGAAGAAGGCCGGAGGGACATCAGCCGAAACTTTGTACAGATAACAATGAAGACGAGGTCAATAGTCTGAATAATACAAATAATGGTAATCTTTACGGAGTTCCGTCCTGGCTTCCTGCATCCGAAACGGTATCACTTGAGAAAAAAAAAAAAAAAAAAAGAACCAACTTAGGGCATTTTTAACTGTCATTGGGTACCAGCAAAAAATTTTCCGTTTTAATTTTCTAACCTAAGTCAGAAAGTCAGTCCTACATTCTATGAATTAAACACTTTGCGAATTGGGTTACGGTTTTAGGGGATTAAGGTTTTTTTAATTATGTATTGCTTTAAAAAAATAACACAAAAAACCCAAATTACTATACATTTAATTAACCATTGAAATTAATTATTGAATCTATTATTGAGACAGTTGTTTGTGTTTAATATAGCAATGTATAATTTCAATTAAACTTAGTTTTAAAAATATTTTTCACCATAAAATTATAGTAATTTTGTGTTTTTTGTTGTTTATTTTTTTAAAGCAATACGTAATTAAAAACAACCTTAATCCCTAATACCGTAACCAAATTCGCAAAATGTTAATTCATAGACTGCAGTTAAACTGTCATTTGGTACCAGCAAAAAACTTTCCGTTTTAATTTTACCGACCTAAATAAGAAGTCAGTCTAGTTTGTTTTAGTTTTAACTAAAACAAATTTTTAAGCCCGAAGAAAACTTTCACTTAAACAGTCAATATTTGCTCATTTGAATTCCATAATATTTAAATATATAACTATTTTTTTTAAGTAAGTTTAATACTCTATGAATTAATAATTAAAGTAATTTTAAAAAAATCTATTTTAAAGCATGATTTCAATTTCGTAAAATTTACGCTCAACTAAAATTGAAATCATGCCGTAAAAAAATACTTTTGTTTTTATATTAAAACAAACCAAAACGTTTGCTCATTTGCATAAGATTCGCCTGGAGAAAGGGAAGTGGGCGAATCTACGGGGGTTAGGGGGGTGTGTGAGGTGATCTATCTCTGGCTGCTTGATTTTTTACTCTTTTTTTCCCTCTGCTTAACTGACAAATAGAGAGTGGGAGGAGAGTTAACTTAACTGACAAACGGAGATGGGAAGAGAGACAGGAGTATCTAAGACAGGGATTGGTCGGTCGTTGACTTAATTGCTAATTACGCCTAATTAAAGCCAATTAAACTAAAAATATTGCATACACTTTGTAGTGCTAACACCAAGGAATATCTAAGTATAAATATTGTGTCCATAACATAAATAGAAAAAAAATCCTTTAGCTGGAGAAGGTTGATAAAATCAGCTTTAGTATAATAATAGAATATATATATTATTATATATATATATATATATATATATATATATATTATATATGTGTGTGTGTGTGTGTGTGTGTGTGTGTGTGTGTGTACGTGTGAATGTTGATAATGTCTTATAGAAAAGCCTTGGTTCCATAATTTTATATAATATAACTTATGCCCTTATATTATATTCCAAACAATATGTGGATGAATATTTGTTTATATATACATATCTATGTGTTTATTTATATATGGATAGTTAAATAAGACATAACCACCTTCAATTTAGGCATAGAGCACGTATGAAGCCCCTATATCCACCCACAAATAAAATAGAAATATTATCTTTTGAATATAATATATATTGCGTAATATATAAATATATGTACGGATGTGTGTGTGTATATATATGCATATATATGTACATGTGTGTATCTATGGAGATGTGTATGTATATGTATATGTGAACACATAGTTGGGTACACCTAAATATCTCCACCTCCAACTAAACCCTAAAATATAAAATATGAACTATACCCCCATATTAATCGTCCAAATAGGCTAAAATACATGTGTATATGCATATATATGTGTATATATGTATGTATATGTATATGTGTATATGTTTGCATGTATGTGTATGTATATCTGTATGTGTGTTGTATGGAGGGGAGTGCAGGTGTGTTTGAATGTGGAGGTATATGATTGGATAGATCTCAAGCATGTCTATATAGATATGGACCAATAAAATACCCTGCACTTCCTGCAATAACTTGTGAATGTGGGAAGATGTGCAAGATTTTAGCTGGACTAAAAAGCCACATTCGCGCAGCTCACCGTTGAACTTGTTAAACTTTTTGAAGTTCATATTTTTTGAACTTCTGAACTTTATATCATTTTATTTTATTTAAATTTTTTTAATTTTTATTAAAGCAATGGCAATACTCGAACACGAGTTTGCTGCCATCATCATCATCATCATCATCATCATCATCATCATCATCATCATCATGTATGTGTACATGTGTATGTATGTGTATGTAGGTATGTGTGTGGATGTATGCATGTATATGGATATATATATATATATATATATATATATATATATATATATATATATATATATATATATATTTGAATTAGTTAAATAATTAAGCAGATAAAACAGGTTCTTAATATATATATAAGTAATTTAGGAAAATAGAATAAAATAGAATAAAACAAAAATGAAGGAAAATAGGATGAATAAATAAATAAATGAAATCAAAGGGAACTTTTAGTTGAAATCTGGAATAGATTGATTTAACAGGAATTCCTAACAAATTACCGACAGCAAATTACAAACTGGGCAAATCCCCTTTTTTTTATGACCGACAGCAGAGGAATACAGGACAATAAAATTTAAAAAAAATGTTTTCAAATGCTTTAAAAGTAATAAAGAATTCCTCATTCGCATCTGATGATTGGCGGTGTTAGACACTTTGTCTAGGCTTCCTGAAATAGGCTATAATTCAAAGAATCTAAGTCTTCTGTTATATTTTTCCTTATAAATTTGCTCTGTGACTCTAACAATAAAAGCACACATTGAGCTCTGCAAACTGCGACAGGTTTAAAAAAAAAAAAAATCCTATGTCGTAAGGAAGATTTATTCTCCGGATTTTTGGATTATATATACTCATATATATATATATATATGTGTGTATGTGTGTGTGTGTGTGTGTGTGTGTGTGTGTGTGTGTGTGTGTGTGTGTGTGTGAAGAGAAAATGGAAGTGAATCCGACAATGTAATATAGTGAAAAATTGAAAAAAACAATGTTTTGATTTCGTATTTTACGAAAATGAACTTAATCCCTCTCCCCACAGATACGGCGAGCAAGCTGGATGTCTTTGGGCATGATGGTGACATGTTTAGCGTGGATGGTACACAAGTTGGTATCTTCAAAAAGACCAACCAAGTAAGCCTCACTAGCCTCCTGCAAAGCCATTACAGCAGAACTCTGGAAATGGAGATTGGTCTTGAAGTCCTAGGCGATTTTTTTAAAGTGATGTTTATTACGCCAACGCTTCAGTGTTTCGATCTGTTTCAATAGATCTGATAAGATCTATTGAAACAGATCGAAACACTGCAGAGTTGGCGAAATAAACTTCCCTCGTTTTATGAACTTGTGTTTTTTCAATTTTTCAATATATTACACACACACACACACACACACACACACACACACATATATATATATATATATATATATATATATATATATATATATATATATATATATATTAAAAGTAAACAAACAAACAAACAGTGTGTTTGATATGGCTTTTTTAGCCGACAATTTTTGGGAGAATATGTGCTTAATTGAAGTCGTACCTAATTTTGAAAATTAATTAATTTATAATTAATGAATTAGCGGGCATACTTGTTCAAATGTAAGGTTAAACAAATCGAGAAAAATCAATCTCTGTATGTACATTCAGCCTATTAGGCCTCATCAGCAGAGCTATAGACAGGAAGACTGCTTTATCGGCTTCATAATACTGTGAATCTTAAAATAAATCTTTCCGATGAAGCCGATATACAGTGAAAGGAGGGAACAAATATTCATTCACATACAAATTTTTAATTTATTGTATTTTAAATTAATGAATAAACACTTTTCATATAATCAACTGTACACAGATGTATAATAACTAAATATGTATAGAAAACAGAAAAAAATACAAAACAAAACAACCGAACAATTCTAACCTTATTTTTTTTACCCTGAATAACATTATGAAACACAAATGTTTTTCATTGATATTATGAGTTATTTTTTAATTGCTTATGTTGTGAAATTATAGTAAATGAGTTTTATTCTCTTCAAATTAGCCTATTTTCTATGTAACAACGGACAAATCTGCACAATTTCATTTACATAAGTTTTTAATAAAACAAAGAATGAATCAAATTTGAAATGTAAAATTATACAAAACTAAATAAGATTGTTCGATAAGAAATCTAGAAAATTCTCTATCAACCATTCAGCACTGAATCCTCCTGGAATTTTCAAGAAAATTGGTTAATCAGATTTAATTACCCAGCTCACAAAAGCAAAGTTTAAACAAAAATTAATCCTTTCGAACAGTCTGTAGAGCACCTGCTTAAGAATCGCAAGGTTTCGGGTTCGATACCGGTCCCCGCCAACTCAGCACAGGAGTAGCATAATTGGATCTGTGTGGTAAAGTGAGGAACTGATAGTACGTGTGACGCTCCACTTCAGACACAAAACAATCTCCCTGATCTAGCGCTAGTGAAAAGAGGAGAGACTCCTTTGCTTATACCCGCCAGCTTTACTTTACATTTAAAAAAAATATTATCAAAGACTTATGCTGCATCGCTGCTTTTTATTTATGTTTTACTTGTTTGAAATATAGATTACTTGGTAGTTTTAGTTTAATAAAAAAAATTAAAGTCGACAGGGCGGCCTAAACTCAGTATCAACCAGTCAGCGAGGGAGTCTATCCCCTTCTCAATAGCGCTGGACCAAGGAGATTGGTTTAGCATCTGAGGTGGAGCGCCACACCTACCATCAGCTCCTTACTTTACCGCACAGATCCCTGTGCTACTCATACGCTGAGTTGGCGAGGACCGGTATCGAACTAGGAACCTTGCGGTTTCTAGTCGAACGCTCTACCGACTTAGCTAACCCGGCCCATTTTCTTTGCCTACCAAATTTCCTTAACGGCTGTAGCAAATTTACCATTATTATTCAATTCAACTAGTTTCCTATTGGAAAAGGTTCAAGTACCAGTCTCGGGGGGGGGGTTCACTGAGTGATTTTTCAGCGTAAACAAGTGACACGTGTGAGAGCCGCTGTCACCTGATTACGGTAGGATCGCCTTGGTGGGAGATCCTCTGTGAGCGTCTCAAAGTAGGTAAAGAAAACCAGAAACGTTTTGAAGTGTGATGCAACCGCTGATAAGCAAAACCGTGGATAAGCGAAACCGCGGATTAGCGAAACCACGGTTGATTCTGTTTATGGTTTACATGACTTCGCAAACATTTACGCAGAATTGGGAGAGACGGGCTTAAATGGGTTAAAGAGTTTACGAGAAACGTTTTGAAGTGTGGCCCAACAGCGGATGTGAAACCGCAGATAAGCGAAATCACGGATAAGCGAGACCACGGATAAGCGAAACCACAGTTGGCGATTGATATTGAGGGTTTACACAAACATTTACGGTAGGAGCGCAGTGCTGGTAGACACGTTGTGAGCGGCCTAAAGTAGGTAAAAAGTTGACCAGAAACGTGTGATCCGACCCTGAATAAGCGAAACCGCGGATAAGCGAAACCACAGTTGATGAATCTGTTGATGTTGAGGGTTTACTCGAAAACATTTACCAACCATGTTTTTTTTTTTTGTTTGTTTGTTTTTTTTTTTCTTCTTCTTTGGATATTTATAGAGAGTTTCTATATAATTGGTACACAACATAATATATTACTCGTGTGTCTGCCTGTTTTACCATAAAGACAAAACTTTGCGATTTAGAATGTATAATTCTTGTGAACGACGCCTTTTCTAAGCTTTGTTCATCATAAACCAATCTATGCTCTCTCTCTCTCTCTCTCTCTCTCTCTCTCTCTCTCTCTCTCTCTCTCTCTCTCTCTCATTTTGAATCCGGTAAATGTTACGAGATGGGAATTGCTAATAACTGTTAAAAAATTATTGGCAAATAGTATAATAGCTAATAGCTGATAATAATAATAATAATAATAATAATAATAATAATAATAATAATAATAATAATAATAATAATAATAATACGACTCGGTGGGAAAGGTAATCCACTGGGAATTGTGCAAGAAATTCAATTTTCACGATACAACTAAATGATATATGCACAAGCATGGAGAATGAGACGCATAAAATTCTCTGGGACTTCGAGGTACAGACGTATCACCTGATCCCGGCCCGGAGACCTGACCTAGTATTGATCGACAAGAAGAAGAGAACCTGTCATCTCGTTGATTTTGACGTCCCGGCCGATCACCGAGTGAAAATGAAAGAAAGCGAAAATATAGACAAATACTTGGACCTTGCCAGAGAACTGAGAAAACTGTGGAACATGAAGGTGAATGTAGTACCAATTGTAATTGGTGTCCTTGGAACGGTCCCCAAAGCTCTAGAAAAAGAATTTGGGGGAATTGAAAATCAGAGGAAGAATCGAGACCATCCAAACTACAGCACTGTTGGGATCGGCTAGAATACTCAGAAGAGTCCTGGAGACCTGAGGAGACTTGCTGTCACTCAATTTTCAGTGAACCACCGGCTACGGCAGGTGTGAAAACTTAATAATAATAATAATAATAATAATAATAATAATAATAATAATATATAAAGAAGCTGCGTCTGTTTTGGTATGTTCTTGTCGAATTATAACTCAGAAAAAAAGTGGCCATTGAGCATTAAAACCACGCACATGAAAATGTTTCAAACCAAGAGATATTTAAAAAAATAATATTCAAATGTAAACCACAAAAAGAAATTGTGATTTTATATTTTTATTTCTTAGATTTTGTTTTTAATGTATGGACACATTTTTAATTCTTAGGTTCTTTTATTGTTACATTGATATGGTAAAAAAGAAAATGAATTAAATACATTTTTTCATTGTAACTTAGCAGGCAATTAAGAACTACCCTTTAGAAAAATGAAATTGTTTCACACTACCCACGAGTTTAAGGTTATATTTTTAAATAACATTTTTAATGTAAACAAAAGAAAACAATTCCTAAAATAAAATTATAATTCTTAGATTCTTTATTGTTAAAAGTTTTAACCAGTGTAGTTCAAACAGTTTTTAAAGAATAAAATTACTCATAGAATAAATGAATGATACAAACATTTTTAATACTTACCTTCTTTGTAAAACTGAATACATTTTTCTTTCAGTGTAACTCAACAGGCAATTAAGAATTGAATTTAAGTTTTTGTCAGACAGGAACATGCTTCTTAGAACAAAATATATCAATATATCAATTTTTAATCAGTATAAACTTTTTTAAAATATTCATAAAATAAATGAATAATTTTCATTTGAATTAATACACAAAATTTTCCATCTACAAATAAAGAAACATGTTTAATTCTTAGCTTTTTTATTACTATATTTTTAAGGATAAAAAAGAAAATAATTTAAACGAATACATTTTTATCACTTTAATTCAACAATCAATTGGGAACTGAATATACATTTTTGCTATAAATACAAAAAGGTTTTATAAAAAGGAAATTAAATTTCAAAGCACTCAGAAGTTTAGGTTTACATTTTGATAAATAGTAATTTAAATGTAAACAAAAAAAATTCTTACAGTAAACAAAAATTATAATACGCGAATTCATCGTGAATTTTTGCTTAATTTGATCAGATATTTGCTAGGTATACCCAAAAATTCGGCTGCTTTTCATTTTTAAAAACGAATTAAAATTAATTAAATCGATTATTTAAGGTCCCATTTTTGTCTAAGTCGAAAAGTAGTAACATAATGGGCATCAGTAAAAAAAAAAAAAAAAAAGCAAAATAATATTACACATGTAATTTATTTTTAATACATTTAAAACTATTTTTCGATCAATTTCGATCGCGTATGGCCCAACGCTGTTTAAAGATTGTGGAAAATCCGTGTTTACAAAATAAATTTAACATTGAAAATTTTTTACCAATAATAATTATTCGATTTTAATGAAATTTTCAGCATTGTTTTATCAATAAATTAATTTTTATAATGCATCAGTTATTTTATTTCAAAACTTTAATTAGGTATTTCTGCTATGATAAATTAATATATAAAATTAATCTAAAATATGAGCAGCATGATGTTAAGTTTAAAATGTCATATTATTAGAATTTAAAAAAAAGTATTTTTTAATAACTACTTTACTTTAGTATCAATCACCCATATTTTTTGGTCGAAAACTGTATTGGTAATTTAGCGCCCCCACCATTTAAACGGAAGAAATATTGATGTATATATATATATTTCTTTTATAAGATAATAGCCAATTAAATAATTATCTAAATGAGTAAAAAAGAATCTCCAAAAATTATTTTTTTATTTTATTTTCATTTTATTTTCCGATTTTCGAGAATCGAGCAGATTCATTAAAAAGAATGTTTTTTTCTATTCACACCTTCGATCCCTGAGATACTCATATGCTGAGTTGGTGAGGACTAGGAACCGTGAAGGATCCTAGCCGAATATTCGACCGTAGTCTGTTGTAAATAAATGCGAACAACCGTTTGTAAATATATATATATATATATATATATATATATATATATATATATATATATATATGAAAAATGAATGGAAGTGAATCCGACAGTGTGAAATAAATATTTAGAAAAAACAAACACATGATGTTAAATTCGCTGACAAGAATTCTGTTTCGACCCTTTATTGAAGCGGTCTTCTCAAGAGCGAGTTGTGTATGATAGAGAGAACGGCGAAAGTGGACCGTTATGAGACGAAAGTGGTGCAGATGAAACGTTTAATATTATAGCCGGAATTTTTTTTTTTAATTTAAAACATTTTTTTTTAATTTAGAAAATGCGTATTCTGTTTTGAAAATAAAAAAAAATAAATTTTATTTTATTTTATTAAATCAGAAGCATTATAGTCCACAAAGAAAACTCAAAAGAGTTTGATGTAAATGTGTATAAAAATGTAAAGAAAGTATCAAAAAGTTCAAAATCCCAGCACTGTAGACCACGATGTTCACCGGATAAGATGTAGAAATCCTGGTAATTTTGTTTTTTCAAAAGACAATATGAAAAATGAATGGAAGTGAATCCGACAGTGTGAAAAAAATATTTAGAAAAAACAAACACATGATGTTAAAATTCGCTGACAGAATTCTGTTTCGACCCATTATTGAAGTGGTCTTCAATTTCGCCGTTCTCTCTATCATACACAACTCGCTCTTGATGAAGACCACTTCAATAAAGGGTCGAAACATATGTGTTTGTTTTTTCTAAATATTTATTTCATATATATATATATATATATATATATATATATATATATATATAATTTTTTTTTTTTTTACATGTAAATGTAAATATCTTAACCCTTCTCCTTTGAAATATTATAAAGGTGGGGGTTTATTTACAAAAATATTTACATTTACTTGTCGATGAAAACTTGGCATACTTTTAACGCTTAAAACCACTAAAAAATTTGTCGAAAGAACGACTTAAATCTGCTAAAATTTCAGTTTTTCATTTTATTTTACTATATTTCCAAACAATTACAAATAGAAAATCAAAATACTTAGATATCCTTTTTTTATTTTAACTAAAAACATGGCCTTAAACTAGCATAAATAAATAAAAATCTGAAGATTTAGATATTCTTTTGTATTTTAATAAAAAAAAATTATGGTATCGCAATTGTATGATCGAAATACGTCACGTGATCAGTTTAGGACAATGAAGAAACGCAATACCCTTTTCCTGATAATTTACGTTTTCTTTTTTTAATTTAATTTATTTTTTGTACAGTTTATAATACAAAAAAAATCCAATTCTATGCTTCAAAATTATAGTCGTATTGTTTCATTAATTTTTTTTTAAGAAAAATTATAGCTGATGCGAATTTGTTTTTATTCGCCGCAAGTAATTTAAAAAAAAAAAAGTAAAGTCGTCGGGGTATCCTAAACTCAGTATCAGCCAGACAGCGAGGGAGTCTATCCCCATTTTACTAGCGCTAGACCAAGGAGATTGTTTTCTTAGCGTCTGAGATGGAGCGCCACACCTACCATCAGCTCCTCACTTTACCATAGAGATGCCTGAGCTATTCATATGCTAAGTTGGTGAGGGCCAGTATCGAACCAGGAACAGTGAGGCTTCGAGCTGAATACTCTACCGTAGTCTGCTGTAAATGAGAACAATCGTTTGTTAAAAAATTTTGAATATATAAAAATTCGGAAAACATGATTAGTAAACTTGCCCTTTTTTTTAATAATCTAAATCAGAAAATTATTTCAAATTAACTTATTTGCGAAACTATGTTTAAAATTCGTGATAGTTGTTTTGAATTAAGATAAAATGAAAATACGGAAAAAAAAAAAATATATTTTAAAGGGGGGGGATACATTTGCATGTCGATAAAAAAAACCCTGGAGATTGCTTATTTATTAACGCCTTGAAGTCACTTAAAAAAACATTTGTCGATAAAAACGCCTTCAAACCGATAAGAAAATTTTTTTAAAGAGGGGGGTAAATTATTTACATTTACTTGTCGTAAAAATACTTGGGGTGCAAAATATTGCTTTCATATCACATTAAATTTTAGGGAAAAACACCTTCAAACAGCTAGGGAGTTCATAAGGAGCACGGGTCTGGTTTTAAGCAGGCACTGCTTAGCATTTTTTAGGCTAGGAAGCCAGAACGCATTTATGCGATATGCTCCAAAATGTTGGCTAATTTTCAATTTAAAACGAATTAAAATTATTTACATCCATTATTTAAGATCAGATTTTTGTTTTAGTCGAAAAGTAGTTAGATAATGGGCACCAATAATATATATATATATATATATATATATATATATATATATATATATATTAACTAGCAAACTAGGAACGTATATATATATATATATATATATATATATATATATAACCATAACCTGGTTAATCAATCCCCAGTCATAACCCCCCCCCCCAAAGACGATGAGAAGTATGAAACCGAACCTTTTCAAGATTTTCCAGAAAAATTGTATATAAAGACTCATGAATTTTCGGTTTACCATTTTCAATAAACTTAGCGACCCGATGAAACTTATAGGTATACACAGATACCTGTGGGTAGAAATAGATATACAATCCCAAAATGACCCATTTTTAAGCCTCCTTCTTTATCAATTACACACACGTACACACACACTCAACACACACACACACACACACACACCACATATATATATATATATATAGAGAGAGAGAGACAGACAGAGACACACATATATATATATATATATATATATATATATATATATATATATATATATCAGTCATCCACAGACGCGTGTTTCGAAGTTTACTTCTTCATCAGTGCGGCTCGACTTTTTAACAGATACCTCTAGCCGGGATCGAAATCTGACAGAATTTTCGTCTGCCAAGTCCCTTACCCTTGCGGCTACAACGGCTGTCAGTCTGGAGTGAACAATTAATTTATGCATCCCTACGCGGAATGTTTTTACAATCACCAGAGAACTCAAGCCTGTAAACAGCGGACAGACGAGTAACGGCTTTACGCCAAACGGTGAAATTTCAATTAATGTCCCTCCTACAGTGCTCAACCATCGGTATCAGTCATCCTTCCGTGTTGTAATGGTTAGCGAGCTAGATTTGCAGACTATTGTTAGTGTTCGATTCTCACTGGGTGCCCCATAATCTGGCCTTGTGCCACATCTAAACTATGCTTAGTAAATAAGTATATATCAGTCATCCACAGACACATGTTTCGAAGTTTAGTTCTCATCAGTGCGGCTCGACTTTTTAACAGCTACCTCTAGCCGGGATCGAAACACTACACACACACACACACACACACACACATATAATATATATATATATATATAATATATATATATATATATATATCACTGTCTCTGTCTCTGCCTCTCTGTCTATCTGTCGGTCTGTCTGTCTGTCTGTCTGTCTGATAGAGAGACAGAGACAGATAGACAGACAGAGTCAAACAGACAGACAAAGACAGTGACAGATATATATATATATAGAAAGAAAGATAAATTGAGATATATAGAAAGGAGGGCTCAAAAGAACTAATGAGATAGATAGATAGATATATAGATATCTATCACTTTCCATTTTTGTACATGCAATGATCACGTCATCGGCTTTCGTTAACAAACGCACATATAAAAATTAACGGTTAATAACATCATATTGACACATTCACTATACACGTAACATCTTTCATTTTGTCCCTCACAAAAACATTACTTAACAGTGTCCTGAAGATGGTATAATACCGAAATACTTAAGTATTGACACATAAAATTGTTTCCCTTGATCATAACATCCTGTGTTTGTTATATTTTAAAAATATTTTCTTCTCATAGATAGATAGATAGATAGCATAAAGTGGACGATGGTATTTGAATATGACTGCTTAAATCTGAGGGCGTTTATGGTTTACGTTTCCCTTTGATCATTACAAATAAATGTCATCAGATATTAAACAAATGCAATAAAAGTTTATGAAGCAACTCCCATTTTTGATCCTTTAAAAGTGCAAAACCTGAAATAAGTAGATAAATAAATAAATAAATAAATAAACACTAAAATGTAAAACTCTTTCAAGTGAACAAAGCCTCGAACGATGTTGATGATTAAAAAAGTTGAATACAATCACAGCCAACTTTGTCATCTCCGTACGGCTGGTTGTCATTACGGTTTATTTTTTCGTTTCTGTTTGGGGGGGGGGTCCCCGTGGCGTCATGGTTGATATGCTGGACAGTAACATCATCATAAGTGAGTTCGAACTTCAGCCGCGCTATTACGTTCACTGACTAATCTTATTATAATGGAGATTGTGTATTTTTCTGTCTGTAACCGAAACTATATCACCACTTAAGTCACAATTCCTTTAGTTATTTACGTCACATTCTTCATGATTTCATTTTTATTTAAATCTCAATTATTAAAAAAATGTTTTACATTATTAATACTGTTGGCCTTATCTACATACGAATAACATGCAACTGTATTTATATATACAACAAAATAATGTTTTACAGTGTGAACGGGAAGGCTAATTTGCATATTGATATAAAAAAATTGATTTTAATAGCTATGTGCTTAGTATTATTGATTTCTAATTGTTTGGTTTTATCTTAATAAATATGAGCAAAAATCCCGGGGATAAATTTTAAAAGAAATCCATAAACAAGAAGAAATAACTGTAATTTTATTCTTTACTTCCTATTTTAACTAAATAGTTAAATTAGGAAAATTTAGCAATGAGAGACGGGAGTGAAGAAAGGGTAAATTTCAGTCGTTCTATTTTTCGATTATACCCACCTCTGTTTCAATTCTTTTTATCTACATTCTTATTTAGTTTCATCAGCCTTTCTAATTTAACATAATATTCTATTACATTCAAATTTAAATAATTGCACCCGGATGGTGCATCTAGTTGCTAATACAACTAATGATAATAATAATAATATATCTCTTCAGTTGGTATATTATGTCTGCGACCTGTCAGCTGTTTCTTGTATTTCAAACATTTCCACTGAATATTTTTATTCTTTCCAAAATTCAGCGGCAGTCATGGCCAAACTGAGCCAGAGAGTCTGGGACAATGCCAGCCTTACTAAGAGAACCAAACTGCGCGTCTACAGAGGGTGTGTTCTCAGTACTCTCCTATACAGTAGCGAAGCCTGGATCACATACTCACGCCACGTGAGGAAACTGGAAAATTTCCACCTCAGATGCGTACGCCGCATTCTACGCATTCGCTGGCAGGACAAAGTGCCCAACACAGAAGTGCTGGAACGAGCAAACATAAACAGCATGCCCGCCATCATCTGCGAGAGACGCCTGCGTTGGCTTGGCCATGTCAGGAGGATGGACAAAGGCCGCATTTCCAAAGACCTACTGTATGGTGAGTTAGCAGAGGGCACCCGACCGGTAGGGAGATCATGCCTGCGCTTTAAAGATGTCTGCCAGAGAGACATGAAGGCATTCCACGTGGGAGGCTTGTACAGAAGACCGTGCGACCTGGCGACTTCTCGTCAAACAAGGAACGAAAAGGAGTGAAAAAGAGAGGAAAGAAGCCGCCGCAGAAAAGAGAGCCAAAAGGAAGGAGAGACAACAGCATCTCCAGCAAGCATCACTGTTTGTTTGCAATCACTGTACCAGAGATTGCCATTCCAAAATTGGTCTGTTCATCCACTCATGCAGTTGCAGATAAAAGTGGACACTACGCCATTGTCTTCAATAAACGGAAGGATGCCAACAATATCTATTTTTATTCTTTCTACAATTCATCTAACTTTTCCTTAAAAGAGTTTAGAGACTGGGCATTCATTGCTGATGCTGGTAGTTTATTCCATGAATCTACTACCCTGTTATTAAAATAATTTTGCCTTACATTTGTCTTCAAATTTTTTTAAAATCTTTTAATCTATGTTCAATAGATTGAAATTTATTGAATAAAATCCACGAGTATATTTATAGACTTCAATCATACACTTGGGTTGGTTGGTTTGTTGGATTTTACGTCATGTCAACCCTTGTTGGATTATTTTATGCCGGTCAAGAGATACCAGCTACCCCCGGTCCAGAACAAATCCCAGCCAAGAGAATAGAAGAAAAGTAGTATATTACTATTACCATTACAACATCATCACTCCTTTTTGTTGACATCCTTCCGTCTACGAGAGACGATGGAGTAGTGTCCAAATTTTTTTTAAAGTTCATATGGAGGATGAGCTGTTGCCCAAGCTACAAATCTCCCCTCACCACACTGCCACTGTGATCTAAAGGAAAGGTAAGAAACCAATGCAGTTTGGCAGCGACAGTGTCGCATTTCATTTTTCAAGAACATCGACAATAGTAGGATTGGGGTACTTACTACTCACATAAATCCCCAAATGGGTTAGACGGGGCTCCTTAGCCTTGGTCGGTAACCCATCAAAGCTAAGGAAAAGTCCGACTCAAAACCTCTGCTGCCTAGCGGCTTTACCCCATCCCAAAGAAAACAAATCAGGAGCCGGAATCCCTAAGGTGGTGGGATGCTGAAATTCAGTGCTACCCAGCAACTCCTGCGATGCTCATCCTTCATATGAACCAGCTCAGGTTACGTAGTTTAAAAAATAAATTTGGTCGAACTCCGAAATGCGACTTAACTACTACTGTTTATCTACAAGGATGACTATGACAATTTACGAAGGTTGATATGCCATTAAACAAAGAAACCAACTCGAATTTTTGTCCTGGCAATCAGACGCCAAAAGTATGGAAAATATTCACAAGCAAAATCATCTCAACTTGCAACCCTGCCATGCAAAACATTATTTGGGCTCTGTTTCTTTTTTTTTTTTTTTTTTCAAATATTATCTTTTAACTTTTTTTTTTGAGGACGGGGGAAGTTGAGGACATTTTTTGGAATGCAGTGTCTTTAGGGTTTGCCATTGGCACTTCACAACGGGCATCTACTTATGAAATTAGACAAAAATAAAATAAATAAGTCGGCATTGGTTCGGTTGAAAAGAAAATTGGCACCCGACTGATTTGGCATCTGTTGGTACGGGTTCCTGACATTCAGGATTCGCTAACGATAAACCCTTCCAAGTGAAACCTAGTGGTAGAGCAGCAACAAAAGACGACTACAAATCAAAGGTCTTCTAAATAGCAACAAAATCAAAAGCATTTCTTATGACATAGATTATTAATACAGGGTGTGCTCGGTATTTAAATACACACCTCTAGCGGGCCATAAATGGAAGACGACCTAACACGATGTTGCGCGGCATATACCAAATCAATAAACTCATATAAACATATAAGGCATTTAATGGGTCTTGTGTAATGATTATTGTTGTAGGAAATTGATTCGGTTAGCCAAAATCCTGAATGGGACTGTTTGCATTTCATATAGCGCTAATACTCTTGGGGAAAGATCCGAATCCAACTATTCTCCCACCAGCCATGGATAAATAGTAGGGCACACTGGGATCTTTAGCCTAGGTATGGCAACCGGTCTTGGAGATGGAAAACTCTTAATTCAAACCTGTTGAACCCCGCTTAAGAAATTGACCTTGTGTCACATCCTACTTGTACGTAGGGGTTAGTAAATATATATACAATATCTAATCCATATAAAAAGTATTACAAAAATACACAATGTGTCCTACACAGAAGAAATATGGATGACGAGATGGATTATCAATACAGGGTGTGCTCGGTATTTGCGAGACATAAATGGAAGACGACTTAACAAGATGTTACGAGGCATGTGCCAAATTAATAACCTCATATAATCATATAAAATATTTAATGTATATAACAAGTGTTACAAGAATACACGATTTGTCCCATTATGGTCAAGTCACACTGAAAACACCGGTTCCCGGTAGATCAACGAAGTTAAGCAGCGATATACCTGTTCAATACTTAATTGGGTAACCACTTAAGCAACAGCAAATAATGTGAGTAACCTGAGTCCTTTGTTTGTCAAACATCAAATGACTCGAAAAGCGTTTATATGCAGTAACATCTGTTCCGTTTTTGTGGGCATTTTTAGGCTTCAAGTCAGAGCACTTTACAGAGGTTGTTCCTCTGTGTCCCTTAGTGTTGCGTAAAATCCTTTGGTTCTTCCTTGGTGTCCCTTTATGTTGGGTAGAATCCTTTGGTTGAGCAAAGTCCTTGGTTGGAGGTCCGTTCGGCAATGGCAAATAAGTGCAAATGCACGACTCTCCGGATGTCTCAAGTACCGAATCCACATTCTGGTTTCCGGTCAACGCCGGGGGTTCAGTGAGCTTCGGCCGCTGGACCTACAGAGTAAATTAATATCGTTGATCACAGGGGGCCATCCTCCCAGGCAACACCTGCCCCGTCGATTTAAAGGGGCAGGGCTGGGTTTATTGCCCGGTGCCTGAGCACCCCCCTTTAGAGGCAATGCCGATGGGATCAACGCATTTTTTGTACCCGCCACACTATGAGCTTCGGTTCGTGGGTTGTCCCCCATTAATAGGGCCTTGTGCCTAACCCGTACATGTGGGGTACGTGGTAAATACCACCCTTGAGGAGCATAAGACCGTATCTACGCCACGTCTGTAAAGGTATTGCTGTTTAGTAGCAAGTATGTTCCCATGGATTAAAGTTGCTAGCCACCCGCTCACTGGTTTTAAATTCAGCGATCCTTTATTTTGTTTTGTTTTGTTTATTAAATTGAATTAAATTACCACGACCAGAAAATTCGGCAAACACGGCTTACGACATGCAGAACACTGGACAGCTGTTTTGTCCTTATTTTGTTTATTTCTCTTAGCCTGCTTGTCTGACCACACAAAACTAAAGAACATAACATACCCTATATAGCGACACATGACGGACATCATGGAAGCATTTCCTACATTTAAGTCTGACCTGTGTGGCCGGGCCTGTCTGTCGAGGGCTTCATATGTGTGACAGGGTACATAAAAACAAGTTGGATCCGTGGGTCATCTGCGTGCTCACAACTGAACTACTTGTAGAAATGGCCTTATTCTATGAAGAAGTGGAAATCACCGTATATATATATATATATATATATATATATATATGTGTGTGTGTGTGTGTGTGTGTGTGTGTGTGAGTTTGTGTGATATCTCTGTTGTATCAAGAATTTAAACGATAAAGAATTGCGTATAGTACGATCACAGAACCTACACAATTATCAGGCAGATTAGGTTTGAAATTCCATTATTCCCTAAGGCGTATCATTCTAAGTTTAATGCTCTAATAAATATGTCGCTAAGATGTGCCTTCTTTGCTTGGTAATTTTTACAACATACGCTCAAACACACAAACACACACACACACACACACAACACACATATATATATATATATATATGTGTGTGTGTGTGTGTGTGTGTGTGTATATATATATAAAAACATTGTAGAGGCAAATCCATCCTAGACTAGTTATATGTAAATAATTGGTCCAACTGGGATCTTTAGTCATGTTACGGCAACCAGTCTAGAAGAAGGAAAACATTGAATTCAAACTAGTTCTACTACGCTGAAAACTTGAGTTGAATCCTGCTTGTGCGGAAGAGTTGGGCACACACACACACACACACACACACACACACACACATAGTTGTAGAAAAGTCTTCGGTTCGCTGTTCAAGGTACAATTTCCTCAGGAGAAGTAAAAAATTATAGGTAGCTAATATTATATATACTCACCTGGTTTAGGATTGTTTTTTTTTATCTATGTCTCCTAAAAATAAACTTTTGTCCCTAAAACTAAAGTGTTTCATTTGAAATTAATGATTAGTTTACCATATGTTCATCCGGCAAAAGTCATTTGTGATTCTATCGATCAGCTGGGCTAACCCCTATCCTCTTTTTTTAATAATTCATTTTATTTATATCTTACTTGTTTGTACTTCTGAAATTCAAGTATATATATATATATATATATATATATATATATATATATGTGTGTGTGTGTGTGTGTGTGTGTGTGTGTGTGTGTGTGTGGAGAAAAGTAGAAAACACGGGATGTTATGGAAACTGGATGTTTATTGTCGACGGTGCAACGTTTCAGCTATTTTGACCATCATCAAACTGGGCTTATGTCCTGATGATGGTCAAAATGGCAGAAACGTTGCACTGTCGACAATAAACATCCAGTTTCCATAACATCCCGTGTTTGTCTACTTTTCTCCACATATTGTCGGATTAACCTCCTCACATTTCTCATATAATATATATATATATATATATATCATACCATACTCGTAAATTGAAGAGTATATGTATATGTATCTTTTGTAACATACACACACACACACACACACACACACACACACATATATATATTATATATATATGTGTGTGTGTGTGTGTGTGTGTGTGTGTGTATGGATCAGTAAATATATTTTCATCGAGTGACCTGTTCAGTTAATTACATATTTATTTAGTGAATAAGATGTTAATTGAATTTCAGATTTTTTAACCGTATATCAACTTGTCCAGTATCAAATATACAGATATATATGTATGTATGTATACTTTTACACACACACACACACACACACATATATATATATATATATATATATATATATGTATATATATATATACTTTTATATGCGTACATAAATACGTATGTAATTAAATCTTATGAAAAATTTCATCTCTCCTTTTATCGAAAAATTCCTCGCCTTGCAACCTCTGTTGCATGTTGGTCCCAGATGTCTGTCAAAATATTTGTATTATGCTGCTTAATTTGGTAGACACGTGTAGTCTTGCAAATTAATTGAGTACACTATCAATAAAGGACCCACGTGTACGGTGTGTCGGGTAACAACAGTCGATCAAGCTAGAAAACTTTTCCTAGTTGGCAGTTCCTTCATACTAATTACCAAATTCGTTCCAGGAGGTGAGAAAATACCGATTTAATATCGGAATTATTTACCGATTCTCTTCTGTTTTAATAAACACCTTTTTTTCTTTTTCCTCGACTCCTTTAAGTCAAAGATCGACGGATTAGTATAGTTGACATACAATCAAAGAATGTCCATTAAAAGGTTTCCTTATATATATATATATATATATATATATATATATATATATATATATGACAAGCGGGGATTCTAACCATTACACCAGCTGGTTTATCCCAGAATTTTTGTTCGTTTTGAACTCAGTTATATTCCACTTTTTGGTGACTTGCTACACAAACAAACAATGTGTTTGATATGGCCTTAGCTGACTTCGAATTACACAGCTTTCCTATCTATAACTCTGCTGATGAGGCATAATAGGCCGAAATGTACATACAGAGATTAACTTTCTCTCGATTTGTTTAGCCTTACATTTGAACAGATATGCCCGCCTAATTCATTAATTATCAACTAATTAATTTTCAAATTAGGTATGACTTCAATTAAGCACATATTCTCCCAAAAATTGTCGGCTAAGGCCATATCAAACACATTGTTTGTGTACTTTCATTACCTGATATTTTAAAAAGAAGACTATTCTGCACACGTATTTTTCCCCATCAACAATCACGTTCAGAATTAACAGCGTCTGTATTTAATATTTCACGTTGACATTCATGTTCAGGATCCAACAACATCATGTTTTACATTCAACTTACGAAATGACACAATAGCATTCATTAACTGCGAAACTGTTTTCACCGGTCATAATTGCAATATTCACTTCCGCAATTTGCTGTAATTAATCAATATCTTGATTAATTCATTAGCATTAATCCTGAAGATCCTTATGGTTAAACTCGAGAAGGTTATTTTAATACACAATGTAATACTATATATATATATATATATATATATATATATATATATATAATGAAAAAATAAAAATTCGGTTGTTTTTTTGTTTTTTTTTAGGCATGGATAACTGTGAGTGTAGGTGTTCAAACTAGACAAATATTTAAAAAGATATAAATGACTTACCAATTGTGTTAGAATTGATCTTGTAAGTGATATTGAACTAAGGAGATATTTACACTAATTGTTATATTGCCAGTTAAGGCAGATGTAAAATTCTTTTGAAATTAATGGATTTTATTGTAATGTGGTTTATGTGTTAAAATATATTTAGAATTTACTAAGAAGGATTACTAAGGGATTTAATATTTTAATTAAAAATATACCGGATAAAACTCATCAGACTGTCATTTGGTTATCATAAATTTATATAGCTCTATAAAAGAGTCCAGTCTCGACAGACAGCCATCATACAACGGAGAAAAATATGCTACGTAGGGCGCGATATTTGCCGACTTCGCTTGTCATGATTATTTACCATTAATTATCGAATTTTATACGATATACGCATTGTAACTGCCTTCAAGCAAAAAAATATAAATAATAATATATTTTACTCAACAATGCTTCTAAAGGAAATTAACTTAATCTCATTCCTCACGCCGGGGCATAGGCCTAAATTTGCGATCTTCTCAACGTCCACTCTACTTTGTATAGTAGTAGTAATAGTGACGTATTTACCCGTGACAAGCTAATTTCACATGTATCGTTTGCTGCGTATCGGTGGCCCAGTGGTAGAGTCTTTGACTCTGCGTGCTGAGTTCCCAGTTTCGATTTCTGTCGGAGAGAAATCCTAAGTAGACATCGCTGATGATACTTAATAAAGTTGAAGCAGCTGTCCGATGTTCTACGTAGTGCTCGATATTTGCCGAGTTCGCTTGTCATGATTATTTTCATTAATTATACGCATTGTAACTGCCTTCAAACAAAAGAATATGAATAATAATATATGTTACTCAACAATGCTTCTAAAGCAAATTTATCATAATATATATATATATATATATATATATATATATATAATATATATTATATATATATATTCTCATTTTATGATGGTTATCTAACGTAACTGAGCTCTTTTATAGAGTTACCTGCTGAAAATAAATTCATAATAGCATGACGGTCTGTTGGGGTTTTCTCTCTTATTGTAAGTATAAATATTACTCTGTGTATAATTATTTCATTAATTATTATACATTGAGCTCTTTTAGGGACCTGAAAGAATCCTTGTATAAATCAATAGGGGTGTATGATCCATTATAGATACACGAAAGATTTAAAAAAAGATCCCAAATGGAATCATATCCAACTTACCTGTCTATCCGATATTTTTATCTGTCTGTCTGTCTGTCTGTCTGTCTCTCTCTCTCTCTCTCACACACACACACACTGATAAATAGAGCGACAGACACGCAACTGGGTATAAATGGGTTATTTCTTATTAGCATATGGTGGTTATGGGATGGTTGAGACATAGACTTAGAATCTGCTAAATAGAAGATGGGTGGGTAATTATTTGCTGCGGTAGATGCCGGATTATGGGATATTGGAAACCAAGGACCGGGATATCTAGATATTAATACTCGTTTTCCTTAAAAGTACGTCCGTATCATCTTGTAATACCCTCTGGTTAAAGATGAGACCGTCCAAATCGTCCAAGATGTAATACAATAATGTAAATCCTGATTATCTGGTATTGCTTATGCACCGAATTCATAGTTCTTACGGGTGTCGTTACCTCAGCTAAATAATGGAACATTCCGTTTTTATTATAAGAAAGAAGGGGGAGGAAATGCTACACAGAAAAATATAACAAGAAAGAAAGAAAGAAAGAAAGAAAGAAAGAAAAGAAAGGGAAATATATACAGAGAGAGTGTGAGCGCGCGAAAGTGATGTTGCTAATCTGTTTCAATCAAACACAATGAAAAGATTAAAATAAGGAAAGAAGGAAAAAAGAGAGAGAGAGAGAGAGAGAGAGAGAGAGAGAGAGAGAGAGAGAGAGAGAGAGAGAGAGTTAAATCAAGATTATTAAACTTTAGCTCAGTCGGTAGAGCGTTCGGCTAGAAACCACAAGATTCCTAGTTCGATGCCGGCCCTCGCTAACTCAGCATATGATTAGCACAAGGATTGTGCGGTAAAGTAAGGAGCTGATGGTGGGTGTGGCGCTCCACCTCAGACGCAAACACAATCTCCTTGGTCTGGCGCAAGTGAAAAGGGGATAGACTCTCTCGCTGATTGACTGATACCGACTTTAGGCCACCCCGACGACTTTACATATTAAACTATTTCGTAATAGTTCTTAAGTAAACATATCAAACGTGGTAATAATTAAATTATCATACTGTGGTATATCCATCGATCTTGCTAATTCTAAATAAAACCAACTTTTCAATTTCTTTCAGTCATGGCCTCACTGGGTGAAACGAAATAGCATGTTTCTTATTTGGCTAGTTTACTTTTCTGTAACCTTTTTCACGCCATTGTTTCTTTGTTTTTTTTTTTTTTTTTTTTTGTGAAATGTATTCTGTTTGTTACAATCGTGTTTGTTTTCACTTTTTCGCATATTATTAAATATTATTATTATTCAATATACATTTTCACTGTGTACTTTATATGTTGACACACGGCAAACGTTCTCTTTCAGTAACGTTTATTCAACGCCGATATATGCAGGACTCACGTGTTAACACTGTGGTGTCAAAATCGTTTGGCTTTGTGGGTCGTTCGAAAGTAAAGACTACACCTCGTCGGCCGGATAAAAAAACAATTATTCTTAACAAATAAAACGAAGAAAAAAACTTTCATTGCGAAGGTCAATATGCATTGTATCATCATCATTCATCATCATCATCATGTCCTGCTATCAGCATGGGTATCCATGATAGTCTCTCGCCAACCGTCACTATCATTCATTGCTTTCGGCAGGTCCCTTGCGCAGCATCCAGTATCCGTTCAGAGTTGTTTAATGTAAATCTGTGCTGGACGGCCCACACTGACGTGACCATGAGCTTGATTTCACAGGAGAACGTTGCTTGTTAGTTCGCCTTTGTTTCTCCACCACCGTTCCAGCATGTCTTGTTCGTCTCACTCGGATGATTTGTGTGATAAGGGTAAGTGGCCGTACAGCTAGGGTGCTGTTTCCACGATTTGTTTGGGATCACACGCAGCATTGTTGTGCAGCTGCCATCTAGCTTATTCTCTGGGCGTTTTGTTTGGGTCCAGATAGTGCAGCCATACAGTAGCACTGATACAACCAGGGCTTGGGAGTCTGCTATAAACAGATTATCAGTCATGTGGATATCTGATATCACTGGCAAGTTAAAGCGACAATTATCAACAATAAAGAAAGGAAATAATGTAAAGTGTTGGCAAAGTGTGTGTGCAGAGCTGTGGAGGAAAAGCTAATCCGGGTGGTATATATATATATATATATAAGAGCCATTAGGTGATATATCCTGATGAGCCGTCGGGTGAAACATAGGTAGATAGATAGTTTCTGACTCCTTAGGTTCTTACAATAAAATTTTACATATTTAAATTTAACAATTCTTCCGCTTTTTTTTTCTTTTTAGCATTCATCACGATACCGACGATTATTTTCAGACAACACAGGTGCTTTAGTCTTGTATCAGCTTGTACATTTCTTTATTTACAAACTGTACCATCTGGTCTTTTCACGTCTCAGAGTTTAGAAATAATATATATATATATATATATATATATATATATATATATATATATATATATATATATATATATGAGTAAAAAGGGGTTTGGAATGAATCCGACAGAATGAGGTAAAATATGAGGAATGAATGAACAAAACTCAGACAAAAATGTGTAGTAGATTTCGCTGGAGTTTGAACTCGGCGTCTTCAGTATATATATATATATATATATATATATATATATATATATATATATATAATATACGTATAAGTAAGAGTTATTCAATGAGAATTTGTTTATTAATGTTTATTATGATTATCTGCTTGAAGATTTATAATTATATGCAAATAATTCTGACAAGCAGTATTAGAATTATTTAATTATGGTTGATATTCCTTCAAACCAATCAGAAGAAGAAAAAAGAAGAAAGATGTTTATTTTCACACATTTTATCCAAAAGAAAAAAAACACAACAAATGATTAATGTGTGGAGGATGATCACTATTTAGGACTGAGCCTCTGCATTTCATAGTTTCTCAGGTTTTAAATATTTTAACAGATATAATTTTTTAAAGAAGAACAAAGGTTATTAATTTTAGATATAAAGTAGAGACTGGGTCTCTTTTTAGTTGGTATTTGATTACTTTTCTATCTTTTAAACCAACCAATAGTTATTCCTCCATTAAAGTGAGTCGAGTCTCTTTCGAGTCGTTATCGATTTCGTCTTCTTTGTGACGATGGTTGGCATTCTGGAATCCTTATCCCTCAAACTATGCATTCAATAGTCCCATTATTTGTCTTATACATAGATGACTTTGGCATTAAATAACCCACAAAGGTTTACATGCTATCAAAACAAAGAAGCCAAACCAAACTATGCTTTCTTCATTTTTCCTTTTATTAATATTTATCTTTTTCGTTTATTTCTCTTAATTACATTTTTTTCTTTCTGAAGCCGACGATAAGCGCCTGACCTATAGCGTTATCAATTCTCTCTTTCTATATTCCTTTTCTTTTCTATTTTCTTTCTTTTTATCATATTTGTATTTTCTTTCTGACTCACTGCGTGTTCCTACTTCACTACTAAAACGGAATTGTCCATTAATTATCTAAAATGATGACGAGACGTAGCAATCTAACACATACGTTCATGTCTTTATTTATTAATATTATAGAAGATTAGCGATAGAAGAAAGTGCTATATTTTGTGGATTTAAATTTAACTGACAGTTGGTATTACATTAATTAGACGTAGTATTCCCTAGATTCAGAATATTAGGTTTTATCTTTCTCCTACACCGGTTGCCCTAGAGCTAAAGAGTTATATCTGCCCAGCTATTTACCCATATATATATATATATATATATATATATATATATATATAATATAGGGCCGGTTTAGCTCAGTCAGTAGAGTGTCTGACTAGGAACCACAAGATCCCTGGTTCGATACCGGCCCTCGCCAACTCAGCGTATGGGTAGCACAGGAATCTGTGCGGTAAAGTAAGGAGCTGATGGTAGGCGTGGCACTCCACTTCAGATGCAAAAAACAATTTCCTTGGCTTAGCGCTAGTGAAAAGGGGATAGACTCCCTTTAATTCTGGCTGATACCGACTTTAGACCACCCCGACGAATTTATATATATATATATATATATATATATATATATATATATATATTATGCGGAGTTTGACTGGTTTGTATTTGGAATTTTCCTTCTCCTACACCGGTTGCCATACCAAGGTTAAAGATCCCAGTCTTCCCTACTATTTATTAATAGCTGGAGTGAGAATAGTTGGATTCATACCTTTCGATATTAGCGCCATGTGAAATGCAAACGGTCTCGCCCAGGACTTGAACTCGTTCCGTTGTGTCCACTCCCTGTGACGATAAACATTACACTACGCGCCTCCTCCACTGTGTCGTCAGTAAATACCTTGTAGGTCAGACTGGGTTATTTAATCTTGGTAATAGCTCTTGGAGAAGTAAAACTCTGAATTCGAACCTGTTAAACTCCGCTTCGCGAATTGACCTTGTGTCACATACTGCTCGTGGCGGAGGGGTTGGGTAAATACTTATACATATGTGCCGGTATGTTGGGTGGATAAATACATTCATGTTATCTTTCAATCTTTCTCAATCCGGACCTAATAATTTCCACAAGAGAAAGAGACACCCTGCCCTCTCCAGTAACCAGTTTGAAACATATGGTAGACGTTTTCACACACCCCTGAATAAAATGATAAAGCTAATCTCTTTTAGTTTTCTTTATTTTTAGTAATTTTATGAAAAAAATAAACTGACAGGCTTGAATTCTATTCTATTTATTTTTATTAATCCTTTACAGTGGCGTTTAGTTCGGTTTCAATTTACAACTAAACAGACCATCTCAATCGGTAGGGTATTCGACGAGGAACCACAAGGATCAGGGTTCGATACCGACTCTCGCCAACTCAGCTAATAGGTAGCACCACTAAGTAGAGCTAATGGTATGTGTGGCGCTCAATCTCCGATGCAAAAAACAATCTTCCTAGTCTTGCGCACATAATCTCCATTATAATAAGATATATATATATATATATATATATATATATATATATATATGAGGTAAAATAAGGAATGAAAGAACAAAATTTCTTCAGCCTTTATTGCATCATTAGGATCATACAAGTATGACTTGCATGATCCTGATGATTCAATAAAGGCTGAAGAAGCTGAATTCAATATTCCAGTGAAATACACATTTTTATCTGGGTTTTGTTCTTTCATTCCTTATTTCCTTATTTTACCTCATTCTGTCGGATTCCTTCCAATCGCATTTTCCTATATATATATATATATATATATATATATATATATATATATATATGGTTAGAGTCGTAGTAGGAAATTGACTCGTCGACCCGAGTTCAATTCCTGGACGAAACTGTTTGCATTTCACATGGCGCTTATACTCTTGGGAGAGGTATGAATCCGACTCTCCCTCAAGCTATGAGTAAATATCAGGACAGACTGGGCTCTTTAACCATGTATAGGTAACCAGCCTAGAAGAAGGAAACCTCTAAATTCAAACCTGTTAAATTCCGCTTAAGAAATTGACTTTGTGTCGTATCCTGCTCGTGCGTAGGGGTGGGTATATATATATATATATATATATATATATATATATATATATATATATATATATATATATAATTATTATTATTATTATTAATAATGTGTATGTTTGGCACTTTTACACTTGAACAAGTAGTAGTAATCCAACGTACAGTGTTATTAGAAGAGTGCTCAATATCTGTGCTTGGGCGTTAATAGATAAATAAATAAAATATTTTAGTATAGAAGCCTAACGAGTACTATTACTTCGGGTCGGAGTGGACCTGGGAGTCGCTGATTCCATTTCCAACGAGGATAATCGTTACGTAAGCGTACCTCAAATAAGTATTATTAACCCGCACACATAAACAATCAAACGATATCTGGAATGTTAATCTCAGACACATATTAATTAAAAAAATAGAAAAATAAAAAAAGGGATCAGATGGTCCTGTTAGTAAACAAAAAAATGCTTAGAAGGCGAGCCAAATCTGGAATAATAATTATTTTAAAAGAAAAGAAAAGGGAAATGAACAGACACACAGACATAAGCGCACACACACACACACACACACACACACAAACACACACATAAACAAGCACCCCACCCCCGAATTTGGATGACATGAGACAGAACAAATGAACAGCCACTAGCAACAACTTCAGTTCTAGTAATCTTCTGTAGAAGGGATTTTTATTCCGAAATATTAAGAATAAATCACAGGTTATCAAACAACACCACAGTTACCTTCTTTTTTCTTTACACTTGCATTGTGATAGCCTTCAAAACCAACAACAAACAAATATTATTATTACAAATAATTTGCACACAATTTGT
Source organism: Doryteuthis pealeii (assembly GCA_023376005.1). Classification (NCBI taxonomy): domain Eukaryota; kingdom Metazoa; phylum Mollusca; class Cephalopoda; order Myopsida; family Loliginidae; genus Doryteuthis; species Doryteuthis pealeii. The sequence goes on from CM042141.1 coordinate 92,459,822, forward strand.
TTCAATTACCTATTCCTACTTAATGACAATAATCCTTTGTTTGCGTACAGTTATATGGTTTCAAGTATTCCTATCTAATACTAATAATTTATACACAATATTATAGTTTCAAGGAACTATTTCTACTTGCTCATAGTTTAATGGTTTCAAGAACACTTATCTTATGCAAATTTTTATGCAAATTTTCAGACAGATTTATTTGACCAATCCTTTTCTTTTCCTTTTAGAAGTCCGTTGCAGACGACGATGATGTCACTTCCTGTCTTCAACAGTTGGAGTCTCTCTGGTGGCTAGTTATTCCAATTCGGAACTTACAGATGCGGTCACACAAATTGCAAGCGAAATTCCCATCTGCATTTGGGGGTTCATGACGACGAAGACGTCGCAGTTGTGCAGCCCTATTAATTTCGATATTGAGCTGCTCAGCTCCTGTGCGGCACGCGTCTCGCCAACCCTGTCTGTTGGAGGCCAGACCTTCCAGGCTTGAAGGTGTGATCGTGCAATTCTTCAGCGTTGTCTTAATATGGTCTGGGGGGGAAGGATCCTGTCATTCGCATGCCATCTGCAAGTTCACCATAAAGTATTGTACGAGGGAGTCTGTCTGCAGACACGTAGTTGGCGTTGCGATAGAATGATTTTGACTCATAGATGTGACCCTAACATATACTACTAAACGGGGTTAGAGTAGACCAGAGGTTATTTGCAACGACATTACTCCACATTCCCCTGAGCTCAAGAACTGGATTCTCACTACTTGATGCAGTTTAGTATCGTACCCAAGACACCCAATTTTGGTTGGTTGGTTGGATTTTACAGCATCTCAACCCTTGTTGGGTTATTTTATACCGAAGATGTTTTGTTTTATTCATTTCAGATGGTATTCAAATTTTCTTAAAACTCAATTTTTAAACACATTTTTTTCTATTTAACCCATTGACGAGACACTAATATGTACTACAAGTCTGGGTACGCTGTGTCTGAATGACTTAGAATACGCTGATTGTATCCCATTCACAGGAGTAAGGCCTCCCCCCCCCCAGAAAGGGGTGTCATGAGTAAGACACTAAACTTCATCTGATAGTAAGGCTCTAGTTCTGGATATTTGAGGAGAGTGGAGTACCGCTTCATTGCTTTTGCTCCCAGGTCAACTGATACGGAGTGCTAGTATCAGTTAGGGTCCCATGTATGGGTCATATAAATCTGTTTAAAAATTATTCGAATTTTCACCCTACTCTAATGGTTCTCAATGACGGGCCATATGGCCCCCTGGGAACCATATAACACTTCTTTTGTTTTCTTTTTTTTACGATTTTTCTGAATTTTTTAGATGAGGCTTGATAATTAGTATTGTTTGTATTATTCGGACTATTGTTCTCATCTTCATTGTTTTTTGTACAACGTTTCGGCCGATGTACCTTCCGGCCTTCTTCAGGTATTTCGTTCGTGTTAGACTCGGGAACCTTCTCGGATTCGGGAATCTTCTTGTCGTAATCAGGAGCCATTACGGAACTTTGAACCTAACCCTTTATTCAGTTCACAAGGGTATCCTGTTCTCATTTCACTAACCATAGCTGGAGTACAAGTGTTAATTATCATTTTATGTTACTGTGACCCTGACCAGGATTGAACCTGCAGTCTAGAAAACACTCTTAAGAAAAAAAACTACACAAAAATGTAAATATGAACGTACGATGAACATGATTCCCTAACATCTAGGTAAATAATAACCTTAGACGGGGTTGACGTGCCGTTAAAATAAAAAAAACAGTCATAAAGAAGTCCAGAATACATTTCTATCCTTATTATCCCTAAATCTATATCTTGTTTACTTTTTTTTAACAGTCTGTTACTGCACAAAATGCCAGTTCAATTTGTATTTTGGAGTCTGTAAACTTCATATCTTACATCAAAGAATCAACAACACAAAAACGTTAATATAAACGTACAATTAATGTGATTCCCTCATGCATGAGGGTGAGTAAAAAAGTAATGCTATTTTCTTCATTTTATATGAACTTTTTAGAATATAAAACTAATGCCTACATTGAGACTTTAATGAGACTCAGAGCAAGAATCCGATGAGTAAGACCCAACTTGCTAATTGACAATGTCCTCTTTCTGCATGACAATGCTCGACCACACACAAGCATCAGGACAAGAGAGAAAACCCTTTCATTCGGGTGGCCAACTTTGCCGCATCCTCCATACTCACCAGATTTAGCGCCTTCAGACTACCATCTCTTCGGTCCGATGAAAGAGGGTTTGAGAGGCAAACATTATTCCAGTGACGAGGAAATGAAATCTGTAGTAAAAAAGTGGCTCAAAGAATAATCAACAGAATTTTACGGGGCAGGGATACATGCTCTCATTCACAGGTAGAATATTGCTATTGAGAGAAACGGTGACTATGTGGAGAAGTAGGGATGTGATCCACAGAGGACCAGTTTCATTTTGATCTATGATACATGTTTCTGTGTTGGCAATTATACCTGTCCTAAACAAAATGGCATTACTTTTTACTTACCTTCGTATATGCATCAAATAACTGAAGATGGATTGATATGCTGTTAAAATTAATCAATCAACCAGTTCGTTGGGGGAGGGGGATCTCATCTTACTGAAGGTGAGATGCAGTTGGCGTGTTCTAAACTCCCCCACCGCCAGGGCCAGGTTTTGAAAGGGTTAAAGATGTATTAGTTTTCGTTTAATCTAAGTAATTCGTAGAATAAAACTCTTGAGTCGGTTACATTACCGAATATAAAGTAGATAAGCTTGAAAGCGAAATTTTCTAAGTCTTGAATCTTGGTGTGTCTCGGCTAACCAATACCTTTGCGATAATATTATATTACCGCTGTGTAAACATTAGAAAGAACAGTGGTAAAAACTGGGCAGGAGGAGAATAAACAAAACAAAAACGAATTTAGACAAAAAGCAATTAGCCAGATGGTCAGATGGTGAAGGTTTCGTCCGTATCCAATATCTCAGATTGATTCTATGACAGGGAAACACTAACCTCGCTGCTTCCCTTAAGAGCTTTTTACGAAGATGTCTCTGTTGATGCAACTGCTAAAAGGCTTAGCACATCGAAGACATTAACTGTGTAGACTTTAGCAGGAATTGGCCGTAAGCAGGAATAAGGCAATAGAAATCCGTGTAAAAGTTTGGGCTTAAAAAAACAATCATTAGTTTTAGGCTGACATGAGGAAAGAATAACATTATGTCAGGGTTGTTGTCGGCAGAGACTCTACTTAAATCATCCGTCAGTTAACGTTGATCAAGTGGCTTTTGTCTTTTTTGGTTTTTGTCTTTTTAAAAGGTACTACTTTAGATTTCTTTTCTTTCATAAATAGGTGCGTGTTTCTGATCTAGTATTTTATACGCAAATCTATTTATCTATACACATATAAAGGACAGTTGTGCGTATATATATATATATATATATATATATATTATATATATATATATATATATGAGAAGTAAACAATGTGCTTGATATGGTCTTAACCGACTATTTTTGGGAGAATATATGCTTAATTGAAGTCATACCTAATTTTTGAAAATTAATTAATTGATAATTAATGAATTAGGCAGGCATATCTGTTCAAATGTAAGGCTAAACAAATCGAGAAAAATAGCACAATAGGCCGAAATGTACATACAGAGTTTGACTTTTTCTTGATTTGTTTAGCCTTACATTTGAAGATATCCCCGCCTAATTCATTAATTATCAATTAATTAATTTTCAAAAATTAGGTATGACTTCAATTAAGCACCCCCCCAAAAAAGTATATATTTACCAACCCCACCACACGAGCAGACTGTGACACAAGGTCAATTTCTTAAGCGGAATTTAACAGGTTTGAATTCAGAGTTTTCCTTCTCCTCGCCAAGTTTAAGAGCCCAGTCTGCCCTGCTATTTACCCATAGCTGGAGTGAGAGTAGTTGGATTCATACCTTTTCCAAGGTGAAATGCAAAGAGCTTCGTCCAGGACTTGAACTCGAATCGACAAGTCCATTTCTTACGACTCTAACTGTTACACCACGCGCCTCCATATGTATGTATGCACGGAGAAAGCTACAAAAATAAAATAAATAATGACAAAGTAAATATATATACACATTCACTATTACCAGAGCTGGATTTTTGTGAAAAAATAATGAAGATATTTAAAAACTAGGATTTGAATAGTAAGAAAAGGAAAAGTTATTGGTGATGTTTGTGATTAAAACTTAAATCAATTATGTAAGGTCAATACAATCAATGGATCGGCGAGACTAACTTTTTATTATCCCCTCTCTACCCAGGCAACACCGGGTAGCCGCTTCTAGTACATATACCAGGGGCAGTTGGTGTGTATGTATGTACGTATGTAATGATGAAACGACGAAAATAAAAATATCAACGATGAAATAAATATACATTAACATTGAATATCTTTAGTTCTTGCATTTCGTGCAAAAACGATGAAGATTTGATTTATATTTAAAGATATTTAAGAATTAAAATCTACATAGAAATAGCATTGAAATTCTACCCAAAAAATGTCCAGCATTTGTAAATCTCAAAAGTAAACAGATCAATAAACCAGGGTTTTCCCTCTACCCGAGCGATGCTGGGTAGTCGTTTCTAGTAAAAATTAAAGGCAGCGAAGTGGTCTATTGTCAGTATCAGCCAGACAGTGAGGAAGTCTATCTTCTTTTCACAGGCGCTAGGGTGGGCAGATTGTTTTTTAATCTAGTGTGGAGCGCCACGCCTACTACCATACCCCCCACCCACTATACCGCACACTTCCAAGCTGAGTTAATCATACTTTGATGAAAACTGGTATCGAACCCGGAACCTTGTAACCAAACAACAATTTTTAAATATTTTGTTTGTTTAAGAAAATAAAACACCAAAATCATATTCGTATATATTTATGTTCCATTTACTTACATATATGTACGTATATATATATATGTACGTTACATATTTACATTACGTATATTTACATATATTTACCATATATATATATTTACCTAAGGTTTCCTCGTATTCCCCTGACAGCATTTCTCATTACTCACTAGCAAAAACAAGTTGTGTATATATATATATATATATATATATATATATATATATATCATCATCATCATTGGCAATTCAGTCTCGAAAGACTATGATAAAGTTTTTGTGTGCCCCTGAAATTATATATATATATAATCCAAAAGTCCAGAGAAGAAATCTTCCTTACGACATAGGAGTTTTTTTAACCTGTCGCAGATTGAGAGCTCAATGTGTGCTCTTATTGTTAGAGTCACAGAGCAAATTTATAAGTAATCCGATGAGTTGGGAGAGTTAGACACTTTGTCAAAGCTCCCTGAAATAGACTATAATGCAAAATCTCTAAGTCTTTTTGTTATTTCTTTTTAACTACATAAATCTTTTTTTCTCCTTGACTAGTTTCGTAATGTCCTAACGAAGGTTTCTTTATAAACCAAAATGTTCGTACAGCGACACTACGACAAATAAATTTCCATCCATTGTAACAACCCATGTTTGTTTTACATTTCCACACACACACACACACAAACACACAAAAATATATAAATATATATATATATATATATATATATATATATATATATATATATAGAGAGAGAGAGAGAGAGAGAGAGAGAGAGAGAGGGGGGGAGTCACGATTATCGTGCTGGAAATTTGGAAATGGAATCGGGGATCAGAGTTCAAATCCTAGAGTTCAAATCACTTTGAGTTAATTCCCGTGGGAAAGACACGAATCCCTATTTTCTTCCTGCAGCCATGGGAAGATAGCAGGACATAGTGGATTTTTTAGACTTGATAAGTTAATCTGTCTAAGAGAAGAAAAACTCTGACGTCAAACCAGTTTGCTTATAGTCAAGTAACGCTGAAAGTGACCATTTAAGCAACAGCAGGTAATGTAAGAAAACGAATATCGACTTGATTCGACAATGAATGGCCCGAAAAGGGTTGGTATACCCTAAAACGAAAACAACCAACCAAGTTGTATTGCCGTTAAAAATTGAAATTATGTTGCACACACACACACACACACACACACACACACATACACATACACACACCCACGCCCCCCCACACACACACACACAAGTATATATATATATATATATTATATATGTGTGTGTGTGTGTGTGTGTGTGTGTAATTCTGTATTTTTATTTTATATCTATACGGAAGGATAGAAAGAAGTAACGATGATCGACAAAGAAAATGTAATATCTATGAGAAAGGCATAAATCCCTAATTCCATTTCATCGGCCGACACACCTATTACAAAAAAATCTTGTCACTAGCATGCCACGGGGAGAACAGGAAGTTGGCACTTGAGAAAACTACTTTCTCATACAAACACACTAAATGCGCACGCAGAAACAGAATCAGCAAAACACTATACAATAGGGTAGATCGATTTTTCACTTTTTAAAAATATCAAATTACATGAAACACATGAAATTTGTGTATTGCACTATTAAGTTTTAATACCAAACATTAGATCCTGAACTCGTCCCAATTTCTGAGGAAATGGCATCAAAGATCGTAGACAAAAATGCACTGAAAAATCCTCGGTTTTGTAATAAAGGGGAAGTGTCATATCTTTAATTCGAACATTTAATTTCATTTTGATAAGACAAGATAACATTCCCTGGTTTAAATACTGAAATTGTAAGATTTTCTGATCATTTTTTTGGCCAAATGTTGCAAAGCCGAGGATTTTCAGTGCATTTCTATCTACGATCTTTGATGCCAATTTTCTCAAAAATTGGTTGAAGTTCAAGATATAATTTTTGGTATCAGTATTCAATAGACCAACTTTCGTTGTTTCATGTAATTTGATATCTGAAAAAGGTGAAAAATCGACCTACCCTACTGTATAAGCCGCCCTTTGTTGCCCCTCCAATCATCGCTGAGACGTTTCTGACATGCTCCCAGTTTATACAGTTCCGCCTAAATATATTAAGTGTTTCAGCGGCTGCCAATCACTTTTTAACGTTTTTACAAGAAACTCTGATTAATAGAAGTAAATGGTAATTTCAAATGTCGACATAAATGTAAACGTTTTGTTTAGAATTAACGATGACGTCAGACACAGCCACAGCCACTTGTCTTCGGTGGGCGTTCGTCTGGCCTTCCTTTTTTTTGTTTAAATGGCCTTTCCTTGTGCATAAAACTCCCATGTGCAGTCGAAAAGAGATTACCAACAATTGATCGGAAGACATATCATATTATATCAACTGGAGCCTCATTTTAAGGGCCCACCAAAGAAAGAATTCTCAAGTGGTACATTTTATACAATCTAGAGTGGGTGGACATTAAAACGCCAGAAATTGTTTCTCTCTCTCTCTCTCTCTCTCTCTCTCTCTCTCTCTCTCTCTCTCTCTCTCCTTCTCCGCACCCACACACGCTCTTTATCTCTCTCTCTAAACACATACACATACGCACACACACATATGTATATATATATATAGATACATACACACCACACACATATATATATATATATATATTGTAGATAATATGGGTACAATATATTTAAGTAGACGGTGCTCAGCATCATTAATAGGCCATTCATATTTGAATTAACTTAGCGTGAACATGGAGTCAACGTATCCATGCTACATTAATTCATATATATATATATATATATATATATATATATATATATAAGCAATAATTCCATGAAGAATTGCTACGGCAAGAAACTGCAGTTGGAATATTTTATAACATTTGCTTTTAAAAAAATCGTATATATATATATATATATATATATATATATATATATATATATATTGCTTGAAGGCAACAGCCATACAGTACCACTGATACCACCACGGCCTGAAAGAATTGTCGCTTTAACTTGTAGGCGAGTGTCTGACTTCCATATAAATGATAATCAGTTCATAGCGGACCTTCAAAGTAGACTTTCTAAATAATGAACACAAACAAAATTTGGACGTATTTTGATTATTTATTTAAGAAACAGGTTATTTACAACACCGAAACAAAAAATAATGCTGTTTTTTTTTTTAAATTGATAAAATAAAAATAACTTTCCTAAAAAAACATTTTTGCATGAATATCTGTAACTTATTATTTTGATAATCTGAAAATTTCAGCGGAATTTTATGTTTGTTTATTTGCTTTTTTGTTCGTTTTGTAAACAGTTTCTTTTTGTTTCTTTTTTAAAAGATTTAACCTATTTAATTCATTCCAACGCTTTAATGTTTATTTACTTATTTTTCATTTTGAAATATAATCGTTAAAACTATATATATATATATATATATATATATATATATATATATGGTGCTACTGAAATGAATTGGAAAACAGATGGTACAATTACAACCTCAGCATCATTAACAGAAAATATTTCAGTATTACTAAATTATCGAAACATGTATGCAAATTAAAGACGTAAGGAGCAAACCTCCAATTATAAAATGGAATACTGTGAAGAAAAAAAAGACCAAGCTTATAAAAGAAGTGACTTTAACTACAGATTGTGTCTGGAATAAAATAATACATTCTACAATATATACTGATAAAAATTTGCTCAAAAAGAAACGAATAAATTTCTAAGTGTAGGCATATCAACAAACTTATCTTGTATCATCTACCACCTGATCCTGATTAATCCCAGGATTTATACTCTTCTATTTTAGACTCGTTTTTTTTTCTCTCATTGAATGTGACGAATTCGAATACCTAAGCCCGTTATATTTTTCTATGTACTCGAACTAACATCTCATCATGTGTATAGACCTGATGCTATATGAGCAGAACGAATCAAATTCATAATTCAAGATACCACTCTATTTGAAAGGGGAGACATTGTTGTTTCTTCTCTACTTCTAGTATAGATTCTTATTGAGATACTTCTGTACTTCTAGTATTTATTAATAATGGAGATTCGTTTCCGGTTTTTGTCTGTAACAAAAACTACGTCACTGCTTACGTCACATTACCCACAATCGTCATAACATAGAATAAATACATTCAAAATTTGAACATGCAACATTAGACAGGCCTCATTGTTATTTTGTTTTTGGTCGCTTTCGTAGTTCCTAAGGAAATTAATAGAAGACTTTACATCTCTCATAATTTTGAATGATTTAATTATAGCCATTTGTTCTTTTTTAAATATTTTTTCTGATGTTCTTCTTTCTTTTCTTTATCTTTGTTTCTTTCTCTGTTATAATTGTTTCTTTCATTCTTTGGGTATATTATATCTGTCTTTCCTATATTTCTTTCATCCTTTCTTTGGGTTTTTTCTTTCATTCTTCAAGTCCTTCTTTCTTTCTTTTTTTATTGACTTATTCTTTCTTACTCTGGGTTTTTCTTTCTTTCCTTCCTTCATTCTTTCTTTTTATTTGGGTTCTTTCTTTCGTTCTTTCCTTCACTCTCTGAGTTATTTCTTTCTTTCACTGTTTTTAATCTTTCTTATTTCTTCCTTTTTTTCCTTCTCTTTTTCTCCCTCTCTCCTCTCTGTCTGTCTGTCTGTCTCTCTGATGTTATTCTTTCTTTGTCTGGCTTTATTCGTTCTTTCTTTCTTGCTTTCTTTCTTTCCTTTTTTTCTCTAAGTTCTTTCTCTCGTCCTTTCTTTCTTTATCTGGTTTCTTTGGATTTATTCTTTCCTTCTCTGGGTTTATTATTTATATATTTATTTATTCTTTTATTTATTCATTTCTCTGGTGTTATCTTTTCTTTCGTTCTCTCTCTCTCTCTCTCTCTCTCTCTGGCTTTATTCTTTCTTTTTTTCTCTCTCTGCTGTTATTCTTTCTTATATTCTTTCTCTATTATTATCTTTTCCTTATCTGGGTTCGTTCTTTTATTATTTTCCTTCTTACTTTTTGGGTTCTTTCTTTCTTTCTTTCTTTCTTTCTTTCTTTCTTTACTTAGTGTTATTCTTCCTTTCTTTCTTTCCTTTTTCCCCCTTCCTTTCTTTCTTTCTTTCTTCCTTTCTTTCTTGCTTTCTTTGGGAAAATTCTTTTTTTCTCTTTCTTTCTTTTTCTTTTCTTTTTTCTTTATTTCTTTCTTTCTTTCTCTGTGTTTATTCTTTCTTTCTATGGATATATGATTTCTTTCTTTCTTTCTTTCTTCCTTTCTCTGTGTTTATTCTTTCTTTCTATGGATATATGATTTCTTTCTTTTTTCTTTCTTTCATTCTTTCTTTCTCTTTCTTTCATTAGGACTATTCTTTCTTTTACTGGGATTATCCTTTCGTTCTTTCTGTGCGATTATTCTTTGTATCTGGTGTTAATCATTCATTCTCCCTTACTTTCTTTCTTTCTTTCTTTGATTTCTTTAGTGTTGCTATTTCTTTCTTTTTATCTTTCTTTTTCTGGGATTATTATCCCTTCATTCATTCCTTCCTCCCCTTATTCGTTTCTTTCTTTCATTTCAAATGTGTATTTGGTTAAGTTTGAGTCGACTTTTTGGGTGGGCAGGAATAGTTTGCGCAATCTCCAGCAATTACTTCCGGTTCATTGCCTCACGGTTTATCTTCAGAGAATTTGAAAGAAATCCCTTCACCATTCCCATGTCTTCGTTTTGACATTATCAGTTTGCTTGCCACTTTACATCTTTCGTCCAATGCACTCACGTGTGACTCCACACACATATATATATATATACATACATATATATATATATATATATATATATATATATATATATATATAATATATATGTGTGTGTGTGTGTGTGTAAATATATATATATATATATATATATGTTTGTGTGTGTGTGTGAGAGAGGGCGAGAGAGACCTCTCTCACACACAGACAGACAGACAGACAGACAGTGAGAGACAGAGAGAGCATAATCTTTAGCTTAAGGTAGAAAACGGTGATAAATCTAAAGCCGTTAGTTAAAAAAATAAGATTTTTGCATCTGTTGCCCTGAGGGAATATTTCATGAATTAATGTTGATTAGACTGATTGACACCTATGTAGGGTACAACACAAAATTAAATAGATTCCCACAACATTTGTTCAACAGTAAAATCAACAATTTACATTACATATCTATATGTTCATATGGATAAATATTAGGGTAGACTTGACTCTTTAAACTTGTTATGGCAACCAGGCTAGGAGAAGGAAAAATTCTTAATTCAAAACAAATGGGCCCTCTTCTCCTTAAACAAAACTACTTTGACTACTCAATGAGGGGTTTAAAGGAGCGGAGTGGCCTATTGTCGATATGAGTCGGACACCGAGGGAGTATCCCCTTTTCGCTATCAATACACAAGGGAGATTGTTTTTATGCATCTGAGGTGGAGTGCTACACGTATCATCAGCTCCTCAAGGGATTTAGTAAATACATTTATTGTATAAGTTCTCTAAAAAGATTGTCGTTTTTTCTAAGGTGATGTGAGAGGGTCGTAAAAAAGAGGAGATGCCCAAGGAGGCATAACAACCTAAATGTAGCTGTTACCGTTCACAAATTAATTGATAAACATTTTAACAAGTTAAATTCCATACTACCACTGTCTCATAATAATTATTACATTTAGTATATGAATAGTATATAATAATTATTATGGGACAGAAAAATCATTTCATCATTGTGTCGCATCCTACTCATGTAGTGAAGGGGAATGCATATATATATATATATATATTATATATAATATATATATGCATTCCCCTTCACTACATGAGTAGGATATATATATATATATATATATATATATATATATATATATATATATATATATATATGATGGACTCTCCGTCGATTTCGACGTATGAGGTTCCGACAACCTCTTTCATTTAACTCGGTGTGTTAATTGCAGGTGACATTTCAGCCCTGCCAATGATTTGCAAAGAAGTCCACAGATGGAACAATAGTGCGGATTATTAGAATGTATTGCTGGGACACTAGCCAATGCTCTAGTACTTTCTCTCGCTTGACGCAGCTTGTTGGCCTCCGATGCTGCAAAATTCTTGATACCGTTGTAACACAAAGTCCTCCACGTTTTACGATCGAGTGCTGTGCTCTCAAAAGTAGCGTGATCTATATTTGCAGCTGAAAGATTACTTTTCAACTTGTCCTTAAACCTGAGCAATGGTCGACCCACGTTTCTTTTTCCACCATCAAGCTGACTATACATGAGAATCTTTGGTATTCTGTCATCATGCATTTGCAAAACATGACCAGCCCAGCGCAATTGTGATTTTATGAGGAAGCTGTCCATTCCGTCAATGTTACATATGGTGAAAAGGTCAGCATTAGACATTCTGTCTTCGAGGGTGAGTCCATATTTCATATGATAACTGATATAATCGATCCGATAATCTAAACATTAGCTACATAAATGAGAGTAATCCCCCCTTGTTTGTTTCTCTTTGAGGAAGCCTTATGTTTTGGTCGGCCATTTTTATTTCACCGTAAATCTACACTGAAAATACGAATTTGTTCGAATCATTACAACTGCATATTTTAACACGAAAATATCATAAAATGTGTTCTTAATTGTGCGCATTATTTGAAATGAACTTAATTCTTATTAAGAGCATATTTTATGATATTCCCGTGTTAAAACATGCAGTTGTATTGATTCGAACAAATTCGTATTTTCAGTGTAGATTTACACACACACACACACACACACACACACACACACACACATATATATATATATATATATATATATATATATATATAAAGTATTGCATATTGTTGCATACTATAGTGTATATAGTATATATAAGTGGTGGTTGGCCCTCAGGCAACGTCTTCTATCACATTTAAGATAAGAAGGGCTGAGTGTTTGCTAAAAGAGTCATTTGAAGAATACAGTCGGGACACTCCTGTTTGTCATGACCAGCCGATTATTCGGTTCGGCCCTCTTGTCTAACCTACGTGGCCAAAGTAGAGTGCTGCCGGTTACGTGACCACTTTGGCAATCGGGTAATGAACCGCTCAGCCACTACGATCCAATTCTCAGGCATTACGAGTATCCAACCATGGCCAACTGGTGAACCTACACGAATACATCGGAGCAGTCTTTTATTTTTATCAAGCATCATTCAGGTTATGTTGTAAGTAGAGCAAGTGTGCACGCACCGACGTATATACACGTGTACGGCTTTGCCAGAATTCGAAATCTAATGCATAATTTATATGTAATATAATAATGTACATACATTTTTATGTAAACCTTTATTTCTTAATGTTATATAATAAACATTCCAGGATTTTAAACGCACTAATAACATGGCTGTTTTTTAAAGCAAATCTCTCATATTTTCATAGAGACATCGTTAGTAAATGAGATTCATTCTATTCTGTGTATTAATGATTTTGAGAGTAAATTAAATACCCATTAATAAACCTACGTAATTACTGAGGGTATTGTGACGTAAACAGTGAGGTAGTTTCGGTTACAGACAGAAAGACACCGAATCTCCATTATAATATAATGATAAGAGAAGAAAAATGTGTAGGCGCAAAGATATACTATATGCACGTATAATGCACGTGTACGGCTTTGCCGGAATTCGAAATCTAATGAGCATTGATATGCGTCATCCAATCAGGAACGAGTACAAGTGTAAAAATGATTATTAAATGAATGGAAACTGTGTCGATTTAACTGTTATCTGGAGAAGCCGGTTGATAAGCGGTAATAGTCTCACTGAAATGACGTGTGTTATCTTCTTTTTTTTAATTTCCAAACGGAAATGAAAGCCATGATAATCTGTCCTGAACGAAGTGTCATTTTGGAGGCGATAAGGCGTGCTAGGGGAGGGGTTAACGAAATATGCAAATTCTAACAAACGGAAATTAGTGAGTTATGCCGGAAATGCCAATAGAGACCTCCTCATAACTGACCTACGTCTCAACAGATTCCCATAATCGGTTTCTAGCCAAAACGGTAAAGAAAACCCGTTAGCTTTTCACTCTCCACTGAACGCTGAATCAACAAATTATATTTTATATACTAGCAAAAAAAAAAAATTCCAGTCGGTGTAAAAAATTATTTTTTAAAGATATTGTCTGAGGGAGGTAGGAGTAAGAAATTCAGTGTCAGAGGGTTTGTATCATAAGTAAGTAAAATCATCAAATCTATTAAAGAAGTAAAAAATAAAAAAAACTTAAAACAATTCAAAATGTAAACTTAGTATCCCTCAAATAAAATATGTGCATCAATTAATTATTAATTAAATAATTATTTTGAATATTTAACACATGAATTTTACACAAAATATTTGGTATTTATTTATTTGTTAATTTTTTAGTTAACCTCGTATTACTGAAAAAAGGGCGAGAGTAAAGAACAGTTTTAAAAAATTGCCTTTCAAATTTTCAGGGTATATAACACAAGGATGTTCTTTATTCTATGTGTGAACGATTTTGATTAAAAATTAAATACTCATTAATAGACTGACGCAATCATTGAGAATATTGTGACGTAAGCTGTGACGTAGTTTTGGTTACAGACGGAAATACACACAATCTCCCCAATTAATATATATATATGCATGTGTACACACAGACTAACATATATATATATTATTATTTATATTTTGCTTGAAGGCAATTATCATGCATGTATCGCATAAAATTCGATAATTATAGAAAATAATCTTGACAAGTGAATCCCGGCAAAGGATGGCTCGCTATGCAGAACACCGTACAGACTGTTTCGACTTTGTTAAGTCTCTTCAGTGATGTATACTAACGACTCCCCTCCGACAGGAATCGAAACCGGGACTTCACAGGCATAGTCAGAGACAATATCCGTTCGGCCGCCGGTACATAGCGAACAATCCCTGCGAAATTAACCTTGTCAATGATACTACTACACGCCTCTACCATAGTAGGTAAGTGGACGTTTATTGTGTAGTAAACAAACCCGGCCGTAAGCTCTTCGGCGAAGTGAATAAGATTTTTGGATGTTTGTTTGTTTATAGAAGCATTGTTGAATAAAATAATATATAATATATATATATATATATATATATATATATATATATATATATATATATATATAAGTTAAGAGAAAGGAAATGAATCCGACGATATGAGTATATATAATACAACTACTATTTGAAATTACCGCATAACTTTTTTGCAACATCAATGTTTTCGTTTTGAATTCATATTATTTTCATCTCTTCTCTCGATGAATCCGGAGTAAAATCAAGCTCTAAAGATGATTTTTATAAATCGAAATATTGTTCAATATTAGCTATAAATATGATATAAAATGTTTTCACTTTAACAGCATATTGTGTTGTTTTCATATCCTTTTATATATACTCATATATATCGCTGATGTGACTTAATAAAGTCGAAACAGTTTGTACGATATTCTACACACCGAGCGATCCTTTGCCGGGATTACACTTGTCAAGTTCATTTTCTATAAGAAAAAGTATCGAATTTTATGCGATACATGCATTGTAAGTGCCTTCAAGTAAAAATTATATATATATATATATATATATATATATATATGCAAGTATACGTGGGTTGCACCAAGTGTGCAAGCGAACGAGAAAGAGACAGAGACAGAGAGGGGTCGGAGAAGTAAATAATATGTGCGTGCGCGACTTCAGATATATACTGTATATATACTGTATATGTATTGATCGTCTTATCTTGGATGGTTTCCGAGATGGGAGGTAAGTGGCTCAACAGCTGCTGTTCTTATAGGTTATTACTTCAGCATCTGTTTAAAACAGCACGCCGTATCTTTTTGTAGTTCTCATATAGCTTTTTCTAGAGGCGTTTCGTAAAATGTCTAGGTAGTGCAATCATATAGAAGTACTGATTCGGCTACACATTGGAAGATAAAAAAAGAATGTATCACACTCACTCACACACACACACGCACACACACACACACACACACACATATATATATATATATTATATATATGAGTGTGTGCGTGTGCGTGCGCGTGTTTGTTTGTGTATGTGTATTGTACGTCTTTATTGTATAGTTTACGTGACGGGAGGTAAGTGGCCATACAGCTGTCGTTTTTATAGGGTGTTCTTTATAGGAAAAGGGCCGGGTTAGCTCAGTCGGTAGGGCGTTCGACTAGAAACCACAAGGTTCCTAGTTCGATACCGGCCCTCGCCAACTCAGCGTATGAGTAGCACAGGGATCTGTGCGGTAAAGTAAGGAGCTGATGGTAGGTGTGGCGCTCCACCTCAGATGCTAAAACAATCTCCTTGGTCTAGCGCTAGTGAAAAGGGGATGAACTCCTTCGCTGATTGGCTGATACCGACATTTACTTTTTTACTTTTACTCTTTCCAGGATCTTTCTAGAACATCACGCAGTATCCTTGTATAACTCCTATATAGCTTTATCTCCAATCTTTCTACAATATAGATAGTTATTCTGATTAGGTGTCCATGCGTTTTTTGGCTAGTGCCAGAAAAACAACCCAAGATAAGTAATAAAGAGAATATGTTTCTATTTTCTTTGGAAAAGTTATCTCCCTTGAATGCTCTTACCGACGACGTTCTGCTGTAATATATGGCGCCATTATGTTAAACTCTGGGCTTCCAGGTGGGAGTTATTTGTTTATTCTTTACTTTCTGTTTGCATAAGTGTTGAGCGGAATTGCCCCGTTTTTGTATATTTCTTGTCAAATCATCCTTCAGTTCGTCTGGGAAAATGGACGATATGCCTGGATTTCCTATCTACTCATCGTTTACATTACGTTCCCAGTGTTGAAAGCGTTTGCAATAACACACAAATGTCTTCACACACAGACACACTTCCATCTCTCTCTCTCTCTATCTCTCTACCTCTCTCTCTCTCTCTCTATATATATATATATATATATATATATATATATATATATATATCAGTCAGTTCATATCTATCTCTGTTCATATCGATTTCAATCTGCTCATATATATATTTCTATAAATCTATCTATCTATATATATATGTATATATATATATATAAAGAGAGGGAGAAAGACAGATAGACAGATAGAGGGAGATAGAGAGAGTGAGAGAGAGAGAGAGAGAGAGAGAGAGAGAGAGAGAGAGAGAGACGGACCAAGCTTTTGCGGTTAAAATGTCTTACGCATGTCTAATAGGCATGAAACCCAAATTTACAAAATTATTTCCATCCATTCGTGGGGTGGCCTATTGTCGGTATCAATCGGCGGGCGGATATATATAATATATATATATATATATATATATATATAGATAGATAGATAGATAGATAGATAGATAGATTCTTAGATAGACACATAAATATATATATATACCTACATATTTACCAGTCCCTCCGCGTGAGCAGGGTATGACGCAAGGTCATTTTTAAGCGGAATTTAACAGGTTTGAATTCAGAGTTTTCCTTCTTCTAGACTGGTTGCCTAAGTAAAGTTAAAGAGCCCAGTCCGCACTGCTATTTACCCATAGCTGGAGGGAGAGCAGGTGGGTGCATACATTTCCCAAGGGTATTAGCGCTATGTGAAATATAAACAGCCTTGTATAGGATTTGAACTTGGGTCGACGAGTCCATTTCTTACGACTCTAGCCATCACACTACCCGCCTCCATATATATGTGTATGTGTGTGTTTGTTGATGTGTGTTGTTGATATATATATATATATATATATATATATATATATATATATATATATCTGTTTGTGTATGCGTGGTGTGTGTTTGTTGATTTTATATATATATATATATATATATATAGATAGATAGATAGATAGATAGATAGATAGATAGATTGGATGACTGGAACCCAGCTGAATCATGGAATAGGATAAAATGTATCATGATGATCTGCGCCGGTCATCAAAATAAGGAGATTATGGTTGCTGCCCAGTGCTCCCAGAACAATCAGTAAAAACAATCAGGCATGAACTGGAGAAACATAACAGACGATATGGTTGCGTTCGTACAGCAGAATCCCTCAAAAATCTACAGGAAAAAAAAGTGTTGGGAGACCCTTGTATGGGAATTCGGGCTTTGTCATGTGAATTGAATGTTTCAGCCTCTACCATCAGCTTTCTGTGATCACTTGCTGCTGTTAATGAACAGAATCCAATCTCTGGGTTCGTACTGTGACACTCCAGGCTTGTTCAGATGCAATATCTGTAAAGTACACTAAGTCCTTCTCTTCAGTGAAAAAATGAAGGCATTCTTGATGCTTATTA
This sequence comes from Doryteuthis pealeii, assembly GCA_023376005.1. Classification (NCBI taxonomy): domain Eukaryota; kingdom Metazoa; phylum Mollusca; class Cephalopoda; order Myopsida; family Loliginidae; genus Doryteuthis; species Doryteuthis pealeii. Next base: position 92,478,014 of record CM042141.1, read on the forward strand.
TGGTAGGTGATGCGAATACTGAGCAAAACCAATGTGATTTTGTGATTCAGCCTATTAGAGTTGTCTTAAATCAGCTAAAAGAAATTTAGTATAATTTTTTGTTGACCAATGTTATCGTTTGAGACTTAATTCCTTTTTTCTTTTAGGTTCCAATTCAAAACCTTTAACTGGCCAATTTCATTTAACCAATCAATACTACACAAATCAATTGACTAGTAAGACAGACACTGTAACACTGCTAAATATATATATATATATATATATATATATATATAATGTGTGTGTGTGTGTGTGTCTGTGTGTGTCTGTGTGTGTCTGTTGTCTTTGAATTAAAGGCGTTAGTGTTAATTAGAATACAATTAACGTGTAAAATGAAACGCAAACATTTTTCTGAACAAATTTGTTAATCTTTTATAAATTCACTTAACTGATAATCACAGAAATGTTAAATAATTTGTTCTGTTTTTATAACCGATGCTTTAGCAAAACGAAACGCTACGTAATGATGGCGTTCAAATTGTGTTGACGAAATATCAATCCCGGAAATCATTGGTTTATTGAAGGAACTTTAAGTGTGTGATTCTTTAGAAAATCCGAAAATTTTAAAATAAGATAAGTATTTTGTTGTGTTGTTAGTTAAAGTAATCATATTCACTGTTAAAGCTCATCAAAGGGTATGATATGAATGTCCTAGGACAAACCTTTAGAAGTTGTTATGAGTTTCCGGTGTGAGGGGGAGACGTTGGTGTCACTAGAAAGTTTCCAGGACATACCTCTTGAAGTTTTAAATATTTCTGGGGTAGAATGAGTTACCATTCTCACCAGCAGCAACAGTTTCAATTATTATTCCTTGCATATCTCTATTGTATATACTAGCAAATATATGCACCCTCCGGGTGCAAGTATTTAAGTTTTGATATAATAAAATATCATATTAAAGTAGAAAGGCTAATGAAACTGACTAAGAATGCAGATAAAAAGATCTGCAACAGAGGGGGTATAATCGAAAAATAGAACAACTTCGAAACTAACTATTCCATCATTTTCCATTACTCCCCTCTTTCATTGGTAAATTTTCCTAATTTAACTATTTAGTTAAAATAGGAAGTAAAGGATAATATTACAGTTATTTCTTCTTGTAAATAAATTTCTTTTAAGATTTATCCACGAGATTTTTGTTTATATTTCTTAAGATAAAACCAAACAATTAGAAATCAATAATACCAAGCACATATTTATTAAAATAAAATTTTAAATATCAATATGCAAATAAGCCTTCTCGTTCAAACTGTAAACCGCTATTTTGTTGTATATATAAATACAATTGCATGTTATTAGAACATAGATATGGTCAACAGTGGCTTCGGACTTCTGGACCACTGATATAATTAACGGCGTCGATCCCAGGGAGTCATCCACACAGGCTAACACCTGCCCCCTCGATTTAAAGGGGCAGGGCTGGGTTTATTGCCCAGCGCCTGAGGCGCCCCCCCTTGAGGGGGAATGCTGACGGGATCGACGCAATTTTTCACCCGCCACCCCATGAGCTTCGGCTTGTGGGTGGTCCCACATAAATAGGGCCTTGTGCCTGACCCGTACAAGTGGGGTACGTGGAAAATATCACGTAGATATGGTCAACAGTATTAATAATGTAAAACAATTTTTATTAATAACTGAAGGTTTAAAAGAATGAAATCATGGAGAATTTGATGTAAATAATTAAGGGAATTGTGACTTGAGTAGTAATATAGTTTCGGTTACAGACAGAAAAACACACAATCTCCATTATAATAAGATTTCATTTTATATGTCTTCTTTTTTTTTTTTTCAAACAGACAGGATATGAAGAAAGAAATGGATATAAAATTCGACAATGTAAATGTGCATAAAGTTTATGAGAAAACAAGAAAATGTGTCGAAAATTGACATTCTTGAAGCCGACAATATAGCGTTTCGGTTTTATTAAATTATCAACAGAGCTAATAGCCATTAATCGTATGAAAGAAAATTGTCGAACAAGTAAAAGACGAACAAGACAGGCTGGACACTGCTGAAGAAGCAAGGATGAACTCATAAGTGACATTCTCCTGTGGAAAACTGCTCGTCAGTGTAGGCTGTCCTGCAAAGGGTCTAAATCTATCAGCACTGTGCAGATTGTTGATGCTGAACAGAGGACCTCCTAGAGCCGATGACCGATAGGGACGGTTAGCGAGAGATTGTCATGGATATCCGTGCTGCCAGCATGAGATGATGATGATGATGATGATGATAATGATGATGAATTAAAAAAACTATATGAATTTTAACAAAAAGTTCTCTGTATCAAAATGATAGAGCATATTCACGTTTACATTAAGAAAATTGATATTTTTCTTTAATAATAATAACAATAACGTCTGGTAAAAGACAGATTGGTCGCCCCCAACTGCAATTCAAGAATGTCTGCAAGAATGATCTCAGGTGCTTTGGCATTGCCCCTTCCAGTTGGGAAGATTTGGCTCAGGACCGCCCTCGGTGGCGGTAGAATCTCCGTAGGGGACTGTTCATGTCAGAAGTCACCCTGACACACCATGAAGCTAAGAAGTCCAGAAGAAAACTGCAGCAACAAAGCATCGGAACATCAACATCTTCAGGGACAGCCTTCAAATGTAAAATCTGTGGTCGATAATATTTTTCAAACATCGGACTTTACAGTCACGGGAGGCGCTGTAACTTCAGGGGCACACAAAAACTTTATCATAGTCTTCCGAGACTGAAATGCCAAGGACATGACATATATATATATATATATATATATAGATATATAGATATATAGATATATATATTTGAGATATATTTTGTATCTGTATCCGTTTTTGGAAGTACATATACCAGGTTTGGGCATTGGTGTGAAGCATTAAAGTGGTATATTATGATAATGTAGTTATCATAATATGTTAATCTGGGAATAAATATCAGAAAACTCGGTAGTTTTTTTTAGTTTCTTTTATTTAGACGTAGTGGTAAATTTTCAGGATAGTGATATCCCTTCTTCAAGACCGTGGATAGTAGTCTTTACACTAAAACCCAAACCTGGTATATGCACTTCCAAAAAACGCATACAGATACAAAAATATATCTCAAATATATATACTTACTAGAAGCATACTGAGACACAAAATCAACATATATATATATATATATATATATATATATATATATATATATATATAATATATATATATATATATATAATATATAATCTTAAATATTTCAATATTTTAAATGATTTTCTTCTTTTTTCTTGTTTAATTTTTCTTTATGCCTTTTTCTTTTTAACGAGTATCGTTATCTTGAAATTATTTATTTTCTATTTAATTATTATGTTGCAGTGTATCACCATCTTTTTGAAAAAGTATTTGAATCAACTTAGTTTTTTTTTTATATTTATTTGATAGCAAAATATTGTAGTCGTCCGCATAAGCAATAGAAATCTTTTGTAGATGGTAAACTCATTAACGAACACTCTGTTTGCTTTTCCTTCCCAATCGCATTTAAATTCCATCTGTACACACACGAATACACACATACGCATACATACACGCACACAGTGTCGAATACACATTTTATGCTGAATATTTTCCTTTCCTAAAACTCCAAATTTGGGATGGAGAGCGAAAAATATACAAATAATTAATATTTTAATTAACATTTTAATTATTTTCCGGTCTCTTTAAAGCTTTAGGAATTTTAATTAAAAAAATTTAAAAAAGGAAAAAAAAAACTTCTTATGTTAGCAACCTCAGACGTCGAATTTGTTGTTGTTGTTGTTTGTTGCTGTTTTGTTGCTGCTGCTGCTGCTGCTGCTGCTACTGCTGCTGCTTTTCTTATTATTATGATTATGATTATGATTATGATTATTATACTCTATGCGAATTTTTCACAACAGTTGGTGGTCTTCGCTGGAGTTCGAGTGACAACAAGTCGCCTTAGATTTCCAGGACTCTTCTACGCATTTTAGCCAATCTCAGCATTGCTGCTGCTGCTGCTGTTTTTCTTCTTCTTCTTCTTCTTCTTCTTCTTCTTCTTATTATTATATTATTATTATTATTATTATTATTATTATACCATATGCGAAATGTTCACAACAGCTGGTGGCTTCGCTGGAGTTTGAGTGACAACAAGTCTCCTCAGGTCTCCAAGACTCTTCTAACTATTTTATATCAAACTTGTTCTTCTTTTTCATCTCCTCCTTTTCGTCTTCCTCTCCTTTTAACCAATCTGAGCAGAACTGAGATTTCGACGGTTTCAATTCTTCCTCGGAGTTTCCAGTTGAAATAGATTTCACTCAGATATCGAACTTGTTCTTATTCTTCGTTTTCTTTCTTATCTTATTATCATGAACCGCAGTTAAATATTAAATGCTAATTAGAATCCTTCATTCCTTCCAAAATAGAAGCATCAATATCATCATGGATCGCAGTGAAGGTCAACTGTTTCACGGGTAGTCTAATGATGTTTAGCCTTACCATAAGGGTAATAGGGTTGGGACAATCATGTAGGTGCTATGGTTTGACGGAATCAGATAATTGATCGGAGAGAGCCTCTCCAACCGCCCGTCTAACCTAAATAAGGGCCAAAGTGGAGTGTTGAATGTCATGGACTGTTCAACCATCAGTATTCATTGAGAAAACCAACAGTTTCACGGGTTTTCTAATGATGTATATAATGATTACTTTCATTTGGAACGTTTTAAAATATTCTTATATTTATTTCTTCATTTTGATTCTGTGGTCTGTCGGAACTTTGACGTCCATGCCTTAAAATTCTTCTTTATCTTATTTATAATGACAGGATCTGATCCCCTGACCTCGATTGGACGATCTGTTTGAATTTCAAAATCCAAAGTAATTTCAATCTTTCTTTTCTCTATAACAGTTTCTGGTTTGTGCTTACAGCATTTATCGAACTCACTAGTGATTGTCTGCCAGTTTAGCTTGTTAACCATTGCACCACATGCGGCGCCCTAAAAAGAAATCTCAGCATAGCTTACATTTGGCAGAGGATCAGAATTATGAGACATCCAATGAGGACCGAAATCACTATTCAGTAACAATGGATTTTTAAGTCTAGCCAGCCAACTCTTACGCCACGATAAGAGGCCAAGATTCCAGGTCCCAACCCGTTCGCCACGGGTATGATATGACACAATGTCGCTAATATGGGGCATCCAGCTAGGATCGAACTCACTGAAATTGTTTCTGTAAAGTGACGACCCAAATCAACCACTATAATCAATTTCCCCAACCGCAAAATTCCCCTGACACAGTCTTTTGCCTGCAACACTATCACAGTAGTCCTCGCTCAATCCGTCAAAAGTTCACTCGTTCAACACACGTTCTGTTCGTGTTAAAAGGGCAAACACAACTATCCGTGGTGTGGGAAGGTAGGTAACTATAATAAGTAACTGTCCTCTTCAATATCTTACATCCAGGCTAATCACACACAGCACTGCCCGACCCGGGCGAAATTCGCATATTCAAAAGGAGTGCCAGTAGTCTACTACCAGCCATTCCTCGCGACGAGGAGGTTGCGAGTTCAAATTCTGTAGTCACCCACTACACCCCCTCGCACAGGCCAGAATATACGGACGCCTTAGTTCTTGGAGGTAGGGAATCTTCTAGTATACACTCGCTAATTCAGTAGTAATGGATCTGCGAGACTAGCTTGCTAAACATTACACCACGATGGGACGCTGAGGTATTATTTTTGTTTTATCTGCTTTTGTTTGTTTTGTTGTTGTTTTTATGACTGTTGTTGCAGCTGTTGGTACTGATTTATTATTCTAGTTGTTATTGTTGTTTCTTTATCTTATTGTTGTTGTTATGAATGTTGATGCAGACACGAGAATTAAGTAAAAACATTACTGCCAAAAAGAAGGTGATTATGGGTTTAATGTATGGCTGTTATTGATGTGTTTAGTGTGATGATGCTGCTGATGATGCTGTGACACTGCTGTTGCTGCTGCTGATGATGATGATTTGGGTAAAGGATATACAAACACTGATGAAAGGGTTGTCGGATTTTGGTTGAGATTAATGTTCCATTCAGTTGGTTAAATTTTATGGCATGTCAACTCTTGGGTTATTTTATGCCGAAGACGTTTTTATTTTATTCATATTTGTTGGGTATTCAATTTTTAAACTTTTTTTTTAAACTCATTTTTTATCTATTTAATCTATAGATGGGACCCTGACAGATACTACCACTCCGGGTCAGAGTGATCTGGACGCAATGTATATGACAGGTCATGACACTCTATAATTTGGTTGGTTGCTTTTGATTTTACGGCATGCCAACCCTTTTTTTAAAAAAGTACCCAACAATTAGTATCATTTGTATTATTCGGACTATTATCCTCATCTTCATTGTTATCTGTACAACGTTTTGGCGGTGTGCCCTCCGGCCTTCTTCAGGTTTCAAATATGCGAATCGGCACTCATTGCAAACACCAGAGTTGTGAAACAGAGGCCTGGGTTCTTCAAACTAGCTACAGCTATTGCAAAAATCGTAGCCAAGAAAAAAAAATCAAAATTGAAATCGGATAAAGAAAAAACAGATTTAAAAAATTCACAAAAGAATTCTCTAGAATATATTCAAACAAAAATATTCCAATCCGTCAGGTTCACAAACCTTCACTGACAGCAGTCATCACACACTAACTTACATCGAGACTATCAAATTTCTTCAAAGGCAATAAATGACCCCATAAAAATACCATACCCCACAAAATTTTTTCCCTCCCCCTCTCTATACCACACACCCAAACCCTCTTTCCATCTTCTACCAGCCGCAAAAATTACTTTTCAATATAAAAGTAGATTGTAAAAAGTATTTGTCATAATTAATTCTGAAGAAGCTTCACTAAACCCAGGCGAAATATCAATTGAATTTAGTTGTTAACCATTAGTCATATCTTTGATAGCATTTCCTCTCGGCCTATTCACGTTCTGCATGCGTCATCCTATGATCTTCATCAGCTTTCGTAAACAAAAGCACATATAAAAATTAATGGTTAATAACATTACATTCACACATTCACTATACAGTTAACATTTTTCATTTTTCTCTTTCACAAAAAGTTCTGTAACAGTGTCCTGATGATGGTTTAATACCGAAATACTTAAGTATAGACACATAAAATTGTTTTCCTCTGATCATAACAACCTGTGTTTGTTATATTTGTTGAAAATATTTTCTTCATATATATATATTAAAATTGCTTGTTTTTAAGAGTTAAAAGCGAAAAACAAATTTCATTCCAATCAACATAAGCTTATTCCTATAATTATCAGTAATTTGTAGCAGTGCGTGGTGTAATGGTAAAGTCATGGGAAATGGACTCGTCGACCCGAGTTCAAATCCTGGACGTGGCAATTATTTCACTTAGCGCTAATACCCTTGGGAAATGTATGAATCCTACTCTCCCTCCAGCTATGGGTAAATAGTAGGGCAGACTGGGCTCTTTAACCTTGGTTAGGCAACTCCACTAAAGAAATTGACCTTGTGTCGCATCCTGCTCATGCGGAGGGGTTGTGAATATATATAATTATCAGTAATATATATATATGTGTGTGTCTGTGTGTCTGTGTGCGTATGTGTCTGTAGAGGATAAAGTCTTATTCTGCTAAACTAAATCTGCGAATGGTAGTATTTGCACTAGAAACCCGTTCACAATTTTCGAGTATCGGGTTTAAACTTTAATCCAGTCGGGGAAAAAAAAAGGCAGGCTGTGCGAGATGCATTCAAAAACAGAAGGGAATGTCGCAAATCTTGGTGGATTTGCACGATCAAGTAGTGTCCTAGTCTCGGCCCACAGCTCGGCAATAAAGTATCATTCAATATTTGCTGGATCGGATTAAACTGGAAATTGTTCCGAATGTCATATAAATGCGGTTTAAAATACATCAAGTCAAGGACTCTGCGATGAAATGATTATTTACTTACTTAATGTACGACACCAGATTAAGTGAGTAAATGGTGAAGAGGAAAAAGAAATTAAGTTAAGTAGAAACGACTGAGATCTTGATAATATATATATATATTATGAGTATGTTTTCTATTTCAACTTTGAAACATGAAACTCATAGTAAAAATGAGAGAGATCTTGATACTATATATATATATATATATATTCTAATACAGGTACAAGTGATAACCTACTCGAGTTTCACCATGAGGATCTTCAGGGTTAAATCCACTGGATTAATCAAGATATTGATTAATTGCAGTCGATTACACGTGTGTGCCTTTCGTGATAAAACGGTTCGTTATTTATATATTTTCGTTTTTTATCGCGAAAGGCACACACGTGTAATCGACTGCAATTAATCAATATCTTGATTAATCCAGTGGATTTAACCCTGAAGATCCTTATTGTGAAACTCGAGTAGGTTATTACCGTGTACCTTTATGAATATATATATATATATATATATATATATATATATATATATATCAGTCATCCACATATATGTGTTTCGACGTTTATGTCTCATCATTGCGGCTCGACTTTTTTTAACAGCTACTATTAGCCGGGAGCGAAACCCGACAGAATTTTCGTCTGCTAAGTTCTTTACCATAAAGGCCGTCAGCGACTGTCAGTCTGTGTGATACATACTTACAGTCACCTATATTACTATATGTATATATATATATATATATATATATATAATATATATATATAGTCATCCACAGACACTGTATTTCGACATTTCACGTCTTTTCAGAGTGGCTAGACCCAGCATCTACTTCTAGACGGGAGTGAAACCCGACTGACTTTTTATCAGTCCGGTTCCTTAATCCCTCGTATGTCGGTAGCTGGTAGTAAGGAGCGAAGTTTTAACTGATAAATACATACATCCGTGTATATTTTACCACCACCAGAGAGCTCATATCCGTACCGCCTTGCTTTTTTAAGCTAGCGGTGAAAGTCAATTAAAGTAACCTCTTGAGAGCTTTACCGGGTTTAGGGAGCATATAACAGTCATCCACAGACACGGTATGTAGACGTTTCACGGCTCTCCAGTGTGGCTAGACCAAGCAACTACTTCTCACCGGATGCGAAACCTGACTGACTTTTCATCAGTCTGGTTCCTTATATTTTCTGTGTGTGTGTGTACCTGTGTATTTATACCAAAATAATCAAATTTAATATATAACACATCACTCAATAAGTCCCGGGCCTAACTAATAAAACCAACAACTTTTAGGCGAAATTCTTCTTTATTCATCAACATAGTCTCCTTCTAGGGTGATACACTGATTCCAATGCTTCTCTAACAATTCGATGCCTTTTTTGTAGAACGAGTTTTCTTTGGCCTCAAAATACACCTCAGTTTCCGATATCACTTCTTCATTGGAGTCAAATCTCTTTCCCTGGAGAATTCTTTTGAGGTCTGTAAACAGCCAGTAGTCACTGTGGTCCGGATCTGGAGATTAGGGTGGGTGCGAAAGCAATTCGAAGTGGAATTCATGTAGTTTTGCCATCGTTGCAATCGACTTGTGACACGGTGCATTGTCTTGGTGAAAGAGAACTTTTTTCTTTTTCATTTGTGGCCGTTTTTCTTGGCAATTTCTTCCTTCAAACACACCAATAATTCTATATAATATTCGCTATTGATGCTTCTTCCTTTCTCAAGGTATAATCTCAGGGTATAATCGATAAACGAAATACCTTGCACATCCCAAAATACGAAGGCCAAAACCTTGCCTCCTGATGTTTGCGTCGAGGGCGATGACCTATAGGGACGGTTGGTGAGAGATTGTATTGGATATCTATGCGACTAGCGCAACATGATGATGCTGATGCTGATGCTGATGCTGATGATGAGGATTTCAGCATCGTATGTGTATTTTGAGTCAGATCTTTTATTGTACTTTTAACAGCAAAGTTGCAATAAAACTGGACATCAGAATATTTCTTAAAATTTGACATTTTAAACTTTACCTAAACCAGTAAAAATTATGTTGTAACTATTTATTCAACAACAGGCATGATTTTAATAATACAGCGAGTCTAAATTAATGAATCAAATATAAAAATAAAAAAATATAAATTCTTATGTGTATTAACGAGAGGCGAATTCTAATTACTAATTACACCTTGTATCTTTACTTAGTGCATTAATTTTTAACTTTTTTATACAATCCCGGGCGAACTTCTCGTCGAACTTTAACTTCCTTATTTCGACAAGAAATATCCTAAATTTGACAAGAGACGCAAGGCTTTGGTGCATATCGACTGAAACGTTGTCTATATAATAATGATAAATATGAGGACAACAGTTCCCAAAAATCCAAATAATACAATTTGTTTTTTGTTTGTTTGTTTGTTTGTTTTTCCAATAACTTTTTTTGTTGTTTTTTTGTTATTGATACACATTAAGTTAAACAAATTATATATATTAAAAAAAAACAAGATTTTGTTGCATAGCGCCTTCTTTACTGGCACTAAATAGGTATATGTTATATACTGGTCTTACTTCTTATTCTGGTCGTCTATTCTTCTGGCCGGCTTTGCTTCTGATCGTCTATCATCTATCTTTGGTCTGGTATATCTTCTAAGTCTCGTCTGGTCTTCTATTGTATGGGGATTTCGGGTTTCTTGTTGGGTTTCTCGTTATCAGAAGCCCTGTGCCATTGTTAGTTTTTTAAACACAAGACGAGAATGTCGTAGATCCCCAGACCGCGCGGATCCTTCTACTAACCTTACTTAGTATCCTTAAAAATCCCTTCGGAACGCCATAATTTTTCCTCACAAATCCCCCTCAAAAGGGCCACTGCACTAAACAAAATGCAACTAGAGGCATTTTTTCCATTGCATTGCATTTTTTTTGGGGGGGTACATTATTTCCAGGTCCACTCTGACCCAGATTGTTAGTACCTGTTAGGGTCACATTTGTGGGTCTAATAGATCTGTTTAAAAATGATTCATATTTTATAGGAATAATTTAATGGTTTCCTATGAATTTATTTTGTTTTTTATTTATTTATGTATTTATTTTTCCTATATTCAGTTTACAGGAAATCCTTCCATTTTGCGATATTCCTTTTCCTTTTCACTTTTCCATTTAACAAGTCATAACAACAACATCAAAAACAACAATAGAAGAGACGTTTGTATGGATGGACAATTCGTAAGTATCTAGATCATTGAAGCGATGAAGAAGACAGTTCATCCGATAAGGCGTTGTTGTTCACTTCAGTCAACCGGTTTACACTCC